>BLSH010327017.1:130331-144714 GCA_018402905.1 Glandirana rugosa | reverse complement strand
GTGCCATCAGAGCCCTCCTTGCAGCAGATGTGCCATCAGAGCCCTCCTTGCAGCAGATGTGCCATCAGAGCCCTCCTTGCAGCAGATGTGCCATCAGAGCCCTCCTTGCAGCAGATGTGCCATCAGAGCCCCCCTTACAGTAGGTGTGCCATGCCATCAGATCCTCCCTTGCACTGGTGTGCCATGCCATCAGAGTCCCTTGCCCCTTTACTCACTTACTAACTGCAGGTGCAAAAAAGTTCCTCGTTTCTCTTTCTTTTTTCGCTGTTTGTTCCTCGGCAGTGCAGTGCTGGGACTTGTCAGTCTGTGTCGGCTCTCTATTGCCACCTGCAGGCTGGAGGGAGAAGAACAACGAATTCTCCCTCCAGCTATGAGCCTCGATCCGCTCTGAATAATGTGTCCGGTTTTGAGGGGGGCTCAAAACCGGGCACATGATTCAAAACCCGGACTGTACGGGTGAATCCCGTACAGGTGGCAACCCTACTCGCAGCCTTTCTGACCAACGGGACAGACAAAGTCTGATCGCTCTCAGTTCCAGTGCATTTATTGGAATACACGCTTCCCGTACTGACCAATGACCCTGGGCAGAGAACTGACCCAGGACCCCTCCCCAGCCCGATAGGCTGGCATCCGTCGTTACTATCGACCAATTGAGGGGGAGAAAACATTTCCCCAACTTTAGGGGCGGAGCCCGAATCCACCAAATCAAGGATCCTCGGGAATGATGATCCCTTCGCTTTTCCGGACTTATGCTGCCAGGGCTTTTTACTGTGCCCAGCAGAAGCCTTACCGGACTTGAAGCCCGCTGAGCCAGGTGCCCGAAAAAACTTCTTCTGACCTGAAGAAACAGCGCCCTGCCTATGGCGAAAACCCCGCTGCTTCGGCTCTGGAGGGAAAGTACTCTTCCCTCCCGTGAACTCCTTAATGATTTTATCCAACTGTGGGCCAAACAGACGCCCTCCCTGAAAGGGCAGATCTGCAAGAGCTTTCTTTGAAGCCTGGTCGCTCAACCAAGAGCAGAGCCACAGCACCCGCCTGATAACAATTGCAAAAACAGACATTTTTGACAATATGGGAAGAAGGTCCAAAGCAGCATGGCATATGTAGCGGAGACCCTTTTCCAAGTGTTGTGCCCGCTGCACCTCAGCCTGTGCACAATCACAAGTTAAACCAGTGTGCAGCTTGGCAGCGTGCTCATGAAGAGATTGTGCCGCCATCGCAGCCGCTAGCGCCGGCCGCATGGCTGACCCAGCCAACAAGAACAGTGCCTTAGACACTGCCTCTGTGCGGCGATCGGCCGCCTCCTTAAAAGACGGAGAACCCTCCAAGGGAATGGTCGTTGCCTTATTCAGACGGGCCACTGGGGGGTCCACCGTTGGGGAAGCCCATCTCTTAGTAAAGATCTCCTCAAAGGGGATAGAATTCCCCAAATACCGCCCTCAGCTGTTCCAAGGACACCAAGGTTCCCGGGGTGGATTGTTGATCCGCAGTTACCCCTGCCATAGCACTGCCGGCCTCTGACATCCCAGCCTTCCGGCACCCCCACTGTGTGACCACCACCTCTACCCCACCAATCAGCCAGGGAGACCCGGGAGGATTGTACCCACCGCTACCAGCACCCAGGGAGAGCCAGCTATACTTGCTGTTTTAAAAGCCTCAGCACTGTGACCAGAATGAGCAATGCACAAAAATCCACTGCACTTCAAGAGCCTGCACCCGAGTGTCAGCCACGTTGTCCAAGTGAAACCGGAAGTACTAGTTCCGTTTATCTCACTTCCTGTAATACCGAAAACGACCACTGGGGGCCGCCAGAGGACAGGCTGAAAACCACATGGTTACCAAACAATGGATGCTGCCATTAACACAAGCAGAGCTTATAGCAAAATGTCGCGGTCGGCGGCGAACAAACGGTGGTCCACACGGAATGGCGGCGAACCGCTTAATTCAGTGCTCCGAACGGTCAGTGCAAGGTGCGGTACTGCGGGGGGGGAGTGAGGGGGAGGGGGGGGGGAATCCTCAAAGGGGTACCACCCAGTGTGTCCCCACTAATGGACCCCCACCGGCCGGCTACCACAGAAGCTGCCCAGGTGCCCACTCTCCGCGCCCCTAGGACGGAAGAGGGGTCCACTCACCAATTCAATGGGCGCAGCGGGTAGGCACCCGGAGCAGACTTACCTCCCCATAGAGAGGCATGCTGCTGGACAGGAACAAAACCAGTCACTGGGCTCTAGTGGGTTTTAGCCACTGGCCGCCCGCACGGAACGGGCGCTATGCGGCGGGCACCCGCTAAGGGTAGGTCACATAGTGTCGGCCAGACTGGGGAAAGTTTTTGGATTCTAGATATCCTCTATACCACCAGCCAGCTTCTTGATAGCAGTCTTCATCAGAAAAATCTTCAGGAGACCGCAGATCCCATAGGGAGCCAGGTCTACTCCTTGCACTAGGCAATTAAAAACTGATGTGCTATGCAGAGCAGGGGGATTATATGCTAAGGTGAGGACGGCCCCCTGGGAGGGGTCAACCTATGCTTTTGTTTTATTTTTGCCTAGTTTACTCCTAGTAGTATGAGCATAACCCCCCCATGTGTCATAAGAAGGCTGCGTCTGTCAGTGAACGGAAGAGTAAGTCATATACAGTATATTGTATCTTTTACCACACTATAAAAAAATATATATAACAAAAAATATAGGTTTTAAGCCTGAAGGTAGCAGTGTACATATCAGTGTTTAGTACTGAAATTGGCAGTACAATTACAGCATATTAAAAAATTATAATAGCAGGTTTTAAATTGTGTGTATATATATATATATATATATATAATTTTTTTTTAACAATATAAAAATATAATACAAATAAATAATAATAATACAAAATATAATAAAATATCATAAAACAAAATAAAAATTAAGCATGTATAAAAATCATTAGGTCAAATTAATTAAATATAATTGGTTATTTTTTTATCTAGTACTTTTTTTTTCTGCCTTAAAGTGATGAGCTATGGAACATTTGGATTGTTTATTTCCTATTCATATATTGCTATATTTCCTTCTTCTTCATGCGTACATTGTAGCAAAGTTTCATTTCTTCAGTGTTGTTGAAAAGATAGAATAAAATATTTACAAAAATGAGGGGTGTACTTACTTTTGTGAGATACTGTATATATACATACACACAGTATACTTTTCTCTGAGTTCACTGACAGACGCAGCTCTCCATTGACAAGTGGGTTATATGCAGATCCTATTAGGAGTTAACTAGGCAAAGAAAGAAAGCAAGCTGGCCCCTCCCAGGGGGCCGTCCTCTCTTTCCCATATAATCCCCCTACTCTGCTCAGCATATCAGTTTTCTATGCCTAGTGCAAGGAGTTGACGTGACTCCCTTATGGGACCTGCGGTTCAGATTTTGCTACCGCTTTTTTATTTTATATCAGGCTATCTGATGAAGACTGCTATCAAGAAGCCGGCTGGGGCATAGAGGGTTACTAAATATCCTGCACTTTCCCCAGCACGGCCGACCGATGCGAGCCAATCCCAGGCTATGGTGGGTCCCGCCACATCATGCCCGTTCCATGCGGGCGGCCAGTGGGTGACCCCCACTTGTGCCCAGTGTCCGGACTGGTCCTGTCCAGGGGCTTGTGGCCGGCAGCATCCCTCCCCAGCTGGGGAGGAAGGTCTGCGACCGGGTGGCTACCCACTACGCCCGTCAGGAGTGGTGAGTGAACCCCCTCCTTTTCCCCCTAGGGGCGCTGGGGAGGCTGCTGGGCGTTCTTAGCGTTTTTTTCTGTCAGCTGCAGAAAAGGAGGTTGGTCGCTGGGGCTCTCCTGGGTCCCTTCGTCCTCCCCTCTTAACCCCCTTACCCCCACCCCCTGGCACCCCGTTAAGTGCTGTCTTTGATACAGCTTAGGCCGCCATGCAGCGATCCGCCACCATTTTTCCGTAGCCACGGCCATTTTCTATGGGATTCTTCCCTCTAGTGCCTGTGGTGGCCATTTTGCCATAGCCGCGGTCCTCATGCAGCCTTTGGCCTCTAGTGGATATCCTCGGCGGCCATATTGGAGTCCCTGCATGCTGTAAAAAAGTGCTGCTGCCGTTTTTACTTTCACTTCTCTGGGACGGTGTGGCTGGCTTCTGACGGCGCAAGCTCTTCCTGGCGGTCCTCAGGACGTTTTGTGGGCAAAAACAGCAAGTATAGCTGGGCTCTCCTGGGGGTGCTGG
Source organism: Glandirana rugosa (assembly GCA_018402905.1). Taxonomy (NCBI): domain Eukaryota; kingdom Metazoa; phylum Chordata; class Amphibia; order Anura; family Ranidae; genus Glandirana; species Glandirana rugosa. The sequence continues at coordinate 140,497 of BLSH010327017.1, read as the reverse complement.
TGGCGGTGGGTGCAGTCCTCCTGGGTCTCCCTGCCGTTCTGAGGGGCGGTGGTGTGGCAACATTGTGGGGGTGCCTCACTTTATTTTCCGCACTGTTACTGTTCAATTCGGTGGTACGAGGGCAGATGACCCTGCAGGGCCTTCTGAGGAGGAGTCAGCGGCAACGCAACCTGCGCTAGGGACCCTGGTATCCCTGGACTAGCTGAGGGCGGTGTTTGGGGAATTTCTTCCCCGGGTGGGGCCGAGCAAGGCCCCGGGGGCCCCTAAAAAGCGCCCCCCTCCCCCTTGTTCCTCTAGGGAAGATTCTGAACCGGAAATGGCTTTGGGGGTCACGGGGACCCCTGTGGAACTTTCAGAGGGTGAACTTGTTCCCTCGGATGGTGAGGAGGATCAGGGGGCTAAGGCAGCGCGCGAAAAGGCGCTGGTGTCTGCAATAATATCTGGCATCCATGCGTCTTTGCGACTGGACAAAGATGGTGAGTCGCAGACGTCTACTTATGTCTGCGGGTCTGCCAGGCCTCCTAGGTTGCCCAGAGCTTACCCTTATGACACATTTTTTAACCATCTGATCTATCAGGAATGGCAGCGTCTGTAGCATTCCTTCGCCATGCCAAAGGGTTTTGCTATCCGTTATCCCTTTGAGGATAATTTTGTGAAGAAGTGGGCGTCCCCCTCGGTGGACCCCCCGGTGGCGCGCCTGAACAAGGCGACGACTATTCCCCTGGAGGGGTCACCGTCATTTAAGGATCCTGCTGATAGGACGGAAGCAGTGTCAAAGGCTCTGTTCCTCTTGGCAGGATCGGCCTTGAGGACGGCCCTGGCGTCTGCCATGGCCGCGCAATATCTGTCTGACTGTATGGCGGAGCTGCAGAATGACTTGGACTGTGGCAGGACGCTTGAGGCGTCGCAGAAAGCAGAACATTTGTTTCAGGGTATCAAGTACCTGTGTGATGCAGCTCTGGACCTGTTTCCTATGTTGTCCAAAATGTCTGTTTTTGCAGTCATTATCAGACGGGTTCTCTGGTTACGGTCGTGGTCTGGTGACCACGCTTCCAAAAAAGGTCTGGCGGACCTCCCTTTTCAGGGTGGCCGTCTCTTTGGGCCACAGTTGGATGAAATCATCAAGGATTTCACTGGCGGGAAGAGTACTTTCCTTCCGGAGCCCAGGCGGCGAGAGTTTTGCTGCAAGCAGGGGCCTGTCACTTCAGGTCAGAAGAGGTTTTTTCGTGCCCCTGGCGAAGCGGGCAAGGGTTCACGGCCCGGCAAGTCTGCTGCAGGGGCCGGTAAGCCGCACTGGCAGCGCAAGAACAAAAAGGCAGAGTACAAGCCCTCCTCTGCATGATGGGTTGCCCCCACACGAACTTCGGGTGGGGGGCTGTCTTCTGGGGTTCACAGACAGATGGACTGCCCACATTTCCGACCGGTGGGTCCAGGAAGTGGTGTCCACCGGGTACAGGATAGAGTTCAGCACTCTACCCCCAGACAGGTTCTTCCCATCGAACTTGAGACTCCCGCAGCGGCGTCGGGAGGCCCTCTTCAGGGCGGTTCAGGCACTCTCAGACCAGGGGGTGATCGTGCCAGTACCTCGGTCAGAGAGGTTTCAATATTTCTACTCCAACATATTTGTGGTCCCCAAAAAAGGAGGGGGGGGGTCAGGCCAGTTTTGGACCTAAAGGAGCTAAACCTTTATGTGAAAGCGTGCAAATTCCGGATGGAATCGGTCCGCTCGGTCGTGGCCACCCTACTTCAAGGGGATTTCCTGGCATCCCTGGATATCAGCGACGCGTACCTCCATGTTCCCATCTGTCTCTGACACCATGCGGTGGGAGATCTCCATTACCAATTTGTGGCACTGCCCTTCGGTCTGGCCTCGGCTCCTCGGGTGTTCACCAAGTTGGTGGCCCCGGTGCTGGCGCTACTGAGGCAGAGAGGCATTGCGGCAGTAGCATACCTCGACGACTTACTCCTGAGAGAGGAGTCCGCCTCAGCTCTGGAGGAGAACGTGGCTATCACCATGGCCTCGGTAAAGGACTTCGGCTGACTGATCAGTCGACATTGAACCCGTCCAGTCGCCTGGAATATCTGGGTCTGATTCTGGACACTGAGCAGGTGAAGGTGTTCTTGCCTCCGGCCAAGTTGCTGTCCCTACAAACAGCGGTGCGAACCCTGCTGTCACGCCGGCGGTCATTATTACGGTTCTGTATGCGGGTGCTGGGGCTCATGGTGTCAGCCTTCGAGGCGGTACCCTATGCCCAGAGTCACACTCGGCTCCTTCAGCGAGCGATTCTGTCTCGGTGGGACAGATCTCCACTGTCCCTGGACCAGCTGGTCAGACTGGATAATCAGACCAGGGGCTCCTTGGTCTGGTGGCTTCGGCTCCGGCTCTGACGTTGGGAGAAGTCTTTTCTTCCCCTGAATTGGTCGATAATCACGACGGACGTCAGCCTGTTGGGCTGGGGGGGTCCTGGGGCATCTGTCTGCCCTGGGACGTTGGTCGGCGCGGTAATCTCGCCTTCCGATCAATGTGCTGGAGCTGAGGGCAATCAGGCTCTGCCTCTCCCACTGGACGGTAAGGTTGCACCGGCTCCCGATTCGGGTTCAGTCGGACAATGCCACAGCGGTGGCATATGTGAACCATGAAGGTGGAACGAGGAGCTCGGCAGCAGCTGCAGAAGCAGCTCTCATTCTGCGTTGGGCAGAGCTTCATGTGCCGGTGATCTCCGCCATCTACATTCCGATCAGGGGGAATGGTCCCTTTATCCAGAGGTGTTCAGCCATATTTGCCACAGGTGGGGCACGCCAGATGTGGACCTCATGGCATCTCGGTTCAACCACAAAGTAAAGACCTTTGTGTGCAGAACAAGGGACCCGTTGGCGGTGGCCACGGATGCACTCGTGGCGCCTTGGGGTAGGTATCGTCTTCTGTACGCCTACCCTCCCATCAAGCTTCTTCCGGGACTACTGCGCAGGGTAGAAGCGGAGGGAATTACGTTGATCCTGGTGGCTCCGGATTGGCCTCGGCGTCCTTGGTACGCCGACGTGGTATGAATGGTGACAGATGTTCCCTGGCGCCTTCCGCTGCGAGACGATCTGCTGTCTCAGTGACCCATATTGCACCCTGCTTTACCCTCGCTGGCTTTGACGGCTTGGCTATTGAGTCCCAGGTGCTGAGGGATAGGGGTGTCGCTGACTCCGTGATTCCTACCATGCTTAAAGCGCACAAGTGTACTTCCCGCAAGATTTATCATCGCACCTGGAAGGCCTATATTGCCTGGTGTGAGGTGGGGGGTTGGAACCCTCGCTCTTACGTGGTGTCCAGGGTCCTGGCTTTTTTGCAGCAAGGCCTGGATAAAAAAATTGGCATCGAGTGCCCTCAAGGGTCAGATTTCGGCTCTGGGGATTCTCTTTCAGTGACGTTTGGCGTCACATTCATTGATTCGTACATTTGTACAGGGTGTGCGCCATTTGGCTCCTCAGGTACGGTCGCCTATGGCACCGTGGGATTTGAATTTGGTGCTTTCTGTGCTTCAGAAGCCACCATATGAGAAAATCAGGGACATTCCCTTGCAATTGCTGTCGCAGAAAGTGGCTTTCTTGGTGGCCATCACATCCGCTAGGCGGGTGTCTGAGTTGGCGGCGTTGTCCTGCAAGTCTCCTTACTTGGTCCTTCACAAGGACAAGGCGGTCTTGCGCCTTGTCCTTGTTCTTCCTTCGTTGTGTCCGCATCCTTCACATCCTAAGGAATTTGATCGACACTCTTTGGATGTAGTGAGGGCTTTGCGGGTGTATTTAGCGGCTACAGACTCTTTTCGGAAGTCTGATGCGTTGTTTGTGCTGACGGAAGGTCCACGCAAAGGGTTGGCGGCCTCGTCGGCCACTGTTTCCCGTTGGACCAGACAGACTGTGACCCATGCATATTCTGTTCGGGGCAAAGTCCCCCCTTTCCCGGTCACGGCTCATTCTACCCGGGCTGTTAGCACTTCCTGGGCTTTAAGACACCAGGCCTCGGTGTCACAGGTGGGCCTCGGTACTTTCACTAAGTTTTATAAGGTTGATGTGTTAGCATCTTCGGATGCTGCTTTTGGCCGTAAAGTTTTACAGGCGGCGGTGTAGTCGCGGCTGGCGCCTCCTTAGAGGTTTTGTTGGGTACTGTTGTTGTCGTTTACCCACCCCTCTTTACTGACACAGCTTTGGGACATCCCCACAAGTCAATGAAGGGCCAGTGAACGTAAGAGAAAAAGGGATTTTATTAAAACTTACCGTAAAATCCTTTTCTCCGAGTTCACTGACAGACGCAGCACCCACCCCTCTGCGTTTTTCGGTACGGCTTGTGTACGCACTGATGTGCTGAGCAGAGTAGGGGGATTATATGGGAAAGAGAGGACGGCCCCCTGGGAGGGGCCAGCTTGCTTTCTTTCTTTGCCTAGTTAACTCCTAATAGGATCTGCATATAACCCACTTGTCAATGGAGAGCTGCGTCTGTCAGTGAACTCAGAGAAAAGGATTTTACGGTAAGTTTTAATAAAATCCCTTTTTTGTTTGGTTTACTGTTTAAATGAAAACCTATATTGGCAAACTGTTAAAAAAAAAAAACGTAAACATATTTTGAATTAATTTAACCTATTAAGTTTTATATATTACTCTTAATTTTTATTTTGTATTTTTTTAATAATTTTGATTATTATTATTTATTTTCATTTATTGTATTTTTATATTATTTTGTTAGAAGAAAAATAATTATATATATATATATATATATATATATATATATATATATATATATATACACACACACTCATCGATCACTTTATTAGGTACATCTTTGCTAGTACCGGGTTTTTTTATTTTAAACAATAAAATAATAATAATAACAATAAAAAATAAAATATAATACAAGATTAAATTTAAAAACATATAAAAAAGTATTAAATTAATGTTTATTTTTTTACCTAGTGGTTTTATTTTTGTGTTTTCTTTTCTAAAGGTCTGCCTTAGCCATGGAACATTTGGATTGTTTACTCCCTTTTCTAATACGAATATAATTTCTTTTTTTTTTTTTTAATCAGAAACAATTCCGGGGGAACAATATCCCGGCTCAGGGAATGACGTGGTCTTCACGTTGGAAGTGTGTCAAGTCATTAAATATGGATCCTGTGAATCCTTACCCCAGCGATATCCAACACGGGGGCCAGATAAGCGGCAATCTAATTACCGGCCTCCATGTGTCTTTCACAAACAATTTCACTCCGCGCCATTTATAGAAATTACTGTAAAAATGTCGCGGTAATTGGGTTAAGTATGACAAAGCTCATTAGGGCTCCTGACAAGGATGTATTATGAAGCGGATCCACCGGAGTGACAGGAAACGTCGGGGAGAACTTAGAAATCTCTTCTACAACTCTTCTCGCCGGACGCGGTTTTCTTATCACACGCAAAGCGATTTTCTCTATTTTTATATCACCGGATTCACCTGCAGCACCCCATCTCTAACACCGGGGGAAATGAGCCGGCCGGGTCTCCAGCTCAGTCCTTCTAAACGATTCGCATGGCCAAAGGTCTCGGCTCCGGGTGATGTGAGCAGCACTGGTGGGAGTTTGGTGCAGCATTTTCCCCGGGAAATGATTGATAAATGAAAGTATTTCTGTATTAATAATTCATCACATTTTATGGAACTGTCAGGAGCATCTGGCGCCCCTGCTCCTCATTCCAGCATCCTGGTTTGGCTATCTCCTTTGTCTGTCTGTCCTCCTGCAAGGTGATTGATGTGGTCAGTCTCTGGGTGGAGACCAAACCTGATTTTAGCCAGCCAAGCCCGCAGTCTCAGGCTTGTGATAGAGCAAGTAATACGCGCTCCGAGCTCTCTGTCTGTCCTGCTCTGCTGTTTGGATTTCCCCATTTATGACCTCCGATATCGACTATTCCTGAACTCTGCTACCTGCCTTGTACCCGGACTGTCATTGAACCGTGCTGCCAACCGCAAGTACTTGTGCTCAGTTCACGCCTGCCCAGACATGGTGGCCAGGCACTTAAGCATTGCATATAAGACCTGTGGGCAACCAAGTAGGCCTGCTTGCCTTAAGGGAAAGAGGGCTGCTATAGGTGAAGAACACAGATGCCAGCTATAGGGTCAGGCCACCTGAGTTAGGGGTGTGACATTATCAGGGGAGGGCTGGCAGCCATAGGCCTGGGGGTAAGTCCAGTCAAGTGGCCCATTGAACCACGGAATCAGCTCACCATCCATGCCCACCCAACGGGCCTAGCAGGATCCATGGTAGGGCCGGCCCTGGGCGCCCCCCCTTTGCCTGCAGTTAGTTGGTGGCTGCGCCCCTGGGCCCTATTTCCTTCCTCCACAAGAAAAAAAAAGTGTGAGCGGGCAGCAGCCATCGGCCATTTTAAATGTAAGTTAGGGTGGCCTGGGGGGCAATTGCCCCCCTACCCCCTGGGCCAGCCCTCCCCTGGACATTATCACCAACCTTCAACAATTGTTCCTCTGTGAAGATGGACTCTACACCACTTCGAGAACTGCAAACCGACACGCCAAGTCCAGGAACTGCCTGCAGCAGGAACCAGAGGCCAAGGTCAACCCGCCTGACCATTTTCCTGGTGACCCCCCCAATATGGTTTCCAACTTTAACCCCTTCAATACCGGGCACCCCGCTTCCTGCCCAGGCCAATTTTCAGCTTCCAGCGCTGTCGCACATTGAATGCGGTCATGTGACGCTGTACCCAAGCTAAAATGGTACCATTGTTATTGAGACGGGCAGAGCTTTCGTTTGGTGGAATTTAACCACCGCTCAGGGGGGTTTTTCCTACACAAATCAAAAACAACCAAAAATTTTGAAGAAAAAAAAAAAAGTGTTTTTCTTTGTTAGAAAATTCTGTAAATAACGTTTTCTCCTTCACTGATGTGCGCTGATGAGGCGGCACTGACGGGGCGGCACTGATAGACATTGAGGTGGCACTGATGAGGTGGCAATGATGAGGAGGCACTGATGAGGTGGCAATGATGGGGAGGCACTGATGAGGTGGCAATGATGAGGAGGCACTGATGAGGTGGCAATGATGGGGAGGCACTGATGAGGTGGCAATGATGAGGAGGCACTGATGAGGTGGCAATGATGAGGAGGCACTGATGAGGTGGCAATGATAGACATTGAGGTGGCACTGATGAGGTGGCACTGATAAAGAGGCACTGATGAGGTGGCAATGATGAGGTGGCTGTCAGGGATACCATGTGCAGGTACCCAGCAGGGATGGGCAGATCAGTTGGCTGCACTTAAAGGAATCAGGACCAGATGTAAGGTGAAAATATGAATATATTTATTAGACAAATAACACTTCCAACTCCAGAAAACATAAATGAGCAAGTAAAAGATGAAAACACCATAAACCCCAAATAAACACCTAACTATCAGACTAAATACAAGTGAAGAAAACACAAATATACAATATAATGGTCTAGAGGCGTGGAACGCACACCATGGACGCCATTTTGGAGGAACGGTTTGGACTTCCGTTTTTCAGCCCTCATTGGGGGCGGGCTATGTTTTAACCCAGTATTTTATAAATATGAGTGGTGACAGGAGGGGGGGGGGAACACCCCAGACGACGGCTTTGAAGTTGAAACGCGTAGGGTCCTGTTCCCCTCCTGTCAGAAGTACTATCGGTTTTATTTGAAGAGCTCTTTTATTCTTGGTTTTGATGTAAGTGTTTTAAACCCTTTTTTCAATAAACCATTTTAAAAATGGTGTTACGCTATGGAAGGCTTTTTCTCTTCCCCACTCTGCATGTGGAACTTTGGTGCATAACCTTCACAGCAGGATCCCGGATCGGGTCGATTCATATCAAGGGAGACCATTGAAAGAACGTTTCCATAGCAAGGACATACGGACCGGGTTGGAGGCGTTTGACCTTTGGATATATTTTTGCTATATATCTACCTCAATCTGGTAAGCGCTTACCCCTTATACCTCGGAGGATTCTAATTTCATTATTTATATCGAGTTTGCATTTATTACACTACTTGGTCATTCATGTTGGTGCAGCATTGGACGTTTATTAACTTCTCTATATTTTTCCCTTTGGGAGATTCGGACTTTAAATAATCATTTTGTTCTGGCGCTGTTTTGTTATATTATGCGATATACAATAAGCAAACGGGGATACCAGATAAGGGGAACAGGGAGCCAGGTACTGGGAGCAGAAGGAGAGCAAGGGAGGAGGAAGCAGGATCAGGAATCAGGTCTCTGGGTCTGGATCGCAGATCGGGGATCAGAGCAGGTCAGGTTCAGGGGTCAGGTCTCTGGGTCTGGATCGCAGATCGGGGATCAGAGCAGGTCAGGTTCAGGCATGGACATGGCTTGCAGGGAAAATACTGAAGCATTGGGACAGGGAGCAAGGCGGGCTTATATAGACCCAGCAGACCCATCAGGTGCAGCTTAATGGCCTCTATGCTCAAACGTCCGGGAGACACCCGCTGGTGGCCACCAGAACTACACCATTTGGTTTTCCAAACACTGCCACCAGCAGGTGACCCAAGCAAGGACACAGCTCCTGACAGTTCCCCCTCATTCTGCTGTTAACTGGAGAGTCCTTGTGTGTGTAGGAACAGTCCAGCAAAGTTTCCCCTCCGTGTCTGTGGACTCTATTACACTTCTCCGACCAGAGACCTTTAACCTGCTGGGCGGCGTGTCACCCAAATCAGGTACTGGAACAAACCCCCCACCACCAGGGTCTGGAGGTCTGAATACGGTACCAACAGCTAGCCAGACATTGGGCCTGAAACCAGCGGGGGCAGGCAACACAGGGACATCAAAATCAGTCAAGCCGGGGGAAAACAGTGGCAAGCTGGGCATTAGGTAGCCAAACATCCACAGGCACTGGATCAGCAGGCACTGGGTCATCAGGCACTGAATCGGTGGGCACCGGGTCATCAGGGACTGGGTCGGTGGGTGCCAGGTCATCAGGCACTGGATCATCGGGCACCGGGTCATCACACTGGGTAGTAGGCATTGGGTCATCAAGCACTGGATCAGTGGGCACCGGGTCACCACACTGGGTAGTAAGCATCGGGTCATCAGGCACTGGATGAGCGGGCTCAGAGTCATCGGGCACTGGATCAGAGGGCACAGTGTCATCAGGCACTGGATCAGCGGGCACAGGATCAGCAGGCCAGACAGCGGGCACAGGATCAGCAGGCCAGACAGCGGGCACAGGATCAGCAGGCCAGACAGCGGGCACAGGATCAGCGGGCACAGGATCAGCAGGCTGGACAGCGGGCACAGGATCAGCGGGCACAGGATCAGTGGGCACAGGATCAGCTGGATCACTGGAACAACAGGCTGGATGGAAGGCATGGCAGCAGGTACCGGAACAGGCTGGGCAGCAGGCATGACAGTAGGCACTGGGACAGCAGGCTGGGCATCAAGAATAGCCACAAAGAGGGCATCAGGAACAATGAAATCAAATTGAATAGCCGGCAAAGAGTCCATAGGGCCAGACTGGGTGAAGGACAGAGAACCGGTACAGTCAGGTGAAATAGCGACAGGCAGGTGGGAAGCAGAGGGTCCAATTTTCATGGGTTGAACCAAGGTGGCAGGTGTGGAGGCAGACTGGAACAAATTGGCTGGTGTGGAGGCAAACTGGAACAGACCAGTTGTTGTTGAAGCAGACTGAATCAGATTGGCATGTGTGGAGGCAGGATTGGATAGTGGTAGGATTGTGCAGGTTGGGAAAAACTTCGGTTTCTTTTTGGGTTTAGTCACAGCAATTCTGTATGGGGATGCAGGGCTGTAAGTAGTGGGTGCAGCTGATGGAGGAGAAGAGCAGGAGGATGGTAAAAAAAACAGGGAGCAGTTGTTGAGGAGGATTTTTGTGGGGTATATTGGGCTGCAACTGTGGTTGCTATGGGCGATGGAGAAAAAGACATTTCAGCAGCCAGGTGTCTGGCCACAGGACAGGGTGGTTGCAGGTTGACAGAGGCCGAGTGCAATATTTTTGACCATGCTTGTACTAAAGGTTGCACAAAATCGAATTTGAATACTGCCTGTCTGACCAGAGATTGCACAGAATCAATGCACTCCGCTAGCACCTGTTGGGAACATGCTGAGTAGTGTTCAAAGAAAAAGGCTGAGTCGTCTTCCAGTAACCAAACCAATGAAACCACC
>BLSH010327017.1:103217-114631 GCA_018402905.1 Glandirana rugosa | reverse complement strand
GTATGAGTGATTACTCTCACAAGGACGAGCCCTAAATCTCCAGACCGATTCTTTAATACCTCTCCAAAACTGTTCCGGTTTATTTTAGGACCTACTCGCATCGTAGACCTGTCCACCAACCAGTCATTGTCAGTCCAACATGTCTCTACCCTTACAACAGGCAGTGGACGGGAGAAGTCGAAAATATCCCTCCCTATCCTACTGACAAAAGATGGGACCAGTCGGCTTCGACACAGTGGCGACACCTCTTTTCCCTGTAAAATCGAGGAGGACAAGTCGGAACTATACAAGTCACACAGCCCCAGTCCCAGTACACCGATTCCTGACGTGACTTTACTATTCCACGTTGGAAACGGTCGCGGAACCAGTGGGGATGTCGGCCCTTGTCAAAACCTCTCCATAATTTCTTAGCCAGACCTCTAAATCCCGAGCAGGAACACTCTCATTAGTGAGTATGATTGTTATCTTTTTTACTGTTGACCTTTGTGAGACAGCAACTGGTGCCAATCCTTCCCACTCGGGTCTTGTCCTACACCGAGCCTCATATCGCTCCCAGAACAGGTCAAGACCCTCTGGCCTGGTGAAGCTAATGGTATATTCCCGGCTCCCAGCTACATGTATTAGGGCATACAGGTCATTTGCCCCAAAACCCATCTCCAAAATCATATCTACCACCACACGCCGTGCTGGAGGGATTGCACCACCTTCCCATTTAAGAATGACTACATTTCTCCTTGGACCTCCAGCAGAAGCCAGAGACCCAAGACCAGATCCTGGGGTGCTCAGTGTGGTAGCTTGTGGGGGGTAGACCTGCCTGGAAGCGGAGTTACCAGGAGCACAGCGCACCACCTGAGCAAATGTGGGCTTATCAGGGCCAAGGCCCCACACTGATGTAACATTAGTCTGTACATTACTGTTATTATCAACTGCTGCAACTGGGCTGGCAGAATTGTCCATCACACATTTAGTGGTGGAGTTGTCCATCACACCTGTATTGGGATGATTGTCCATCACACCTGTATTGGGATGATTGTCCATCACACCTGTATTGGGATGATTGTCCATCACACCTGTATTGGGATGATTGTCCATCACAACTGTATTGGGATGATTGCTATCAGTCACACCCACATTCAATCTCCCATCAGGTAAAGTCACAGTTTCAGCTGCAATACCGGTGGTCACCTGATGCTGCACTGTAGAGTCAACAGGGCAAGTAGCTTTGGATTCAGCTACAGCAGGGTTAATGGGTTCTTCTGAGACTTGCAGTCCCTCTGCAGGAATTACATTTTTTAAAAGTAACTTCTGCTGAGCAGCATCATCAGCAGGCATAGCATTGCTGCACACAGGATTGGCAGCCTTGTCAGACACATCATCCATAATGTCCTCATCATTAAACCTCAGCTGATCCCCCCGCACAGGAGACTCCATTGTCTGGATGGCCCTTAGCATGCCTCCTGAGTCCTGGGATGGCATAGGGCTGCTTACCTCTCCCTGAGGGGGCAGGGGGTCAGAACTGGGGATCTCCTCCTCCACCTCCATCTTTGCCACTCTTGCAGACCTGCGGTTATTGGAAAATTTCTCCTTGAATGGCCCGTCTCTGCCTTCCATCATGGACACAATGGTTTTCTGGTGTTCCACCCGAACTTTAGCCAATTGGATCTCTGCATCCATGGATCTACGGCTGCTGCTGTGTAAACCTTCACGCTGCCTTCGTAGACGCTTCAGTTCCGCTCTCAGCTTGTAGAGCTTCTCTCTCCTTATTCAGGACTTTACTCCCGGCCACCACTCGCTCCCGAATGGCCTCCGAGCCTTCATCCTCACCAGGGGCAGAGAGATCCCCAGCCATGGCTTGCATGGGGGCAGGCATGTCACCCGACAGTCCAGGGGATGGCTGTGAGCTTCCAGCAGTGGAGGCCTCCATGGCCTCCCCAGGAGGGGGCCACCAGGGCGGGGAGAGATTTCACCAAACTCCCCTCTCACACAGAGCACCTGGAGCAGCTCCACCAGCAGACAGCAGCAGGAGAAACTCCTCCCTCCTGACACACCTGTGATCAATGATGGGACACTATTCCTCCCACTGACACCAATGATGGGACACTATTCCTCCCACTGATACCAATGATGGGACACTATTCCTCCTACTGACACCAATGATGGGGCACTATTCCTGCCCCTGACACCAATGATGGGACACTATTCCTCCCACTGACACCAATGATGGGACACTATTCCTCCCACTGATACCAATGATGGGGCACTATTCCTCCCACTGACACCAATGATGGGACACTATTCCTCCCACTGACACCAATGATGGGACACTATTCCTCCCACTGATACCAATGATGGGACACTATTCCTCCTACTGACACCAATGATGGGACACTATTCATCCCACTGATACCAATGATACTCAGACCGGCCCGTCTGCGACCAACAATCCCAGAAATACTCAGACCGGCCCGTCTGACACCAACAATCCCAGAAATACTCAGACCGACCCATCTGACACCAACAATCCCAGAAATACTCAGACCGGCCCGTCTGCCACAAACAATCCCAGAAATACTCAGAACAGCCCGTCTGACACCAACAACCCCAGAAATACTCAGACCGGCCCGTCTAACAGCAATAGTCCTAGAAATACTCAGATCGGCCCGTCTGACACCAACAATCCCAGAAATACTCAGACCGGCCCGTTTGACACCAACAATCCCAGAAATACTCAGACCCGCCCGTCTGACACCAACAACCCCAGAAATACTCAGACCGGCCCGTCTGACACCAACAATCCCAGAAATACTCAGACCGGCCCGTCTGACACCAAAAGTCCCACAAATACTCAGACCGGCCCGTCTGACACCAACAACCCCAGAAATACTCAGACCGGCCCGTCTGTCACCAACAATCCCAGAAATACTCAGAACAGCCCGTCTGACACCAACAATCCCAGAAATACTCAGACCGGCTCGTCTGACACCAACAATCCCAGAAATACTCAGACCGGCCCGTCTGACACCAACAACCCCAGAAATACTCAGACCGACCCGTCTGACAACAACAATCCCAGAAATACTCAGATCGGCCCATCTGCCACCAACAATCCCAGAAATACTCAGACCGGCCCGTCTGACACCAAAAACCCCAGAAATACTCAGACCGGCCCGTCTGACACCAACAATCTCAGAAATACTCAGACCAGCCCATCTGACACCAACAATCCCAGAAATACTCAGACCGGCCCGTCTGACACCAACAATCCCAGAAATACTCAGGCCGGCCCGTCTGACACCAACAACCATGCCACCTTCAAAGTCACTTCAATCCTCTTTCTGCCCCATTCTGATGCTCGGTTTGATCGTCAGCAAGTCGTCTTCACCACATCTAGATGCCTAAATGCATTGATTGGCTGATTAGCAATTTGTGTTACCAAGCAACTGAACAGGTGCACCTAATAAAGTGGCCGGTGAGTGAATACTGGGGGGGGGGGGTGCTACATTAATTTTATTTTATTTCCATTGTGGCCCTGATGAAGGGGGGGTGGCCCTGATGAAGGGGGCGGGGGTGTTTTAACCCAAAACCTGTTGGTTCTCTGATTTAACGAATTATTGTCCCCCCCCTCCCACCATATTTAGAATGGAAAAATATCACTTCTCACCAAAACATTAAAGAATCGCCTGGAATTGGGGCTCCACCTGAGTTTAATGATAATATAGAGTTCCCCTTTATTATGGGAGAAGGCGGCTCCCCTCCCGGTTTGGTGCTAGTTATATCCATCTCATCATAGATTCCTCTCCCCCGATCGGCCGCCGCGGAGAGCTTCACCGCTTCCTCGGTGTCCTCAATAAACTCTGCAAGGATTTAGAGGAGCCCCGGGGGTGAAATGGAGAGGAGGGGCCGGCGGGGGCTCTTATCTCCACCACATGGGGGCCGGCTGATTGGATCTGCTGCTCCATTGATCTCCCGGAAAATAACAGATTAGTGATTTTATTTCATGCAGTGAAGTGGAAAGGCGAAGAGGAATAAACATTTCCCACATTAATGGCGGAGAATCTCCTCACTTCAATCTAAAATTTCCTAAGTCTCCCCCTCTGGTTCTCCTCCCCCACCGACTTTCTAAAATATTTCCCGATTAATCGCAGATTTTATTTTATTCCCAGCGATGGCCTCTGTGCTTCTCTATGCAATGCAGGCAGATCCTGGCTGGTGGGAGGGGCCAGCAGGGGTAAGTGAAAGGGGTGGGGCAAGGAACAGTCAGGCTCAGAAGGAAAGGGCTAGATGATGCTGGGCGTCAGGGCCAGGATAAGGGGCACCTACCCAGGGTGCAGTGTGCAGGGGGGGGTCGCTGGTCGGCTTCTACAGTGTTGGGTGTCCCAAGTCTCCAACACTGCAGCCGGTATCTCTGCCAGGCCAGGGCTGCTGATAAGGCAGTACAGTGCTGGGCCCCGGGTCCTGTAAGTTTAAAAGGGGGTCCCAGGCTGAGCAGGAGGTCTTATTGCAGCCACCGATCCTCTTCTGCCTCCCCCCTGCAGTGCTGCCAGCTTCTCCTCTTCTTTATCAGCTTTGATTGGACGCAGCCTCCCTAAAGTAATTGTAAGTGAGAGTTCCCTAAGACGTCTCCATGCATTCCTGCACAAAGCTCTCTAAGTGCCCCATGAGGTAGTCACACCTTAGGCAGGTGGCTACATCTATAAAAGATTCCTTCTGAAGGCAAGGGGCAGTGAACCCACAATAGGAGGCGATAGTCCAGTTAAGGTGGCACAAGTCCATAAAAGACCATGGGTTCCACACCCCAGTGGGAACCCCAACTGGGCTCCCTTCCAAGGGGATGGTTCAGACTGGTGGCATAGCAGCTTCATTTTGGCTGTCTTTCACCTAAGTAACCTCCAAGGGCACCACTGATCCCTTATTTATATGGTACGACCTGAAGGGGGAGGCAGGGGCGTAACTATAGGGGCTGCAGTTGCAACGGGGCCCCGTGCTCCAGGGGGCCCTGTGTGCCTCCCTTGTACACCTGGATAGGAGGGATGGCGGGGGCAGCATTTAGAGGACCCAATCTCCTCCATTTTCCTTCTAATGGAGGAGATTGGTTCCTCTATATGCTGCCCCCGCCACCCCTCCTATCCAGTTTACTTGTCTTCTGCTGTTCCCAGGGCCCCTGTGTCCCCCCCACAGAGCTGCTGTCTTCCCCCCTCCTGTAGAAGATGGAGAGATGGGAACGGCTCTGTAAATTTGTCATTTACCCCCCTCCTATCTTTTCTGAATGGACAGAGTCAATGATTGGTACCAATTGGTTCATTCATAGCTGAAGCATAGTAAACTCTTATTACTATACTTCCGTTTCTGAATGAATGGGGGCCCCAGGATCAGTGGGTAATGGGCAGGGCCCTGGCCTTTCTTGCACCGGTGCTTTGGGCTGAGGGGGGCGCAGGGGCCCCCTACCCCAAAGCACCCATACCCCCCATTTAATTTTGGCGCGGGGGTTACCCTTACAATCCAAACCAGACCCTGAGGGCCTGGTATAGACTGGGGGGGGGCCACGAAAATTTTATCAGTGATTTTTCTGTATGTTGCCGGGGGCCGGCAATACATTGCAGCCGCGATTTTACAACTGGCTGTGTTCTAAGCATCACAGAGATGCACCCTTTTACAGGCAGACTAAGGGGACCCCCCAGGCACGATATTTAACCATTTCATATCCACGCTATAGCCGAAGTACAGCTCCAGCGCGGATCTGAATTTCCGGGTGGATGTCCTGCCCTTGTGTGCGCTCCTGGCGCGCACTCACAGGCAGCGGCACACGGTCCGTGGGCGTGCCCGCGGGTCGGGAGGACTCGATGCCCCCCCGAGACCCGCGATTGCCTGACAGAGCTGCAGAACGGGGAGCCGCTGATGTAAACACAGCAGTTCTCCGTTCTGTGAATGGGACATGGAGATCTACTGATCCCTGTGATCTCTGGTGCCCCTGACAGCCCCGCCCCCTCACAGTTAGAACACGCCCAGGGAGCACAGCTACCCCCTAGAGCGCCCCCTGCAGGTTAAACCCTTCACTGCCCCCTCACAGTTAGAACACACCTAGGGAACACAGTTACCCCCTAGAGCGCCCCCTGCAGGTTAAACCCTTCACTGCCCCTTCACAGTTAGAACACACCTAGGGAACACAGTTACCCCCCTAGAGCGCCCCCTGCAGGTTAACCCCTTCACTGCCCCCTGCAGGTTAACCCATTCCCTGTCAATGACATTTATACAGCAATCAGTGGATATTTAAATTTCTGATCGCTGCGTAAATGTCATTGGTCCCAAAAAAGTGTCAAAAATGTCCGACATGTCCGCAGCAAAAATCGCAGATCGTAAAAAAAAATAATAATAATAAAACCGCCATAAATCAATTCCCATCGTTTGTAGACGCGATAACGTTGGTGCAAACCAATCAATAGACGCCGATTGCGATTTTTTTTTTTTACCAAAAAGAAGAATAAAAACTGGAATCATTTTTTTTTGTTATTAATTTTTAATTTGTATTTTAGCAAAAAGTAAAAAATATTGTTCTTTTTTCAAAATCATCGTTCTTTGTTTATAGCGGCGATCAGAAATGACACAGAGGGGATCAAATGCCACCAATAAAAAAAGCTCTGTTTATATATAACTATAATATATAAATATATAAAAACATTTTTCTCCATCGGTTTTGGCCGATTTATATTCTTCCTCATAATTTGTGATAAAAAAAAATCGCAATCGCCGTTTATTGATTGGTTTGCGGAAAAGTTCCTGCGTTTACGGACGATGAGAATTCATTTCTGGGGTTTTTATTTTTTTCATGTTTTTTACTAGTAATGGCGGCGATCTGCGATTTTTAGCGGTACTGCGATATTGCGGCGGACATGTCGGACCATTTTGACACTTTTTTGGGACCATTGGCATTTATACAGCGATCAGTGCTATAAAAATGCACTGATTACTGTGTAAATGCCATTGGCAGTGAAGGGGTTAACCTGCAGGGGGCGCTCTAAGGGGTTAACTGTGCTCCCTCAGCGTGTTCTAACTGTATGGGGGCTTGTAATAGGAATAAAAGTGATCTTTTTTTTTTTTTTTTTTTAAAGAATAGTGTAAAAATAAAATATAAAAAGTAAAATAAATAAGCCAAAAAAAAATTTAAAGCGCCTCGTCCCACGCAGAAGCGAACGCATACGTAAGTCCCGCCCACAAATGAAAACGGTGTTCAAACCACACATGTGAGGTATCGCCGCGATCGTCAGAGCGAGAGCAATAATTCTAGCATTAGAGCTCCCCTGTCACTCAAAACTGCTCACCTGTAGAATTTTTAAATGTCGCCAATGGAGATTTTTAAGTTGCAAAGTCTGCCGCCATTCCGCGAGCGGGCGCAGTTTTGAAGCGTGGCATGTTGGGTATCAATTTACTCGGCGTAACCTCATCTTTCACAATATGGAAAAAATTGGGCTAACTTTGCTGTTGTCTTATTTTTTAACAAAAAAGTCGTGCTTGTAAGACCGCTGCGCAAATACCGTGCGACAAAGTATTGCAATGATCGCCATTTTATTCTCTAGGGTGTAAGAAAAAAATATATCAAATGTTTGGGAGGTTTTAAGTCATTTTATAGCAAAAAAATGCATTTTAACTTGTAAACATCAAGTCCAAAGAATAGGCCCGGTCCTTAAGTGGTTAAAAACTTTTGTCCCCTAGGGCAGTGCCCGGGTCCCCATACACTTTTTAGGGCAATAACATTGCATAGAAGCCTTTAAAATGAGCACTTTTGATTTTTCATGGTCGGGCCCCATAGACTTTATTTAATGTAAGGCGACCAGATTTTTAACCTCTTGCCGAAAGACGGCTACAGCGCGGACCTGAATTGCCGGGCGGGCGCCCATGGACCCTGCGGGTCGCGTGCAGTGCGCTCTGTGATCACAGAGTCCATGAGACTCGGCTGATCACAAATCGGAATAAGGGGGCGGTCCTGACCCTTACCATGTGATCAGCTCTCAGCCAATGACAGCTGATCATGTGATGTAAACAGAAGATCGGTGAGCGGTATTTTTTTTCCCTCATGCTGACAGCATGAAGGGAGAAAGAAGCCGATCACCAGCTTCTGTCACAGGGACATCGGTCCCTCGCACAGAGAGCCGCGGAGGGCTTGTCTGTGCACACCAGTGCCCTCTGCTAGTGCCACCTATCATTACCAACAAGTGCCACCTACCAGTGCCCACCAGTGCCACCTAACTTTGCCCACCAGTGCTACCAATCAATGCCCATCAGTGCCGCATCATCAGTGCCACCGATCAGTGCTGCCTATCCTTGTCACCTACCAGTGCCATCCATCAGTGCCCAACAGTGCCACCTGTCAGTGCCGCTTATCAGTGCCCTTCAGTGCCGCCTATCAGTGCCAACCATCAGTGCCACCCATAAGTGCTGCCTCATCAGTGCTTATCAGTGCCACCTATCAGTACACATTAGTGCCGCCTCATCAGTGCTTATTAGTGCCGCCTTATCAGTGCCCATCAGTGCAGCCTATCAGTGCCCATCAGTGCAGCCTATCAGTGCCTATCAGTGCCAACCATCAGTGCCACCTCATCAGTGCTTATCAGTGCCACCTATCAGTGCCCATTAGTGCCGCCTCATCAGTGCTTATTAGTGCCGCCTTATCAGTGCCCATCAGTGCAGCCTATCAGTGCAGCCTATCAGTGCAGGCTATCAGTGACCATCAGTGCAGCCTATCAGTGCCCATCAGTGCAGGCTATCAGTGCCCATCAGTGCAGTCTATCAGTGCCCATCAGTGCAGTCTATCAGTGCCCATCAGTGCAGTCTATCAGTGCCCATCAGTGAAGGAAAAAAATTACCTGTTTTCAAAATTTATATAAAAAACTATGAAATTTTTCTTTTAAAAAATTTTTTCGTTTTTTTTGTTTTTTTAGCAAAAAATAAAAAAAACAGCAGTGGTTAAACTCCACCAAAATAAATCTCTATTCATGTGGAAAAAATGATAAAAATGTCACCTGGGCACAGTGTCACATGACCGCGCCATTGTCATTCAAAGTGCGACAGCGCTGAAAGCTGAGAATTGGTCTGGGCAGGAGGAGGGGTTTAAGTGCCCGGTAAGCAAGGGGTTCAAATACATTTTTTTATTGGCACATTTTCCTGCGATGATCTATGCAATGCGGTGTTTATGGAATGATTGCGTCATTTATTTCCCACATTTCCCACACAAGATAAAAAAAAAGATACTTCTTAGATTTTTTTGGGATGTGACTACCAAATTTTATGAAGATTGAGAAAAAAAACGGGAGGGATGGGGCGGCAAAATTCAAATCCAATCCGGGCAGGGGCGGCTCCAGACAATTTCTTGGGGGCGTGGAGGAGGGTGGCAGGGGGGCGGGACCAATTGTAATTACTGTGTGCGTAGAATGAAGTATACAACGCTGCTGGTCCCGCCCCCTGCCACCTTCCTCCACGCCCACCAATGTATGACCACCAGCTGTTTGCCTATGTTCTTTGACAAAGGGGGCGGAGCTCCACATATTGCCCCCGCCCATCCCCGACATCAGAGCTCCGATTTGACAGCTCCACTCACTTGTGGCCATAAATGTCCCGGGTTACCCCCCAATCCCTGTTGTTCTGGATGGATATTCACACTTCTGCACGTCCTGCTAGGGCTAGGCTGTCAGCAGTTGTTATGGGGCTGGACCTGAATCCGGGGACATCTTCTGCCTGGGGACAGTGTCCTCAATCAGGGGACTGTCCCTGGAAACCAGGGATGTCTGGTCACCCTACTTTAACCACTTCAGCCCCGGAAAGATTTCCCCCTTTAGGACCAGAGCACTTTTTGCGATTCAGCACTGCGTCGATTTAACTGACAATTGCGCGGTCGTGCGACGTTGCACCCAAACTAAATTTGCGTCCTTTTTTCCCCACAAACAGAGCTTTCTTTTGGTGGTATTTCATCCCCTCTGCGTCATTTCTGATCGCCGCTATAAACAAAAGAAGAGCGACAATATTGCAAAAAAAAAAAACAAATTTCTTACTTTTTGCTAAAATACAAATTAAAAAAAAAATATATAAAAAAACATTTTTTCCATCGCGATCGGCGTTTATTGATTGGTTTGTGCAAAAGTTGCCGCGTTTACGGATGATGAGAATTCATTTCTGGGGTTTTTATTTATTTTTTATTTTTTACTATTAATGTCGGTGATCTGCGATTTTTAGCGGTGCTGCGATATTGCGGCAGACATGTCGGACCATTTTGACACTTTTTTTGGGACCATTGGCATTTATACAGCGATCAGTGCTATAAAAATGCACTGATTATTGTGTAAATGTCATTGGCAGTGAAGGGGTTAACCTGGGGAGGGGGGGCGCTCTAAGGGTTATCTGTGTTCCCTGGGTGTTCTAACTGTGTGTGGGCTAGCAGGGGAAGGGAAGTGATCACTGCTTCCATTAGAGGAAGCCTGTGATCACAGCCCTTCCCCCTCTCACAGAACGGAGGTCCGTGTTTACTTACACAGACCTCCGTTCTTTCACTCCGGGGGGGGGGGCATCGCGGGTATCCGGCGGTGATCGAGTCTGCCGCACCCGCTCCCTGGCCCCCCCCCCAACACAGTGAGCGCGCGGGCGCACCTCTGGCGGCGCGTGCGCTCACACTGCATGATTTTGCCGCCGCCGTCGCATGGCGGTTGCCCAAACGATGGACCTCCAGCTGTTGAGGAAGCACAAGTCCCATCATGCCTTTATCCCTGGGAGTCATGTCCGTGTCTTGCAATGCCTCATGGGACAGTTCCACAATAGGTGAAGACGTGGAGTAGGCATAGTTTGAAGATCTCTGGGCACTGGCACTGAAAGGATCACCATTGGGTGGAGTAACCAACACAAGAGCTTTCAGGTCTTTCATGATTTTGTGTTCCTACATGCTACACGCAGGGAGGTGGAACTTTATTTCATTTACCTGTGAAGGATGAGCCGGCACTTTGGTCTAAACCAGGGTTTCTCAACCAGAGTTCCGTTGAACCCTAGGGTTCCTCCAGAGGTTGCTAAGGGTTCCTTGAGCAATGGTCAATTTCTACCTCTCAGATAAATTCCCAATGACACCATTTATCTTTTTAGCTATCTGTAAGGGGGTAATTCTTCCCAATGACCACAAGTGTAAGGAGCATTCTTCCCAATGACCACAAGTGTAAGGAGCATTCTTCCCAATGTCCACAAGTGTAAGGAGCATTCTTCCCAATGACCACAAGTGTAAGGAGCATTCTTCCCATTGACCACAAGTGTAAGGAGCATTCTTCCCATTGACCACAAGTGTAAGAAGCATTCTTCCCATTGACCAGAAGTGTGAGGAGCATTCTTCCCAATGTCCACAAGTGTAAGGAGCATTCTTCCCAATGACCACAAGTGTAAGGAGCATT
>BLSH010327017.1:54194-66340 GCA_018402905.1 Glandirana rugosa | reverse complement strand
CGCGAGCGCGCGAGGGCACGCGCAAGCGCGCGAGGGCACGTGCGCGGACACGCGCGCGTGCGCGGCCTTAGCCGCGGTTTACCACGGATAAATTTGGGACCTGTAGGACGTGGTTCAACGACGAACAAGATGTCGCAAGGTCTGGACACTCGGAGTCGAGGGATGGACAAGGACACAAAAGTGGACAAAGGACAGATGGGCCGAACGAAACTGGACAACAGGCGATGGACGTAGCTGGGGCCGATAGGTGCTGGTAGGCAAACAGATGAGGAGACATGGAGGCGACGGGCGGGCAACACAGGTCTGGAACGCTGTAGAACAAGCAGCAACTTGGTGCAGGATGTCCAGGGTTTAAATAGGCACCATTTGGCGCCGATTCCGGCGCGTGCGCGCGCACAGGCGCGTGCACGGGAGCGCGCGAACGCGCACGGGAGCGCGCGAGCGCGCACGGGAGCGCGCGAGCGCGCACGGAGGCGCGCGCACCACCCGGAAACGGCCAGGAACACTGGCAAAGTCCTTTTTACTGACACATTCTCTCAAGATAAGGCCAGAAACAAACCAGACTAACAAATATTTAAAGTGGAACCCTAACATACAAAATGAATACCCTCAAATCCTTTCAAAATCAACATTTTATAGGTTCACATAAAGCATTACTCTAGCTACATTTTAATAAAAGACTCCTGACTTAACCCATTCTTCCAACATTTCCCCCTCCTGTTGAACCTACAAAATGTAGATTCTTATTTAAGCTCCCACTCCAGGAGCCTGTCTCGGTGGGGATTTTCATAAAAACAGCATCACTTTCTCATACAAGCAGTGTGGCTAATCTTGGTTTGTCATATAAGTCAGGGTCTTTTGTGTGGACAGTGCTGCATATATTACATCACCCGCAGCTCTATCTGCCACCCTTGAGATGAGTCCCTTCATGCATGGTACCAGACAGCAGCCTACGCATAATAATACTGACAGTACCACCGCAACCGCGGTGGCCAAGGTGGTCAAAAACTTGCCCCACTTGCCAAACCAATGTTCCATCCATCCGGTGAAGGGGTCCTCAATCCCGCTATTTTCTGCCAGCTCTTGAGACCGCATCTCCAAGCCCTTCAATGCTCGGGAGACACTGCCATCTGGGGCAGTATTATTAGAGATAAATGTGCAACACGTGGTGCCAAACATTACACAGACCCCTCCCCTCTTGGCCAGGAGCATGTTCAAGGAGATTCTGTTCTGCCAGGCTGTCAGTGTCAGGCAGTGATCAAGCTGCTCGGCAAGGCCCTTGACTGCATCTCGTGTGTAGCTAACAAAGCGCTGCTGATTGCAATATATATATAGACTATCCAATCAGTATTTTTATTTACAGATATAAACAGAAAAATTGATTTGAAACCTGCTGCTATTTGGTTTCTAGCTTTAAATTCACCAGGGACGCCTCTCAGTACGCCTATAGCATCTATATATACAGATCTATCAAAACTTCCCCCTGGAATATCTCGCTTGGTTATCTTATTTAATTTTATGCTGGTGGCCTTATCCCATATAGGAACACCTAGTTGGGCAGGGAAAATTAAAAAGGGTTGAACTACTTTCACCAGCATACATATTCCAGGCCAATCTGAGCCCAATAAAGGCCTTAGTTTATTGTCTCCACACAACCACCAAGTGTCTGCTAGAGCTTGTGTTTGGGTCTGCAATTAACTGTGCTTCTTCAGGAAGGATGGGAACCAGGCTGGGCATCTGAATTAGAGTTTCCCCTCTTTGGGATTGTGCAGCCTTTTTTGCTTCCTGATCAGCTAAAGCATTTCCTTTGCTTACATCATCTATCCCATGGGTATGTGCCTTACAGTGTCATCAATAAAATACATGTCATATTGAAAACTGGGGGGACTGGAACAGTCACTAGGCTTGGTCTTCCACTAGCACACACAGTCAGAGGCATTAGTAGAATTTGCTGTAAACTTCATCCATTCCAACCATTCATTCTTGTCAGAATAACCAGTCTCTATGCTCAGTCTATCTTCTGGCTGTATTACTACCCCAATTACCTCGTTGTCCTGCCGTACTCCCACCTCAGGGGGTAAGTTGCCCATGGCACCGGCAGGGGTATTTTGGGGAGCGTTTACCTTGAGTTTGACTTCAGCCCAAGGATCTGTCCCTGACATAGTTATTCCAGACTATATACTCCACTGTCTTTAACTTCTGGGTTCTGTACTGTGAGTATAATGGTCCCTCGGCTTCCCTTCGCTAAGGAGATCCTCTGATAGGTACTTATGTCTTCTGGAGGGATCCTAGCTGAACTAGTCTCCCACTTGTGTTGTCCACCATACATTCTCCCAGTAACCACATGCCTTATTCTTCCCACACATATATATATTATAGGCCCCAAGATCATAAGTAACTTTTGTTGGATCAAATACTTGGCTCTTTGGTAAGGTAAACACTATGGTCTGGTTTGAAACTTCCGTATTCAACATTGGTGTTTCTTGTACACCCCACCCTTTAACTTCTCCTGTATTCAGCCTTCTCATCCTCCTCTTAGAGAGATCTGACATTTTTTCTCTCAACTTCAAAGTTTCCCAGAGCCAATAGGTGCCAAGACCCACGGCGAATAAGGTACAACCAATAATCAGGAACCTTCCTTGAGGGGTTTTGTGGTAACCCTGGGACAGCAGAGAAATCATGGTCACCTCCTATCTACCTATCCCTATGTGTTGAGTTCACAGTGTTACTTTCACCTCTTGTAGGAGGGAGGTGGTCTCTCCTTCCAGGATGTGAATCCCTTTATTTAAAAGAAAAGATGTTCCTCCATTCACAACACTCACTCACATAGATTTGTTTTCTAGTCTAATGATTTTTGGGGACACTCTGTTACCCTCGGGGATATTAGGGTCTGGATGTTTGCTTACTGACTTTAACAGCGGTAGGTGCGGTTAAGAGTGCCTGGTAGGGTCCTTCAGTTTTTCCTTTTGTGCACCTTTATCCAGATCCAATCTCCTGATTCCACAAGGATGGGTCTTTCACTTTCTGATGCGATACCTGGGGATGGAACAAAACTGCTAGACAGAATTGGATTAGTACCACCTTGTGTTTCCACTTTTGTTCCCTTTGTTTCAGGGGATATTGCCTTTTGTGTGGGTGGAAGGAACCTCTGGAGTTATAATTACTGCAGCCGCAGTTTTCATCAACCCAATATCACTTTTGCTGGCTAATCAGAGCGTCAGGGGCAGAGTGACCAGTTCTCCCCCTTCTTCCTCTGTCAGCAATATGTCCAATCATTTATCCTCCTTCCACACAAAACGTTCAGATATGTCCAACACCTCTTGTTATACATCTATAACCTGTATTCCCACCCTCTGCAATTCTCCAGGCATCATTCCCATCACACCATGCCCAAGGTTTCCCCGTAGGTTGCCTGAGTGAGATGCGGGGACAACAAAACTTGCTGCCTGTAAAATTTCTTAAGGGTGGGACCACATATCACACTCATATTGATGTTACTATTTCAATGACTGGTTCAATTCTAAACAGATCTAGTTTCTTCTGTATTAGCAAACAACTCATAAAACAATCATTAATCCTGTATTTTAAAATATCACACTTCATTACATTTATTACTTAAATCAATTTATAACATCTATAGACATCTATCTCCTGTGATCATTCAATATTGTCCCATCACATACTGTTAAGTAAAGGTGTTCTAGCCTGGTAATTCAAGGAGGGGGGGGGGTTTGAAAGCGAGCACATACTGTCATGCTCCAATGAACACATTCCTTAGGAGGGGGTCACAACTTCAAAGAGCACGCATGATGTGGAACTAGAAGGTCCAGCATCTCTATACACAATTACCTCTCTGAAATCACTTACATTTTTCCCTTAGCCTTATATATAATTCACATTTGGACATCACATGTTATACTAGTTATTTCATAGCTGGACAAAAATTAATACATTACTGCATTTCACAGACAGACCCTCACAAAGGATCTGTTGAAGGAAGAAGGGGGGGGTTTGAGGGGGATGCTGTAAGTCTGCGTCTCTCCTTCTCTCCTCTCTTTCCACTAACACAGACATGTAGAAAAATATTTCTCACGTAAACTTACAAAGACTTTCTGACAAAAGCTTCTATCTTTCTCACTCTTTTACAACTTTCTTTTCACTTCATCACTTAATCCTGCCAACGTTTAACTTACATAAACCTTCAAATATATATATATATCAGCTTCACTTATTATTTCCCATCTATCATCTCACTTTCACTACAGAACAGAATGTATTTAACCTCTTCATGAAACAACTGTCTATGTAACAACACAGAAAACTCGGCATACTGCCAGATTGTCCACCCATGGGTTAACTAGACAGTAATTAATTTCACATACACAGACTAAGACATCTTGCATATCTCGCCTATTCCGAGAAAGAGCATAGTTTTACTTTATAGAACAACTTTAGCTCATTAAATTTTCTTGGGGGTTTTCTCTAGTAGTTGATCAGGCGTAAAGATTGTAAGGTGCTCTAATTATGTCAAACATGTGTAAAACACTAGACACTGAAAAACCTTTCCATGCATTTTATCTCAAATCCTGTGTTCAAAACAGTACAACTCTCCTATACTCGGGAAGCCTTTATCTTATTGAACACCAAAGAATGTCATGGGTATCACACAAAGAAATACACTGGAGATAAATAACAATGGTACTTGGTCCATTCACTTACCACCTGGACTCTTGTACCATACAAACAGATTATCTTATCACTCTAGCGATAGTAAGAGAAGCACACATAAAAAGAAATTCAAACATAGTGGGTTGGTCCAACCAACCTTCTTTACCCGGAAAGTAAAATCAGGACCAAACATGTACTTCCCGGAAGTACCTGGTGTCTCCTCGAGACACAAAATAGTGTTTCCTTGAAACACAAAATAAGGGGACTATTATGACTATGTTACCCAGAACAATAGGGTGCCTCCCGGAGACACAAAATAATCCCCCCTAGCCGGCTAGAATTTACGTGCAGCGCCTCTCCCCCTTTAATGTACTGTACTATCCACTTCCAAAGTGGGTCATGGCACGTACATACTAAAAAGAACTTTTATTCGGATTTCAGTCAGCCCTTCAGATAGTCCCAGTAGATAAAAAAATCTTACCCAAGAATCTCTCAAGATGACCTTCGAATCTCGGTGGGACCTCCAAAGTTTGTTGGGGTGTACAGCGAGGCCTGCTGTCCTGACTGGCTTGGACCGACCCAGGATATCTTTTAGAGGATCCAATGAGAATAACCATAGCGTGAGAAGAAGCACACACAGACAGTTTGTACACCAAAATTATTCTGACCTGTATTTCTTTGAATCAAACATTTATACATTATTGTGAAGGGCGTTACAAAGTTAATGATATTCGAAATAATATAACACTATAGGTTAGCAATTATAATAATTAGCAAAACTCCTCCTCAGGGCATGGAGGAAATCTACATCTCGACACACCTAGAGCTATGGGGCTGAGATTAAGGAGAAACTAAAGTGAATGCTGGTACTGGCTGGTACATGAAATTCAGTAATTGGAACTAGAGATTAGATCTTGCCTGTACGTGCAAACTGTGGAATGTGAAATGGAGGGGGGAGACACTGAGAGAGAGAGTGAAGAAGAGGCATCTTAAAATGGAGTCCAGGACAAAATGGCGTTTCAGTGTTTTCTCTGCATCCCCCCCCCCCATAGTGGCTTATTCATGTCCTGGACACGTCTGTATGTGGTGGCTCTTTCGAGGCCTGGACACGTCTGTATGTGGTGGCACTTTCATGTCCTGGACACGTCTGTATGTGGTGGCTCTTTCAAGGCCTTGACACGTCTGTATGTGGTGGCTCTTTCGAGGCCTGGACACGTCTGTATGTGGTGGCTCTTTCATGTCCTGGACACGTCTGTATGTGGTGGCTCTTTCAAGGCCTTGACACGTCTGTATGTGGTGGCTCTTTCATGTTCTGGACACGTCTGTATGTGGTGTCTCTTTCAAGGCCTGGACACGTCTGTATGTGGTGGCTCTTTCATGTTCTGCACACGTCTGTATGTGGTGGCTCTTTCAAGGCCTGGACACGTCTGTATGTGGTGGCTCTTTCATGTCCTGGACACATCTGTATGTGGTGGCTCTTTCAAGGCCTGGACATGTCTGTATGTGGTGGCTCTTTCAAGGCCTGGACACGTCTGTATGTGGTGGCTCTTTCATGTCCTGGACACGTCTGTATGTGGTGGCTCTTTCATGTCCTGGAAAAGTATGTATGTGGTGGCTCTTTCATGTCCTGGACACGTCTGTATGTGGTCGCTCTTTCATGTCCTGAACACGTCTGTATGTGGTGGCTCTTTCATGTCCTGGACACGTCTGTATGTGGTGGCTCTTTCATGTCCTGGACACGTCTGTATGTGGTGGCTCTTGAAGCACGGACATCAGCCATAATCCACTCCTTGTGAATCTTCCCCAAATTCTTGAATGGCCTTTGCTTCACAGTCCTCTCTAGGCTGCGGTTGTCCCTGTTGCTTGTGCACATTTTTCTACCACTCTTTTTTCCTTCCACTCAGCTTTGCATTAATATGCTTGGATACAGCACTCTGTGAACAGCCAACTTCTTTAGCAATGACCTTTTGTGGCTTTCCCTCCTTGTGGGGGTGTCAATGACGGTCTTCTGGACAGTGGTCAAAGTCAGCAGTCTTCCCCATGATTGTGCAACCTACTGAACCCGACTGAGGGACCCGGGAAACCTTTACAGATGTTTTGAGTTAATTATCTGATTAGAGTGCAACCCCCCGAGTCTACAAAACTCAACTACTTCACAATATTCTAATTTTCTGAGATACTGAATTTTGGGGTGCCACTCGCTGGAAGCCACAATCACCACGATTAAAGGCAATGATGGGTGGGGTTTCGCCTACCTAGGAGTTTTGGAGACAGACTCAGGAGAAGCCACACAGGGCCCTCAGGTACCACATTAACCGGTTCCCGACCGGCTCGCCTACGTTTACTGCCGTGGCAGCGTCCCTCGAATCGCCGTCTATAAACGTTGGCTCTCGTGCCCGCCGCACTCTGCAGCAGTATGGCTGTGGCTCGGGCGGAATTGATCTCCGCGATTGCCTAGCAGAGAAGAAAAATGGGGAACGGCCGATGTAAACGCGGGGGTTCCCCGCTCTGTCAGGCGGAATGGA
This sequence comes from Glandirana rugosa, assembly GCA_018402905.1. Classification (NCBI taxonomy): domain Eukaryota; kingdom Metazoa; phylum Chordata; class Amphibia; order Anura; family Ranidae; genus Glandirana; species Glandirana rugosa. Next base: position 59,147 of record BLSH010327017.1, on the reverse strand, counting down.
AGAGATCTACTGATCCCTGTCACTGGCATCGCTTAGATCTCTGGTGCCCCTGGCAGCCCAGCCCCCTCACAGTTAGAACACGCCTAGGGAACACCGTTACCCCCTAGATCTCCCCCTGCAGGTTAAACCCTTCACTGCCCCCTCACAGTTAGAACACGCCTAGGGAACACAGTTACCCCCTAGATCTCCCCCTGCAGGTTAAACCCTTCACTGCCCCCTCACAGTTAGAACACGCCTAGGGAACACAGTTACCCCCTAGATCTCCCCCTGCAGGTTAAACCCTTCACTGCCCCCTCACAGTTAGAACACGCCTAGGGAACACAGTTAACCCCTAGATCACCCCCTGCAGGTTAAACCCTTCACTGCCAATGACATTTATACAGTAATCAGTGGATATTTACATTTCTGATCCCTGTATAAATGTCATTGGTCCCAAAAAAAGTGTCAAAAATGTCCGACATGTCCGACGCCAATAAAAATTGCAGATCGCCGCCATTACCAGTAAAAAAAAAAAAAAGTAAAAAATGCCGCAAACCAATCAATAAACGCCGATCGTGATGTTTTTTTACCACAAATATGAGGAAGAATATAAAACGGCCAAAACCGATGAATAAATTTGTTTTTTTTTGGATTTGTATTTTAGCAAAAAGTAAGAAATATTGTTTTTTGTTTTTGCAAAATTGTCGCTTTTTTTTGTTTTATAGCGGTGATCAGAAATGACGCAGAGGGGATCAAATACCACCAAAAGAAAGCTCTATTTGTGGGGAAAAAAAGGGCGTCAATCTTGTTTGGGTAGAACGTCGCAGGGTAACGAACGCCATCTTCGGACAACGGAAACATTTATTTCGAACTCTCTCTTCGAAACATACGTGAATGGCAAACTGTTTATGCATCCGACATTTTAAATGCTGATTTTCATGCTTGCGTAGATGTCGGACCCTCTTGTGAGTGACATGTGCTATGGTTTACCTATTTAAAGTCCCACCCATGGGGGTATCTCTGCTGTTTGCATCCAACCATCTGGGGATGAGGTCGCCACCACCCAGCCTTACTGACTGTGAAGCTATATTTATTGGGTACAACGTCGCACGACCGCGCAATTGTCAGTTAAAGCGACGCAGCGCCGAAACGCAAAAATGTTCTCTTGTCCTAACATGGGAAATCCATGGGTTAAAAGCAGACGCTGGAATGATCAGGCGGCTTTGTTGTGATTCGTACCCCTAGTAAATACTCCCTTACTGTGATGAGTGTCGCACCCGGTTAGAATTGGACCTTCAATGCAATTGTATCAAAACAGCAAACCGCCCCACAGAACTGATGGCCCCGGGTATCTAGGAAGCATTAACCCCATCATCTTCAGGTTCACAGATCTCAGAGGCTTCATATATGGAAGTCTGTAGATTATTTTGTCCTCCGGTGACCTTCGCTCCGCCTCCACGCAGAACTGAAGGCCTCAGCACAATTTCTAATTGGCACGATCTCTCCGTAGGGGGAACGCGTGATATTAATATCAGCCGAGGTGCCCGGTGTGGAGTGTTAAAACGCTGTTCTAAGGTAAGCTCCGTCTGAGCGGCAGATCACATCCTCCGCCTCAGCAAGATTTGCCCAGAAGCCGCCATCGTTGATTGATGAACTAATTTGGACAATTTTTGGGGAACGAGTGGAGCCAATCACCAATCTCCGACTGCACACTAAGCACCCTCTGAATACTGACTTCTGTATAGTTTATTGTAGCCAAAGACGTGTTCCTAGGGCGGCCTTTCTCAACCTTTTCAACACAGAGGAACCCTTAAAATATCTTTCCAGCCTCGAGGAACCCCTGCCTATATCTACAACTCATGATACATTAGTGCAGGGGCGTTGCTAGGGGGTGGCTATTGGGGCTATAGCCCCGAGTCTAGGGCCCATAGCCCCGAGTCTCTTACTGATTGGATGCAGTCCTGCAATTAGCAGGTATGTCCTGGTCCAGAATGCAGGAGGCAGGGGCAGGCTGAGCCGCGGTATCACTGGCTTCAGCTCCACCCTCGCCTCCTCCTGACTTTACTCCTGGTCACTAGTCGCTGGAGCCGCATAGTGTCTAGCAACCAGTGATATCACGGCCACGGCTTCTATGCGCTAGTTCTTGTGGGGCCTAAAGAGTTGAGCCCAGCCCCTTGTCATGGTCCTGGACTGGAGCAGACGCTGCTGGTCCGGTAGCGGTGGGGTGCAGGGCAGTGGCATCTTCAAATAGGGAGGGGGAAGCCTGGACAGCCGGGAAGAGCCCAAGAGGGAGTGAGAGAGAGAAGACGAGGCTTCACCACCACCCTGTGCGGCATCCCCGGTGCCTCCCTGAGCCTGCACTCCTTCTCCAAAAGCTCCTCTCCTAGCTCGCTGTGACTGTCATGGAACAGGAAGAATAAAGGCTGACCGAGGACGAGTGGGAGGTAGGTGAATCACACACATCTACCCACACAGACAGAGGCTGGGACAGTAGGGACTGCAGGCAGGGCTAGGGGGTCTCTCTTTCACCCCCTCTTTCTCTGATGTGTGGGGAGGCTCTCTGGGGACCCTGATGTGTGGGGAGGCTCTCTGGGGACCCTGATGTGTAGGGAGGCTTTCTGGGGACCCTGATGTAGAGGGAGCCTCTCTGGGGACCCTGATGTATGGGGAGGCTCTCTGGGGACCCTGATGTATGGGGAGGCTCTCTGGGGACCCTGATGTATGGGGGGGCTCTCTGGGGACCCTGATGTAAGGGGGGCTCTCTGGGAACCCTGATGTAAGGAATAGGCTCTCTGTGGACCCTGATGTAAGGAAGGGACTCTTTGGGGACCCTAATGTAAGAAAGAGGCTTCTCTGGGGACCCTGATGTAAGAAAGGGGCTTCTCTGGGGACCCTGATGTAAGAAAGGGGCTTCTCTGGGGACCCTGATGTAAGAAAGGGGCTTCTCTGGGGACCCTCATGTAAGAAAGGAGCTTCTCTGGGGACCCTGATGAAAAGGGTGCTCTCTGGGGACCCTGATGTAAGGGGTGCTCTCTGGGGACCCTGATGTAAGGGGTGCTCTCTGGGGACCCTGATGTAAGGAGGATCTGCACTCAGATATGTAACAATATATATATATATATACACACACACACACACGTATATTATATACATGTGTATGCCCGCTCAAGAGTATGACTTTCTTCACTTCACTGCTATGGGCTCTAGCCCCAGATCTTTTGTAGACCTAGCAACGCCTCTGCATTAGTGTGATGGTCAATACGAAGAATGCTCTTTATGCTTGTGGTCAATGGGAAGACCCACCATCTTACAGATCGCTAAAAAGATCAATGGTGTCATTGGGAATTTATCTGAGAGGTAGAAATTGACCATTGCTCAAGGAACCCCTAGCAACCTCTGGAGGAACCCTGGTTGAGAAACCCTGCCCTAGGGTGTTGGACCCAAAGGTAAATAAAATCAGGCTTTGACTCTATTTTTTGAAGGCCTAATCTATGTCAGCCGGGGTGTTTCTGGGCCTCCCCAGAGCTGTGTGAAGGATGAGAGCACCACAAGTCCAGAATAAGTCCAGTGAAAGTTTATTTTCCACAGCAGAAGAAGATATATGTTCAAATCACCCTGTATTCTTTGTTCGCTGTTGTAACACACCTGGGTGGGCTGAGACTCTCTGCGCCCCGAGCCCACCCTGTTTTGAAGCCTATTGGCTGGTAATCAAACTCAATCATTGCTCTACATGGGGTGCCCCCAGATCTTTAACTATTCTAGCAATGCCCCCTGATAACAAACACTTTGTACAGATCTGGCTGGTGGCAGTTTGGAGGAAGAAGCTGATGGCTGGTACTTGCACTCCATCATTGTTCTAGAATGCCCCAGATCTTTCACAATCCTAGCAAAAATTCATACAGGTCCGACAGGTGGCGGGTGGAGGAAAAAGCTGACGGCTGGTGCTTGCACTCCATCCTTTCTCTACATAGGATGCCCCTAGATCTTTCACTTTCCTAGCAATGCCCCTGATGACAAACAGTTCATACAGGTCTGACAGGTGGCAGGTGGGGACATAAACTGATGGCTGGTACTCGCACACCATCATTGCTCTCCATAGGGTGCCCCCAGAGCTTTTACATTGCTAGCAATGCCCTTAATGACCAAGGATTCATACAGGTCTGACAGGCGGTGGGTGGAGACAGAGACGTCTGGTACTTGCACTCCATCATTGCTCTACATAGGGTGCCCCCAAGTCTTTACCAATCCTATCAATGGCCCTGATGATAAACAGGTCATACAGGTCTGACAGGTGACAGGTGGAGTTCGAAGGTGATGGCTGGTACTTGCAATCCATCCTTGCTCTACATAGGGTGCCCCCAAGTCTTTCCCAATCCTAGCAATGGCCCTGATGATAAACATTTCATACAGGTCACACAGGTGACAGGTGGAGTCCGAAGCTGATGGCTGGTACTTGCCCTCCATCGTTGCTCTACATAGGGTGCCCCCAAGTCTTTCCCAATCCTATCAATGGTCCTGATGACAAACCATTCATACAGGTCTGACAGGTGACAAGGGGAGTCTGAAGCTGATGGCTGGTACTTACACTCCATTATTGCTCTACATAGGATGCCCCCAAGTCTTTCCCAATCCTATCAATGGCCCTGATGATAAACAGGTCATACAGGTCTGATAGGTGACAGGTGGAGTCCGAAGCTGATGGCTGGTACTTGCACTCCATCATTGCTCAACATAGGGTGCCCCCAAGTCTTTCCCAATCCTATCAATGGCCCTGATGACCAGCAGTTCACACAGGTCTGACAGGTGGAGTCCGAAGCTGATGGCTGGTACTTGCACTCCATGATTGCTGTAAATAGGGTGCCCCCAATTCTTTTCCAATCCTACCAATGGCCCTGATGACCAACAGTTCATACAGGTCTGACAGGTGAGAAGTGGAGTCCGAAGCTGATGGCTGGTACTTACCTTGACAACCAG
>BLSH010327016.1:25447-45651 GCA_018402905.1 Glandirana rugosa | reverse complement strand
GGGGGGGGGGGGGGGGGGTCATTATCCTGACTGGACGTCTATTGATATCCTCAGGATAATCCACGATCGTGTGCCCCTTGGGGCGCGCATCGCGGAGATCGGTGGTGCCGTGGGTCAGTCTGACCCCCCGCATTACCGACCGAGGTAAAAGGCTTCTACCATGTGATCAGCCATGACCAATCACGGCTGATCACAGTGTAAACAGGAAGAGCCGTTTATTGGCTTTTCCTCTGCTCAGGTCTGCAGACCTGAGCAACGGAGAGCCGATCGGCTGCTCGCCTGAAGAGGGGGGCTGCGTTGAATGTTTATCAGTACAGCCCCCTTCAGGATCACCCCACTGGACCACCAGGGAGCCCCCCGGACACCGTGAGGAGGCCGACCAGGTAGGGTTGCCACCTCATCCCTTTAAACCCGAACACATATGAATTACACAGGTTGTTGTTCTGAGGGTAATTTAATGCAGATGAGGCACCAAGTGAGTTTAATTGCCACCTTAATCAGCCACAGAGCAACAACCTGTGTAATTATTATGTGTTCGGGTTTAAAGGGATGAGGTGGCAACCCTACACCCAGGACCACCAGGGAGGGAAAATGGAGGCCGTCCAGGACCACCAGGGAGCCCCCACTAGACCACCAGGTAAGGGCAATACAGTGCACTGTAGGGATGGCACTGTGCCCATGTATGATGCCTGCCAGTGCCATCCCTAACAGTGCTATATGCACCAGTGCCACCTATCAGTGACCACCTGTGCCACCTATCAGTGCCCACCTGTGCCACCTATCAGTGCCCACCTGTGCCACCTAAAAGTGCCCACCTGTGCCACCTAAAAGTGCCACCTATTAGTGCCCAACAGTGCCACCTATCTGCCCATCAGTGCCCAGCGCCACCTATCAGTGCTGCCTATGAGTGTCCATCAGTGCCGCATATCAGTGCCCGTCAGTGTTGCTTATCAGTGCCGCCCATCAGTGCTGCATATGTGCCCCATCATCAGTGCAACCTTATCAGTGCCACCTCATCAGTGCCAAGCTGTACTGCCTCCTCAGTGCCCATCAGTTTAGCCTCATCAGTGTAGCCACATCAGTGCCCAGAAATGTACTTTATATAAAGTTTTGTGACGGAAACAAAGAAAAATTATTTTTTTCAAAATTTTTGGTCTTTTTTTATTTATAGCGCAAAAAATAAAAACTGCAGAGGCGATCAAATACCAGCAAAAGAAAGCTTTATTTGTGGGCACAAAATTATAAAAATTTTGTTTGGGTGCAGCGCCGCACGACCGCGCAATTCTCATTCAAAATGCAACAGCACTGTAAGCTGAAAATTGTTCTGGGTGGGAAGAGTTCTAAATGCCCGGTATTGAAGTGGTTAAAGAACCCTACAAATAATGGTAAGAGGGTCATCTCACCCTTACACACTATGTGGCCCAAACAATGCAGATACCCCTCCAAATGATGGACTTCAAGGGTCTCCGGTGAAGAGGTCTCCATCACTAATAAGGATATTTTATGATGCGCATTGTTTTGGAGGGCGGGCTGATCTAGAACCCTAAAAGTCCAGTCTTTCTGTGCTTGGTTGTTCCGGATCAATTCTATTGAAATGGGTGAAGTTTGGTTCTCTCTCTCTCCGCATTTCATACATTCACCTATAGAAAGCTCCTCATTCATTTCCCATTGCTCCCGTGTCTCCGGTGGACGTTCCCTCCCTGCCATCTTGTGTCTGCCTGGGACAATTGCTGCCATTGTGAATGCGGTCTTCCCAGAGGTTCTCCATAGGGCAATGCCCTGAGTTCCTCTATGAAGTCCCATCATGCAACGTTCCTCAGCATGTCAGGGGTCCACAATCAGAGGGGATGTCCACTTAATGTAAAAAACTTTCTTCAGTGGGTTTTCATGGTATGAAAATCTTGTTCCATGCGTGGTCTTAAAGAGACCCTGGCAAGTAGGGTTGCCACCTTTTCTTCAAGCCAAACCCGAACACTTTAGCGGTGCATGCCAATTTATTTTATGGGGGACCACTGTGGACTCTGGTGTTAAGGGGGACTCTGGTGTAAGGGGGTTTCTGCTCACCAAAGCTCCCACTTACTTTAAAGTTCCCAGCATTTTCCCTTAAATCAGGGTTCCCAAAGGCCCCCTTACATCAGTGACCACAGGGCACCCCTTATATCTCAGTCCCCCTTATCTTAATGTGCTCACTTGCTCAGAGACAGGAGAGGAGGGAGGAAGGGGGAGACTTCAGTCATTGGATGGTGAGCTCACTCACCCGAGGATGGAGGCTGAAGCACTGACACCTTTCATCCTCAATGTATCTACCGGCTGCTGAGCTTCAAATTTCCAGCCCAGACATCCCTTTCCTGAGCACAGAATACCGGGTACTGAAGTGTGGATGGACAGACAGAGGGGTAAGGGCAGGAGGAGCAGGAGGAGATCAAGCCCTCTCTTCTCTCCTGCCCATGTATGGGGGTAGGGTCTGTGTACACACCTACTGTATGTACTTGGCAGTTGGTTACTTGGGGGAACTGCATAATATTCTCAATAATGTGTCAGATGTGTCTGGGTTTCAGGAGGTCTGAAACCCGGACACACAATTCCAAACCCGAACTGTCCGGGTGAATCCCGGACAGGTGGCAACCCTACTGGCAAGTCAACAGGTATTATACCCCCCTCTGGTGTCCCATGTCTGCTAACTTTTCTCTGACCCTTCATATCACTATGTAGGGTACCACCGGAACCAGCAGTCATGTAGGCATGGGGGAGAGGACCACGGTGGGGGGACGTCCAACAGTCCTGGAAGTGTCCAATGCCAGAGAGACTCCGTCAAGTCTTTAAGCAAATCAAAAGGCCAATATCCTTCAATGGAAGAGATTCCCCTCTCCACCGGCCTGTGTCTGCTACGTTCCAGTGGCCTCCTTCTGGCATTGGACACTTCCATTACTGTTGGTGGTCCCCCCCCACCATGGTCCTCTCAGGCGTCAGCACACCAAGACATGTTGGACAATTTCATGCTCCCAACTTTGTGGGAAGAGTTTGGGGGTGGCCCCTTCCTGTTCCAACATCACTGACCACCACTGCACAAAGCAAGGTCCATAAAGACATGGATGAGCGAGTTTGGGGTGGAGAAACTTGACTGGCCTGCACAGAGTCCTGACCTCAACCCGATAGAACACCTTTGGGATGAATTAGAGTGGAGACTGCAAGCCAGGCCTTCTCATCCAACATCAGTGCCTGACCTCTGTAAGAATGGTCAAACATTCCCATAGACACTCCTAAACCTTGTGGACGGCCTTCCCAGAAGAGGTGAAGCTGTTCTAGCTGCAAAGGGAGGGCCAACTCAATATTGAACCCTAAGGACTAAGACTGGGGGCGCCATTAAAGTTCATGTGTGTGCAAAGACAGGCGTCCCAATACTTTTGGTAAAATACCCGTGAGCAGTTTGCACACCTCCTATGCAGACTCTCTAGTATTGGACGGGGATGTTGCTGAGTTACAATGTTACATTGTGATCTCTGTGAATTCTCATTATCGGCTCGTCGCTGTGGATGTCTCTGTTTTCGCTTTGTCTCCGAATCCTTAAACAAATAATCACCCCCCCGGCGGGTCATGTGACGGGGGGGGGGAATTATGAAGAATCTTCTTCAGCTGTTGGAAAAAGAAAATATGTTTTCTAATAATAAAGTACAACATGGATTTGTGATGCTTTGCTGCCCCCCAATGGTTAGAATAGGAATTGCTGCTTCATCTCTGTTTTGGCAATAATCAAATCTTTCCATTTGCAGGAGAACTACAAGTCCCAGCATTGTGTGTCGGCAGGAAACGGTTCCAGGCAAAAGCAGGATCTCCGTGTCTTTAGCCTTCTTGTATTTGAATTTTCTGTCAAATGTAATTTTCATTCGCTGGTCTGACTCTTAGCTGAGACCTCCAAAGTTCATTGTAGAAGAATTCTTCCCGCACCTCTCAGATCATGAAGTGCGATTCACCACACCCTACCACCCTTCATAGGGCTGCTGGCCCAACATGTTTCAGACACTGGGGGCAGCAGAGAGAAATTCAAGTGCAACTAAAACTATCCGAGCGCCACAAACCGAAAACACCATTCCATTCATTTCTAATATTCAAAGCAAACTCCCCCATCCATCCATCCATGTCTCCATTCATCCATCCATGTCTCCATCCATCCATCCATCCACATCTCCATTCATCCACCCATGTCTCCATTCATCCAACCACATCTCCATCCACATCTCCATTCATCCACCCATGTCTCCATTCATCCATCCACGTCTCCATCCATCCATCCACATCTCCATCCATCCATCCACATCTCCATTCATCAATCCACGTCTCCATCCATCCATTGTCTCCATCCATCCATTGTCTCCATCCATCCACATTTCCATCCATCCATCCACGTCTCCATCTATCCATCCACATCTCGATCCATCCATGTCTTCATCTATCCAACCATCCATGTCTCCAACCATCCATGTCTCCAACCATCCACTCATGTCTTTATCTATCTACATCTCCATCCATCCACTCATGTCTCCATCCATGTCTCCATCCATCCATGTCTTCATCTATCCAACCACGTCTCCATCCACATCTCCATTCATCCATCCACGTCTTCATCCATCCATTGTCTTCATCCATCCACGTCTCCATCTATCCATCCACGTCTCGATCCATCCATGACTTCATCTATCCAACCATCCATGTCTCCAACCATCCACGTCTCCATCTATCCATCCACGTCTCGATCCATCCATGTCTTCATCTATCCAACCATCCATGTCTCCAACCATCCACGCCTCCATCCATCCACCCATGTTTCCAACCATCCATGTCTCCAACCATCCATGTCTCCATCCATCCACTCATGTCTTAACTATCTACATCTCCATCCATCCACTCATGTCTCCATCCATCCAAGCCTTCATCTATCCACCCATGTCTCCAACCATCCACGTCTCTAACCATCCACTCATGTCTTTATCTATCTACATCTCCATCCATACACTCATGTATCCATTCATCCACGTCTCCATCCATCCATGTCTTCATCTATCCAACCACGTCTCCATCCACATCTCCATTCATCCATCCACGTCTCCATCCATCCATTGTCTCCATCCATCCACGTCTCCATCTATCCATGCACGTCTCGATCCATCCATGTCTTCCTCTATCCAACCATCCATGTCTCCAACCATCCACGTCTCCATCCATCCACCCATGTCTCCAACCATCCACGTCTCCATCTATCCATCCACGTCTTGATCCATCCATGTCTTTATCTATCCAACCATCCATGTCTCCAACCATCCACGCCTCCATCCATCCACCCATGTCTCCAACCATCCACGTCTCCAACCATCCACGTCTCCATCCATCCACTCATGTCTTAACTATCTACATCTCCATCCATCCACTCATGTCTTAACTATCTACATCTCCATCCATCCACTCATGTCTCCAACCATCCATGTCTCCTTCCATCCACTCCTCCATCCATCAACTCATGTCTCCATTCATCCATGTCTCCATCCATCCACTCCTCCATTCATCCACTCACGTCTCCATTCATCCACGTCTCCATCCATCCATGTCTTCATCTATCCACCCATGTCTCCAACCATCCATGTCTCCAACCATCCACGTCTCCATCCATCCACTCATGTCTTTATCTATCTACATCTCCATCCATCCACTGATGTCTCCATCCATCCACTCCTCCATTCATCCACTCATGTCTACATTCATCCATGTCTCCATCCATGCACTGATGTCTCCATCCATCCACTCCTCCATCCATCCACTCATGTCTCCATTCATCCATGTCTCCATCCATCCACTCCTCCATTCATCCATGTCTCCATCCATCCACTCCTCCATTCATCCAATCATGTCTCCATTCATCCACTTATGTCTCCAACCATCCATGTCTCCATCCATCCACTTATGTCTCCATCCATCCACTCATGTCTTTATCTATCTACATCTCCATCCATCCACTCATGTCTCCATTCATCCACGTCTCCATCCATCCACTCATATCTCCATCCATCCACGTCTTCATCAGTTCATCCGTGTCTCCATCCATCCATGTACTCATGTCTCCATCCACTCATATCTACATCCATCCACGTCTCTATCCATGTCTCCATCCATCCATGTCTCCATCCATCCATCCATCCATCCGTCCATCTACCATGTCTCCATCCATCCACTCATGTTTCCATTCATCCACGTCTTCATCAGTTCATCCATATCTCCATCCCTCCATCTACTCATGTCTCCATCCACTCATGTCTCCATCCATTCATCAATGTCTTCATCCATCCACGTCTCCATCCATCCACTCATGTCTCCATCCATCCATGTCTCCATCCATCCACTCATGTCTCCAACCATCCATGTCTCCATCCATCCACGTCTCCATCCATCCATCAATGTCTTCATCAATCCACATCTCCATGCTTTACTTTGCTGAGAATCACAGCCCCCTAGCATTTCTAGCCGCGGCATCTTGAGTAAAAGGAGATGACTCATGTGGCATTTACTTCCTGAAATCCATCTGCCCTTAGCTCAGGCATGAAGGCAGGGGGTGTGGCTTAACTGAGAAAGCCCCTCCTCCTCTTCCTCCCATGCAGACTCCTGGGATGTATGACATCATTGTGGCCTAGGACAGAAACCAGGAAGACACTGAAGAAATGTAAAAAACAAAAGTGTAAAAGAAATAAATGTCTCCCTCCCTATCTGTGTAGATATGCCGGAAGCAGGAGGATTACACAGAGTTCCTGCCGATTGGGAGTGTGGAGTTCCCCTTAAAGCTGCTTACTAAAGAAAGACAACACAAGCAGCAGGCGCTCAGCCTGGGGGAGGCAGAAGCAGCACAAGGAGCCAATCACACTGAATGGGGGAGAGAGCAGAGTAACAGAGGGGTGAGATCATCGCTGTACTACATCTGCTTTCACTGTCCAATCACAGGCTGGGGTCCTGTGCAGGACAACCTGGGCTCAGGGGAAGTGGGATGAATCAGATTGAGGACATCTAGTAGCAGAAAAGAAAAAAGTACTGTGGGGGAAACCTCTGGATTGGAGGTGAACGTTGCAGCAAATCGTGGTTTTCTTATCTTTTAATGTTCTATTTATTTTAATCTTTTTCTGTTTGGTTGGAGTTCTGCCTTAACGTCTATAAATAAACTGCCATCTTTTATCAATGTGCCCCATAGATGGATAGGCGGGAAACCAATCAGTGACTTTGTTAGTCCTCCCATTTGATGTCCTCCCATTCTGATTGGTTGGCGAGGGTGAGAATATCACTAATAAAACAAACCGATCATCAGTTGGAATGTGCAGAGGGTGGGCTCTAGGAGAACTCCGGATCAGTCGCTGGTGATGCTGAGAGCCCACTGAGATCCTGTGGAGGGGATGAGAAGAGTTCTGATGACTCATCTCCTGGTCTCGGAACTCCACCATTCTATTGTCTTCAATGGGACAGACGCAGCAGCTGCTACCAGACTCTTCTTACCCTGGAGTCCTGCCTTAACCCAGTCTACATGGTCCAGGTGTGGCCCCTCCATGTCACTCATGGTAGGTCCAGATGTAGGTGGTCACTGGTCACAGTCCACTGGACTTGTTCTGGAAAGTTGAAGATGTTTTCTATCTTCTCCGTGTCTTTATTCATCCAACCACATCTCCATCCATCCACCCACATCTCCATTCATCCATGTCTCCATCTATCCATCCATGTCTCGATCCATCCATGTCTTCATCTATTCAACCATCCACGTCTCCAACCACCCACATCTCCAACCATCCATCCACATCTCCATTCATCCATTGTCTCCATCCATCCACATTTCCATCCATCCATGTCTTCATCTATCCAACCATGTCTCCAACCATCCACATCTCCAACCATCCTCTCATGTCTTTATCTATCTACATCTCCATACATCCACTCATGTCTCCATCCATCCCCTAACGTCTCCATTCATCCACGTCTCCATTCATCCACGTCTCCATTCATCCACGTCTCCATCCATCCATGTCTTCATCTATCCAACCATGTCTCCAACCATCCATGTCTCCATCCATCCACTAACGTCTCCATTCATCCACGTCTTCATTCATCCACGTCTCCATTCATCCACGTCTCCATCCATCCATGTCTTCATCTATCCATCCATGTTCCCAACCATCCATGTCTCCAACCATCCACTTCTCCATCCATCCACTCATGTCTCCATCCATCCACTCCTCCATCCATCCACTTATGTCTCCATTCATCCATGTCTCCATCCATCCACTCATATCTCCATCCATGCACATCTTCATCAGTTCATCCGTGTCTGCATCCATCCATCTACTCATGTCTCCATCCACTCATGTCTACATCCATCCACGTCTCTATCCATGTCTCCATCCATCCATGTCTCCATCCACTTATGTCTCCATCCATCCATCCATCCATCCACCATGTCTCCATCCATCCATGACTCTATCCATGTCTCCATCCATCCACTCATGTTTCCATTCATCCATGTCTCCATTCCTCCACCTACTCATGTCTACATTCACTCATGTCTCCGTCCATCCATCCATGTCTCCATCCATCCATCAATGTCTTCATCCATCCATGTTTCCATCCATCCACTCACGTCTCCATCCATCCATCAATGTCTCCATCCATCAATGTCTTCATCCATCCATGTCTCCATCCATCCATCAATGTCTTCATCCATCCACGTCTCCATCCATCCAGTCCTGTTTCCATCCACTTCTTCAGTTCTAATGAGTGTCAGGAAGATCCCCCAACATTTATATCCACACAGGGAGCCCAATCACCACTGAGTGTGTCCAGGCAGATGCTGATTGTCCAAGAACAGGATGGGAGGTGTGATAGTTGTGATACCGTTCCCCCCAACCCGGTTCTACATAATCCCATCCTTGGTGTCAGGGGGTCAATCATCAGTTACATGGCTGAAGGTGTAAAATCGCCAAGGTGCTAAAATGAAGTTATATGCAGAAGACATGAAGTGTCGAGGGGCCTCCAGTATACCTGAGATGACTTCTTGTCTGGTTGTCCTCTCTGTCCAAAATGCGCTCCTCAGACATCCTACAGTAGACAACAAAGGACCAATCTGTGCTCAAGAGAAGGGCACTGACATCTTCGGCTAATCCAATAGTTGCACTGGCTTTGCTGCACCCTACGGGCCGGGGAAACCCAGAAGAAACACTGCAAAAACGAGGAACAGAGGGCGCCCCAACCCAGGGCATAACAAACAACATGGCACATCAAAGCCCACAATGTACTTATAATGGCCTGGTCATATAGACACGTTCCAAGCGCGAGAAGACATTCCACACACTGATGCGTTTCGAGTGGGGATCCCCTCTTCCTCGGATGATGCATAACTGGCCTCGGTATAGTAAATGGATTGGATCACATGATGCCCCAAATAGGCTCCTCCCATTATATCCACCCATGCATCATGTGACCCAATCAAGTTACTATATAGAGATGAGTTATGCAAATTGGCTCTGAGGAAGAAGGGATCGCCCCTCAAATAGCATCAGCCGTTTGGAAGGTCTTCTCGCACTTGGAACTTGTCTAGATGAGCAGGCCGTTTACATTATTATTAGTATTATACAGGATTTATATAGCGCCAACAGTTTGCATGAGGGCAAACAGTACAGTTACAATACAATTCATTACGAGAGGCATCAGATGGCCTTGATCCTGAGAGCTTACAATCTAAAAGGGAGAGTCAAGCGATACAAAAAGGTAATAGTTGTGGGGGATGGGCTGATGAATAAAATTAAAGTATGGTTGTTAGGTGGGGGCAGAATAGGCTTCTCTGAAGAGAAGGGTTTTCAGAGATTGCCTAGAAGTGGATAGATTAAGAGATAGTGGGACAGATTGGGGTAGGGATTTGCAGAGGATGGGAGAGGCTTGAAATAGTCCTGGAAGCAAGCATGGGAGGAGGTGACTAGAGAGCAGAAGGTCTTGGAAGGAATGAAGAGGACGATTTGGTTGGTATTTTAAGGCTAGGTTAGTGATGTAGCTGGGGGCCGAGTTGTTAGTATTTTGAATTTCATTTGTTGGGCGAGCAGAAGCCAGTGGAGGGATTGGCAGACAGAGGTGGAGGATACTGAATGGAGGTCAGTGGAGGGATTGGCAGAGAGGAGTGGAGGACATTAAATGGAAACCAATGGAGGGATTGGCAGACAGAGGTGGAGGATACTGAATGGAAGCCAGTGGAGGGATTGGCAGAGAGGGGTGGAGGACATTAAATGGAAACCAGTGGAGGGATTGGCAGAGAGGGGCGGAGGACACTGAATGGGGACCAGTGGAGGGATCAGCAGAGAGGGATGGAGGGCACTGAATGGAAGTCAGTGGAGGGATTGGCAGACAGGGGTGGAGGACACTGAATGGGGACCAGTGGAGGGATCAGCAAAGAGGGATGGAGGACACTGAATGGAAGCCAATGGAGGGATTGGTAGAGAGGGATGGAGGATACCGAATGGGGACCAGGGGAGGGATCAGCAGAGAGGGGTGGAGGACACTGAATGGAAGTCAGTGGAGGGATTGGCAGAGAGGAGTGGAGGACACTGAATGGAGACCAGTGGAGGGATCAGCAGAGAGGGGTGGAGGACACTGAATGGAAGCCAATGGAGGGATTGGTGGAGAGGGGTGGAGGACACGGAATGGAAGTCAGTGGAGGGATTGGCAGACAGGGATGGAGGACACTGAATGGGGACCAGTGGAGGGATCAGCAGAGAGGGGTGGAGGACACTGAATGGAAGCCAATGGAGGGATTGGTAGAGAGGGATGGAGGATACCGAATGGGGACCAGGGGAGGGATCAGCAGAGAGGGGTGGAGGACACTGAATGGAAGTCAATGGAGGGATTGGCAGAGAGGGGTGGAGGATACTGAATGGGGACCAGGGGAGGGATTGACAGAGAGGGTGGAGGACACTGAATGGGGGTCAGTGGAGGGATAGGCAGAGAGGGTGGAGGACACTGAATGGGGGCCAGTTAAGGGATTGGCAGAGAGGAGTGGTGGACACTGATTGGTTAGTAAGGTGGATGACCCAGGCAACAGCATTTATGATAGAATGAAGGGAGGGGCAGTCTATGTAAAGGTAATCCAATGAGGAGGGAGTTGCAGTAGTCGAGGCAAGAGATGACCAGGGAGTGAATTAGAAGCTTTGTGGTGCCATTGGTTAGGAAGGGGAGTATCTTGTAGATGTTGTGAAGGTTGAGGTGGCAAGCTTTGGACAGTGATTGGATGTGGAGAGGATAACCCTGGCATGCGGGCACAGACTGATAGTTGTGCCATTGATCTTGACAGAAAAGTCAGGGGAAGAGGCATGTGGGGGAGGAAATACCATCATGAGCTCGGTTTTAGATAGATTGAGTTTGAGGAAGTGGTGTGACATCCAGGCTGATATGTTGGCCAGTAAATCAGTGATAAGTGAGGAGACTGATAGAGCTAACCGAGGGGTAGAGAGATAGATTTGGGTGTCATCAGCATAGAGATGGTATTGGAAGTCGTAAGAGATCAGCTGACCCAGGGAGGAGGTGTAGATGGAGAATAGGAGAGGTCCAAGGACAGAACTTTGGGGGACCCGACGGAGAAAGGAAGAGAGAGGAGGAAGTAGAATTGTAAGTGAAGGTGCGGTGGGATAGGTAGGATGAGAACCAGCGAAGAAGCAGTCATGGAAACCATAAGGAGTTTTTTTGATGGTCCACCGTATCAAAGGCAGCCAGAAGCAGGAGTGCAGAGAAGTGTCCATTGGTTTTTGCTGTTAATAAGTCATTTGTGAGTTTTAGGAGAGCAGTTTCTGTGGAGTGTTGAGGGTGCAATTCAGAATGAAGGGGATCAAGAAGGTTATTCTCAGTGAGGTGGTCGCTCAGTCGGTTGTAGACTAGACGTTCAAGGAGTTTGGAGGAAAAGGGGAGCAAGGAGATGAGGCGTAGGTTCAGGGCCGTCTTTAAGGCAGGGCAAAAGGGGCAGTTGCCCTGGGCCCTGTGATTGTTGTGGGGCCCAAAGCAGCTGCCTCATACTTGCCAACTATCCTGGTTTAAATTCCCTTGTCCCTTGAACTTTTAGACCTGTGCTGTGTCCCGATATCCAAGTGCTGCTACTAAAGCTGCCCAACTCTGCCCTATTGTTGTGTACAGATGACTCACCTGCAGACCCTATGTTTACATGTAAATAACCGGCATTGATATGTAAATAGCGGCAGCATTCATATGTAAATAGTGGTGGCCAGCTGCACTGATATGTAAACAAAGGTGGCATTCATATGTATATCATGCCCCCCTGAGGTAATATTGACCATCACCTATACTGGATGCTGCCCACTGGGGAAACAAAGGCATGCTTGAAAGTCCACAGCACGTCAGCAGATGCATGAGGGAGTCATTAATAATTGATGGCACTGCTGTGTATCTGCTAAAGGGCAGCACATTTCTGTGGTGTCAGGAAAGCGACTTTGTGCTCCCCAGTCCATGGTGTGCAGGCAGTGAGGAGATGATGTGCTGTAACCTCTAGCAACCAATCTGAGGGCAGTAATGATGTGCAGTAACCTCTAGCAACCAATCATTGAACAGTATTGATGTACAGTAATCTCTAGCAACCAAACAAGCAGAAAGCATGTGCTGTAATCTCTAGCAACTAATCAGTGAGCAGTAATAAGTGCTGTAACCTCTAGCAACCAGACAGTAAGCAGCAATGATATGCTGTAACCTCTGGCAACCAATCGAAATCACTGCTGATCTGATTCAGTAAACTGATTTTGAGTCTAGTTGCCATTTATTGTATGTCTCAGAGCAGATGGGGAGTCAAATTGCATTGGGGGGGGGGGGCAAGAAAGTATTTGCCCAGGGTCCGATCAATATTAAAGACGGCCCTGCGTAGGTTGTTAGGATTGGTGGGGTCCAGTGAAGGCTTTATAAGTATGGGGGTGACTAGTGCTAGACATGTTTTAGAGAGTTGGGGAAGATGCCAGAAGAGAGGGAAAGATTGCATGCATGCACTTCACATGCCAAGATTGGGCTCTATTAAAAGGCTAACATGGGGGCACCATGAAATACGCAGCAAAGGTGGACTACTCTGCACATTGGGTCACTCTTATGAATGCATCTTCCTGCTTTCAAAGTTGAAATTTGGAACCTCAAATGCTAAAAAAAAAATAAAAAAAATTGCGATTCAAAGCGGTGAAGCACGGACAACATCCAATTAGCGATCAGCCAATAAATATCGCACACCGTCCCGCCACTGAACGGGATAAACAAGATTCTTAACCTGTCTGCGGCTCTTCCTGCACCAACATGGCCCCGCCGGGGTAAAAACAATGAGGGATGCTTCTATTCTTTCCCAGCACTCCCCGGGGAGCCGTCTCTATTAACGAGGACATCGCCCGCCCCCAATGCTGTGGTGATTGAGCGCCCAGGACAGGAGCGGTGCGAGGATTGAATGCTCAGCCGGGAGAGTTTCTTTCTGCCGCTGACAGTAAATTGTCACTAATACAGAGGTAATAAGGGGGAATATTTACGCCGGGGGACGGGAGCGAGAAATTGAAAATTTCGGTGAAAGTCGGGGAGGAGGATGGCTAATCGGACCCATGAATGACTTTTACGGTTTCGGTGACCTAGACGAAGCGCCTCGCGCTAAGGTGAGGTTCTCTGCCGTGTGAGGACAAAGCTGATAAACTGCTGGAGAAATTTGTGTGACGCAGAGCGTTAAGAAAGAAATATCCATCCCGCAATTGGCCGTAAGTTATGGTTGGTTGGATGACGGCAGAGGGGAAGTTGCCTCGTCTATAAGGAATCAATAGAAGTTTTCAATGTTAAAAGATCATAAAAAGAAGTTAGAGGGAAAACAAAAAACCAAAGTTTCTGTAGAACCGCCCCCATAACGGTTGCTTAGAGTTACCTGGTCATCTGCGCCACCTTGACCCTGTAAACCTTCCAGCGCTCCTGACACTCTGGGTTCAGACATTTTTCCATACACAGTTAAAGGACACAACAACACACTGCAAGATAAGTAACTCTCGGATTTTACTGGTTCAGAAGGAGAGTTTAGTAATGGGATTTAGGTCAGCTAAATCTTGGTTGAACAGTCAAGACTCAGGTGAGATGATCCTCAAAAGCAATTAGATTACAGTTTGAAATCACAAATACAGAATATCAGTCTACATGGGAAAAGACAGCAAAAGAATGAATGAGTGATTCTGGAGTAAACCACTAATTACTGTATATCATACCACCACTAAAGGGGATCCCAGGCCGGCCAATTACACCTTTTATCCTAATGAGAGACCAGGTTTAATAAGTATCAAGGGTGTTTCCTTTTAGGTGTCCAGGATGCAAGGCCTGCAATAGTCTTCACCGGCAGTTGGAGCTCAAATAACTTGTATCCTGGTTGTGGCACAGTGGTGTGTAGGCAAAGGAGAACAGCTTAATCTGGCTAGCAGTAAACTTTAAAGTAATCCCAAGGGCAAGATATCTGTATACAGTGTCCAATGCAATGTAACAGGGCAGGGTTTGTATTTACTGGGAGGATGCCCTCTCAACAACTGAAGAACAGCGTAGGAACCTCCTGAAGAGCAATTCTGGACGAGTCATCCCCCTGACGAATGAACGGAGATAACCGACTGGCTGCGGGAAGCTGCATGTAGTCTGGTCCGGCTGGTACAGCAACACTGCGATGTTGCTCTTCAAGTAGCAAGCAGCGTTGGACCCACCTGGGTCAGGCTGGAGTTGCTGGTGTGCCACGTGGTAGGCCAAAGCCCTCTCGCACAGCAGCAGAGAGGTGTTCAAATAATGGAGCCCGGGAAGAGAGAGAGCGTGGGCCAGGCGGCTGGCCCTTTTATAGTCTTTCCCAGAATTCTTTCTTGGGTAGCAGATGGCTTGCTGGGAGATGTGGTCCAGGAATAGTTCTGCAGCCCCAGGGTGACTACAAATCCTACAATGCTCTTCCCTTGGCACAGGAGGATGATGTAAGTCATTCGCGCCCAGCACTAGAGGGACGCAGTAACCATATAAAATGCAAGGTAGTCCGCTGTTGGCTACATTTCTGTAAAAATGAATCCCAACATACGGAGGTTGATACAGAGGTCAACCAACTTGGAGGTCACAAGAAGCCTCCAAGCTCCAACAACTTTCCCCTGATGGGGACCCATGAGGTGCCAGCCATGACAGCCCATCCTCGCTCCATGTGAGCATAATACAAGGAATGAATGGCCACCAGTGATCTCACTCTACTTTGGGACACTGGATGCTGACCATAAGAACCCAATATCAGGAATGAAGGGCTACCAATAACCTCCCTCCACTGTGGGCACATGGGATGCCAACAACAAGACCACAATGCGAGGAATGAGAGACCACCAATGGCTTTCTTCCACTGTGAGCCCATCAGATGCCGACCACAAGAACCCACTAACAGGAATGAAGGGCCACCAATGACCTTCCTCCACTGTGGACACACTGGATGCCGACCACAAGAAAATACCAGTAATGAATGGCCACAAATTACCTTCCTCACCCAGGGAAACACCGGATGCCGACCACAAGAACACAATGCCAGGAATGAAGAATCACCAATGACCTCCCTCCACTGTGGGCACACCGGATGCCGACCACAAGAACCCAATACCAGGAATGAAGGGCCACAAGTTACCTTCCTCCTCTGTGGGCACACTGAATACCAACCACAAGAACATAATACCAGAAATGAGGGGCCACCAATGACCTTCTTCCACTATGGGGACATCAGATGCAGACCACACGAGCCCAAAACCAGGAATAAAGGGCCACCAATGGAACACCAGATGCCGACCACAGGAACACAATACCAGGAATGAGGGGCCACCAATGACCTTACACTGTGGGCACATCGGTTGCTGACCACAAGAACACAATAACAGGAATGAAGGGCCACCAATGACCTTTCTCCTCTGTGGGTACACTGGATGACTTCCACAAGAATGCAATACCAGGAATGGAGGGCCACTAATGATCTTCCTCCCCTGTGGGAACACTAGATGCCGACCACAAGAACATAAAACCAGGATTAAGGGCCAACAATGACCTTCCTCCACTGTGGGCACACCAGATGCCAATCACAAGAACCCAAAACAAGGAATGAAGGGCCACCAATGACCTTCCTCCACTGTGGGAAAACTGGGTGCCTTCCACAAGAACACAATACCAGGAACAAAGGGCCACCAGTGACCTTCCTCCTCTGTAGATACACCACATGCCTTCTACAAGAACCCAATACCAGGAATGACAGACCACCAATGACTTTCCTCCACTGTGAGCACACCAGATGCTGACCACAAGAACCCGATACCAGGAATGAAGAACCAGCAATGACCTTCCTCCACTGTGGGCACACCGGATGCAGACCACAATAACCTAATACCCGGAATGAAGGACCACCAATAACCTCCCATTTTTCAATGAGCTTTACTGAGACTAAATCAAGCTTATAGGAAAAATTATGGAATTTATGTGCGGTGCTTCATCCCAGATACCTCCATCTTGAAGATCAAAAGAATCCTCTGAGCTCCAATAACCTTCCTCCATTGTGGAAAGTGACACGATCTGCGTGCAATCCTTGATCCCAGCCACCACCTGCTGCCCAAGTTTTTAAACCTTCCATTACAATCATGGAAACTGTACAAACATTATATGGCCAAAATATGTGGACCCCTGACCACCGCACCTACTTTATGACCAAAAATATATGGACACCCTCCAATGGAAGGTACGGTTAATTCTACATCAAAGACATTGTAGATAATTGTGTTCCTCCAACCTTGTGGTAACAGTTTGGTGATGGCCCCTTTTCTGTCCTGACCTCAACCCTACTAAACACCTTTGGGATGAATTGCAATGTCGATGGTGAGTAAGGTCTTCTCATCCAACATCAGTACCTGACCTCACAAATGGGCATGAATTCCTATAGACACCCTCCAAAATCTTGAGGACATTCTTCCTAGAAGAGTGGAGGATGGTATAGCTGCGGATAGAACAGACACTTCAGAACACCGATATCATATTAGTATAATGACTGCAGTCCCAGCGATCAACAGATCTGGAAATACCTAAGCCCTGAAAAAAGGGGAGTCTCAATCCCCTGAAACATGTTGGCTTTGCTTCTGTCATACACCAATTAAGCGATCGTTGTTCTCAAACCAGCTGGAGTTTCCAAGAATTTTTATTCACTCATGGCACTCCTCACCTCTCTCCACAATCTTAACCCTACTGAACACCTTTGGGATGAATTGGAATGTCGATGGTGAGCCAGGTCTTCTCATCCAACATCAGTATCTGACCTCACAAATGGGCACAAATCCCCCACAGACACCCTCCAAAATCTTGTGGAACCTTCCCAGAAGAGTGGAGGATGGAATAGCCACAAAGGGAGGAGGGACTCCATATTAATGGCTATAGTTTTTGTCATGCCCAGATCGATGCCTAGGTCAAGGACTATAGCTGGCAAGTGTTTCCTCTAGCAACCACCATTCCCTTAATGCAATGAGGCCTCCCAGTACTTGGTTGCCCCCAAGTCTTAGAGCGCAAGTCTATACTTTCTGGCCAGCTGGCACTGAGACTGGATGAACGAGACAAGGAAGGGTACCTGCAGTCTTGAGGCTGCTCAGGCAGAAGATCACAGTATAGCGAAACACTGGGACAGTCCAAGGTCAGGACAGGCAGTGAACAAGGGCAAATCAGGAAGCATTCCAAAGCCAAGTTCATGTGGAAATCCAAAAGAGTAGTCCAGATACAGAGCAGGGGTCAGCAACGAGGAATCCTAAATGAGAGGTAACACAGCAGGAAGGACATGACGAGAAGGGAGCTGGGTAGCTGATGCTTTCAGAAGCCCAGGGCCTTGGGCTTGTGATGCCTAAATCTGATGCCAGAGAAGTTCAGCCAATCAAAGCAGGGCAGCAGGGGCACGGGTGTATGGCTGCTGGCCAATCCAAAACTAGGGAGATAGAGTGATTAATTGCCTAGTCACAGGGACACCCAGCATGGGCCTGCCACTGCTGACCAGTTGGCATGGAGAAGGGTCTGTCCTTGTTGCCTGGAAACAAGGATGCAAGCCTAGCCGAGGGGCAGAGGAAGGGAGACTCAGTCATGCTCCTGACCGTTTTGGAATGGGATGTCCATAAAAGAGAGATGTCCCAATCTCTTGGCTCACTGCTTTCTGAAGGATGCACACAGCTTAACCCCTTCAGCCCCGGAAGGATTTCACACTTTAGGACCAGAGCCCTTTTTGTGATGCGGCGCTGCTTCGCTTTAACTGACAATTGCGCGGTCGTGCGGCGTTGCACCCAAACAAAATTTGTGTCCCTTTTTTCCCCACAAACAGAGCTTTCTTTTGGTGGTATTTGACCCCCTCTGCGTCATTTCTGATCACCGCTATAAACAAAAGAAGAGCGACAATTTTGCAAAAAAACACAAATTTCTTACTTTTTGATAAAATACAAATCCAAAAAAAAAATATAAAAAAACATTTTTTTCCATCGGTTTTGGCCGATTTATATTCTTCCTCATATTTTTGGTAAAAAAAATCGCAATCGGCGTTTACTGATTGGTTTGGGCAAAAGTTGCCGCGTTTACGGATGATAAGAATTCATTTCTGGGGCTTTTATTTTTTTTTAATTTTTTACTAGTAATGGCGGCGATCTGCGATTTTTAGCGGTACTGCGATATTGCGGCGGACATGTCGGACCATTTTGACACTTTTTTGGGACCATTGGCATTTATACAGCGATCAGTGCTATAAAAATGCACTGATTACTGTGTAAATGTCATTGGCAGTGAAGGGATTAACCTGCAGGGGGCGCTCTAAGGGTTAACTGTGTTCCCTGGGCATTCTAACTGTATGTAGGCTGCCCTAGCTGGGGAAGGGAAGTGATCACAGCTTCCATGTAGAGGAAGGTGAGTGATCACTCCCTTCCCCCTCTCACAGAACGGAGGTCCGTGTTTACTTACACCGACCTCCGTTCTTTCAGTGCGGGGGGGGCATCGCAGGTACCCGGCGGAGATCGAGTCCGCCGCACCCGCTCCCTGGCTCCCCCCGAACACAGTGAGCGCGCGGGCGCGCTCACAATGCTAGTTATCGCGGCCGCCGTCCTGTGACGGTGGTTCGCGATAATGAGCCACCTTGCCGCCGTCACGCTGCGGCAGGCGGTCGGCAAGTGGTTAAAGCGGTTGTAAACCTCAGATATGAAATATAAGCAAACAGGACAATGCTAAGAAACCACGTGGCCCCTGTACAGGACACCGGGGATGTGTCCTAGAAGGCAGGTACATTCCACCCAATATTGGAGACATGGTCCCTTTAAGAAGGACGATTGCAGAGTCTCAAACCCAGATCACTAGGTCTTTGGTACCTATGGGACCCGAGGAAGGGAGGTCTGAAAGGCAGCAGAGACTCGGTGCACCGGTGCCAAGGAAGTGAGAGAGGGAGAGGGAGAGCTCACAAGCTGGACAGCAAGCCGGCTGCTGAACCCCTCTGTCTGGCCGGCCTGACTCCCTGACTCTGGAGGAGCCGAACCGAGCTGTGGGACTGGAGACTGGCGGTGAGCCTGCTGTTTTAGTTATCGATGCCAGGATGCTGGACTGTGTATTTACTTTGGCTGAAGAAAGCTGTCATTTGATTTTGTTTGCTTCAATAAACTGGCAGGCGGTCATTACAGAGCTACCCCCAGGTTACACCCCATACAGCCAACCTGGCTGCCCCCTCCCCAAAAAAGAAAATAAAACACAGTTTACTATGCTTCAGCTATGAGTGAACACAGTGAGTGACCGGTGCAGATCACTCGTTGTTTTCATTTGGGAAAGGAAGGGGCCGGTAATTATGATGTATTTATTACCCCCCTCCCTCACTCTCTATCCTGAAGGATTGTATTGTGTGCTTGCAGCTGACGGTGGGAAGAAGAGACGGGAAGCCGGGGGTAGGGGCACACAGGGGGGCCTGGGTAGCAGGGGCAACTGTATGGTGCACAGGGAGGGTGATTGCTGCGGTGGGGGGGCGGGGTGCAGTTACTGGAACCAGTGGCGTCTCCAGCTTTCATATTTAGGGGAGGCACATGGGGGGACAGGGACCAAAGTAGGGGGGCCAACCATAAAACGCACGTGTGTTATGTTAGGAAGTCCTATCTCTCACTCCCTCC
>BLSH010326992.1:14568-27689 GCA_018402905.1 Glandirana rugosa | reverse complement strand
ATTTGCACTTGTGACCCAGTTAGACTAGGTTCTGTGTGGGCTCCCGCCTCTGTATTCCCACCACCAACAGACAAGCCATAATAGCCTGAGAAATGGATTGGAACAGTATGTGGCAATGGGGTATTAAACAGGTTGCAGGAGTGTGTGTTACAGAAATGTGCCTAGGGTGGAGGGGGGTACAGAGTTGTGTTAGATGTGCAGGAGGGGGATGCAGAGATGTGCTGGGGGACTACATAGATGTGCTAGGGGATACAGAGGCATACTTGGGGTACATAGACTTTCAGGGGGTATAGAGGTATTTTGAAGGTACAGAGAGGTGCAGAGAGTATGGAGGGGTATGGAGTAGGGGTGCAGGGAGTACATAGATGTGTAGATGGGGGTACAAAGGTGTGCTGGCATACAGAGGATGTTGTGAGCTGCAGAGGTGTGTGGGGAGGGGGTGCAGAGATGTGCAAGAGTATACAAATATGTGCTGGTGGATATGGAAGAATGCTGGAGGTGTAGAGGTGTGCGGAATTATTTTAAAGGTACGAAGACGTTTAGGGGAGTACAGAGTTGTGCTGGGTGTACAGAGATCATTGGTGTGCTGAGAGAAATTGCAGGGTGGGGGGGGGGCTGGGGGTCGAGAAAATGCTTGTCCCAGCTTCCATCAATAATAAAAATTGCCCTGATACCACCCATGGCCATGTTCTCATCTTCCTGCACATACTACCCACGGCCATACACTCTGCACTCCTCTCCCTGCACATACTACCTACGGCCATACACTCTGCACTCCTCTCCCTGCACATACTACCCACGGCCATACACTCTGCACTCCTCTCCCTGCACATACTACCCACGGCCATACACTCTGCACTCCTCTCCCTGCACATACTACCCACCGCCATACACATTCCCTATTTAACATTACTGCATTCTGCACTATGTAAGTCATCAGACTCTATTAAACCACACTCCCTTTAGCCACGCCCAATATTTAAGCGCATTTTAAGCCACAGCCATTGTTTGCAGCGGCGCACTGCGCGTGCCGCATTTTTTGCCGGTGACTGGGGCCCACTTTTTATCTTGCACACGGGCCCACTCATTTCATGACACGCCCCTGTTGGTTGCTCACAGTTTAATCACCAGACCGGCTCACTTTCAAATCTGTACTTCTTCCTGCAAAGAACAGTCAAAAGAAGAATTCCCTTTCTGCATGAACACACAAGTTTGTTTCCTGGCTATAATATATCAGTTGCTTTCTTTGTTTCCTTACAGTGGTTTTGTAGAAGAGAGATGAAGGTTCTCAACGCATCCTTTATTGTACTCTTTCTCTTACTACTGAGCATTACAGCTGAAGGTAAGAAAATGCCATGGATCTCTTTTATATTAATGCAAAGTATCTTTAGGAGGCATTGCAACTGATATCATCAAACTACATCAATGTATTAGGCCTCATACACACAGACGTTTTTTGACGCCGACGTTTTCTGGCATTTTTTGCAGCTCTCCATGTTAGTCAATGGCCCCATAAAAACGCCAACGTTTTTGAGCTGTAGATGGCGTCGGCGTTAGTGAGCTGCAACTAGAACCCACGGCCAGCGCATTCTGAGGCTGTAACGTTTTGACGTTTTTTGACGCCGACGCCACAAAATGCTCACTAACGCCGTACCGACGTTAACTGGCGTTTTTTGACGCCAACGTTTTTAGGTTGAAAAATAGCAGAGGGATGATCTTTTTTTAAAAAACGCCTATTGACGCCGACGCTCACTAACACCGATGCATAACGCCGAAAACCGCTGATATTTTTCCCTTGACGTCGGCCCCGGTGTTTTGTTTATTTTTTAAAAAACGTCCGTGTGTATGAGGCCTTAAAGTTACCACTGTGTAATGAGTATGAGACTTTAAGCTTTAGAACATTTCACATCTTACTGCTATAAACAACCTTGATACCTCTTAGCATTACCTAAAAATCACTCATTGCCACACTGATTTACTGCTGCTGTGTGAGAGATACCTTCACAATTATTATTGTGTATTATTTGTAAAACTAAAAAAAGTTTGAAAATTTAAACAAATTTAAAGTGTTTGTTACCCCAACATTTCATATTCCTGATATGTGGCTGCTGTACCATGTACTTGTAGGAAAAACTCTGTTGTTCTCTTTGTATTGCTTCCTTTGTGTGAAATCCCTGGTGTTCCTGCCAGTCCTACTGCTTTCCTATGAAAAACTGACCACACTAAGCAGGAGAGCACACTGTGGTCAGTTCTCTAGCTGTGCTGGGAACTCGGTGCGCTCTCCTCCAATGATCACACTTGTCCAGCCACGACCCCTCTGCACAAACATTCACTGGGAAGATCAGTGTACTGTTGCCTCTCCTCCCCCCAGCTCTTATACAGCTGAGAACAGAGTGAATGTGATCACTTATAAAAAAGGGAAAAAATTGTATTTATAATGCTTTTTATATCTATACACAAATGTTTTGCCTTTCAGTTCTATTTTAAACGGAATGGGTTGTTTTACAAGGTGAAGGTTTACAACCACTTTAAGCTTGGATTCTGATTTACATGGTTGTAAAAATTGTTTTAATACATTGTATGTAAACCCTAACAATTTAAATAAGTTGTAAAGGCTGAGGTTTTTTTATCTTAATGCATTGTATGCATTAAGATAAAAAAAATCTTCTGTGTGTAGCAGCTTCCCCCCAGCACCCCCCTAATTACTTACCCGAGCCCCTTCTCTCTCCAGCGATGTCCTCGTGATTGGCTGAGACACAGCAGTGGCGTGACTAGCTCCCACGGCTGTCAAAGTCAGTTAGCCAATCAGGGCAGATGGGGGTGGGGCCAGGTAGGGGCTCCATGTCTGAATGGACACGGGAGCTGGGACTCGGCTCAGGTGACCCATAGCAAGCTGCTTGCTGTGGGGGCACTCAACAGGAGGGAGGAGCCAGAAGCGCCGCTGAGGGACCCGCGAAGATGAGGATCCAGGCTGCCCTGTGCAAAACCAACTGCACAGAGGAGGTAAATATAATATGTTTATTAACCACTTGCCGAACGCCAACCACAGGTTGACGGCGACAAGATGGCTCTATTAGGCAAATCGCCGTCATATGGCGACGGCTGCCAGATTGTGCACTGTGAGCGTGCTGCCGGAGGCGCGTTCGCTCGCTCACTGTGTCCGGGGGGGGCCAGGGAACGGGTAGGGCAGACTCAATCTCCACCGGCTACCCGCGATGCCCCCCCCCCCCACAGTGAAAGAACGGAGATCCGTGCATGTAAACACGGATCTCCGTTCTGTGAGATGGGGAAGGGCTGTGATCACAGCCTTCCTCTATATGAAAGCCGTGATCACTCCCCTTCCCCTGCCAGTCAAACACTAATACAGTTAGAACACGCCCAGGGAACACAGTTAACCCTTAGTGCGCCCCCCCAGGTTAACCCCTTCACTGCCAATGGCATTTACACAGTAATCAATGCATTTTTATAGCACTGATCGCTGTATAAATGCCAATGGTCCCAAAAAAGTGTCAAAATGGTCCGACATGTCCGCCGCTAAAAATCGCAGATCACCGCCATTACTAGTAAAAAATAAAAACCCCAGAAATGAATTCTCATCATCCATAAACGCGGCAACTTTTGCACAAACCAATCAATAAATGCTGATTGCGATTTTTTTTATCACAGATATGAGGAAGAATATAAATCGGCCAAAACCGTTGAAAAAAATGTTTTTTTAATATTTTTTTTTTGGGGTTTGTATTTTAGCAAAAAGTAAGAAATTTGGGTTTTTTCGCAAAATTGTCGCTCTTCTTTTGTTTATAGCAATGATCAGAAATGACGCAGCGGTGATCAAATACCACCAAAGGAAAGCTCTATTTGTGGGAAAAAATGGACACAAATTTCGTTTGGGTACAATGTCGCATGACTGTGCAATTGTCAGTTAAAGCGACGCAGTGCCGAATCACAAAAAGTGCTTTGGTCCTAAAGCGTGAAATCCTTCCGGGGCTGAAGTGGTTAAAAAAAAAAGAGAAAGAGACTTTACAATCACTTCAAGTCTCTTACTTGCTCTGTTAAATCCTATTGTTTTTGAAAAAGACAAATATAGAAAATAAAACGAAGTTTCAGTTCCCCCTTTAGTTCCAATCTGAGGTTGAAACTGCGGCTCCAAAATAATAGTGTACAAGTAAGCATGGTGGACGTGGGCTGAGTGGGGTGCTTAACCTCCAAAATTTAAAGAGGCTCTCTGTCACTTGACCTGGAAGTGTAGAATGTTTCCACGGCTGGGCAGCGGAGGACTGGCTGCTTTTCAGTACGCCGCCCAGTGGAAAGGTTAGCATATAAACTCTTATTTTGTAGGTGACAAGTGGCCCTTTGTCAGCAGACTCACTTTAAGAAAAATATATTAAAGAGGAGGTCCAGCACCCCCCACAAAAAAATTAAAAGTCAGCAGTTACACATACTGTAGCTGCTGACTTTTAATATCATAACACTTACCTGTCCTGGAATCCAGAGATGTCGGCACCCCAGCTGATGTTTCCATCTGCGCTCGGTTGCTGCCGCCGCCATTGCCTGTAGGGGAAACTGGCAGTCACTGGCGGGTCCTCCATAGAGGGCGACCATTGCCCATTGGTCGGCCTTTAAAGTGAATCTATGTTCACCACCGAGACGTACACAGATACACTGATTGGCTCTGGCCTCCAGCCAGTGACTGGTTGGTCAGGTCACGGGGACGGGGGCGGGACTGGCCGACATGCTGGTGCTTACACTGGGAGTCTGAGTATCCAGCATCCATGCCTGGGATTCCCACCTCCCAAACTCACAGCCAAGTCCAGATACTGTAGAAGGAGCTCATCCCCAGGGTCCCGCATCTTACACTGACACCCTGAGGAAGCCAGGAGAACAATGAGCTCCCTGTTCAAGAAATGGACCACTGCCAAATATAGCCCAAACTCTGTGCAGCCCAAAGCGTGAGTACCCATCGGATTGCCTGTGTGCCATCTATACCCATCCTGCATACTGTATATATTGGGCACTGCCATGTACTGCTCTATAGCCATTGTCAGTGACCTTCTGTAGAACTGTAATGTATACAAATGTGTATAGGTCATTTACAGTGTGTGTATAGGCAGACAGCTCTGCATTATGTATAGTGCTCCCTTTATACTAGAATGTATAGACTGTGATTGATGTAATTTATACAGTATAATACCCCACCTGTGATGATGAGCTGCACACTGTGTACTGGCTGCAGTATACCCCTACCTTTGATTCTGAACTGTATACTGTGTACTGGCTGCAATATTCCCCTACCTTTGATGCTGAGCTGTATACTGTGTTACTGGCTGCAATATACCCCACCTGTGTTGCTGAGCTGTATACTGTGTAGTGGCTGCAATATAATATACCCTACCTGTGTACTGGCTATATACTGTGTTACTGACTGCAATATACCCCACCTGTGATGCTGATCTGAATACTGGGACCTGTGAGGCTGAGCTGTATACTCTGTCCTGTGATACTGAGCTGTATACTCTGTCCTGTGATACTGAGCTGTATACTCTGTCCTGTGATACTGAGCTGTATACTCTGTCCTGTGATGCTGAGCTATATACTGTGTCCTGTGATACTGAGCTGTATACTCTGTCCTGTGATACTGAGCTGTATACTGTGTCCTGTGATGCTGAGCTGTATACTGTGTCCTGTGATGCTGAACTGTATACGGTGTCCTGTGATGCTGGGGCTGTATGCAGTGTCCTGTGATGCCAAGTTGTATACTCCTGACACAATATGTGAAATACAGGGGATGGAGTGGGTTGATTTTATAAGCGGTGGGGCTTATGAGAGGTAGGAGTGGTCAAAAAGGAAGGGTGGGGCCTGGCACCCCCCAATCCTAGAATTTCACCAGCTGCCACTTCCGGCAGTGAAGCCTGGTGGCGGGGGAAGGAGGAGGGGGGCTAAACTTCCGGGAGACCTTGCCCACATGTCACCACAGCATGGTCTCCTGGGGGTAGGGACAGGTACTTGTCACAAATAGGTAACTGTTCCCCCCCTCCCACCTGAAAGGTGCCAAATGTGGCACCGGAGGGGAGGAGGAAGCAGATAAGCAGAGCTTCCACTTTTGGGTGGAAGTCCACTTTAACCTCTTAGCCTCCAGAAGGTTTTACTCCTTTCATGACCAGACCATTATTTGCTATTCAGCATTGTGAAACTTTAACTGGCAATTGCGTGGGCAGGCAACACTGTATCCAAATTAAATGTATCTCATTTATTTCACACAAAAATAACTTTCTTTTGATGGTATTTGATAACCACTGGGTTTTTATTTTTTATTATATATATGAAAACATACAGAAAATTCTGAAAAAAAACATATTCTCTACTTTCTGTTATAAAACATATCCAATAAAATTAAATGATAGTGTGATGGAAATCTGGCACTAACTGACACTGGCTAGGAGAGACACTAATTGACATTGATGTCCCTAGTGACACAAATACAGTGATCAGTGATAATACCAATGGCGGCTGGTGAAATTTTAAGATGAGGGGGCGCCAGACCCCGCCCTTCCTTTTTGACCACTCCTCCTAATAAGCCCCACCCCTTATAGTTTCCACCCCTTGTGTCAGGAGTATGCAGCCCAGCATCACCAGATAGGGTATACAGCATCACCGGCTAGGAGTATGCAGAGTCACCAGATAGCAGTATACACTTACAGAGCCCCAGATAGCAGTATACAGAGTCACCATATAGCAGTATACATAGCACCAGATAGGGGTATACAGAATCACCATATAGCAGTATACAAAGCCCCAGATAGCAGTATAAAGAGCCCCAGATAGCAGTATACAGTCACCATATAGCAGTATACAGAGCCCCAGATAGCAGTACACAGAGTCCCAGATAGGGTATATAGTCACCAGATAGGGTATACAGAGCCCCAGATAGGGTATACAGGGTCCAAGATAGGGTATACAGAGCCCCAGATAGGGTATACAGGGTCCCAGATAGGGTATACAGGGTCCCAGATAGGGTATACAGGGTCCCAGATAGGGTATACAGGGTCCCAGATAGGGTATACAGAGCCCCAGATAGGGTATGCAGAGCGCCAGATAGTGTATACAGGGTCCCAGATAGGGGCATACAGGGTCCCAGATAGGGTATACAGAGCCCCAGATAGAATATACAGGGTCCCAGATAGGGGTATACAGAGCCCCAGATAGAGTATACAGGGTCCCAGTTAGGGTATACAGGGCCCCAGATAGGGGTATATAGGGTATACAGTCACCAGATAGGGTATACAGGTTCCCAGATAAAGTATACAAGGTCCCAGATAGGGGTATACAGGGTTCCAGATAGGGTATACAGAGCCCCAGATAGGGTATACAGGGTCCAAGATAGGGTATACAGTCACCAGACAGGGTATACAGAGCCCCAGATAGGGTATTCAGTCACCTGGTAGGGTATAGAGAGCCCCAGATAAGGTATACAGGGTCACAGGTTGGGTATACAGAGCCCCAGATAGGGGTATACAGGGTCCCAGATAGGGTATGCATGGTCCCAGATAGGGGTATACAGGGTCCCAGATAGGGTACAGTCACCAGATAGGTGTTCGCGGCGCCCCCCCCCTCTCCCGCGGCAGTGCCCCCCAGAAGTTGGGACAAGTCCCGTACTTACCCCATCTAATAGGCAGGAGTGTGCAGAGATCGGCATTGCGGCTAGTGGCTGTTGTATGCAGAGGCTGCGCTTGCGGTCAGCGGGCTGGAGCCTGGAGTCCGGCTTCTCTCTCCAGTCTCCATGGCCGGACGTGACGCCAAGGCTCCTCCGACATCAATCACCGCCATCTATTGGACGGCGGTGATTGATTGACAGAACCAGGAGCCAATAGGTGGCTTGAGGTACAGAGCAAAGTGCCAGGATTAAACCCTGCCATTGAAGCGTGACGCCTGCAATCATGTGCAACGACATCACGCTTCCCATAGTGCACTGTCCGGTGCCCGAATGTTAATTTAAACAAACTTTTTTTTTTAAGGGGACTTTTTATTTTTATTTTATTTTTTTTTTGGGGGGGGGGGGCGCGACTGGGGGCCCCCTATGGGCGGGCTGCCACTGGATAATACTGTTGTTGTTGTTCAGTCGTTTAGTCCTGTCCGACTCTTTGTGACCTCATGGACCTTAGCAAGCCAGGCTTTTTATCCTCCACTGCCTCCCGGAGCTTGCTTAACTCATTGTTTTGATGATGCTATCTATCCACCTTGTTTTCTGTCATCCTCTTCTCCTTTTTCCTTCTATGTTTCCCAGCATCAGGGTCTTTTCCAATGAGTCCTCTCTTCGCATTAGGTGGCCAAAGTATTTGAGTTTAGCTTCAGGATCTGTCCTTCCAGTGAATATTCAGGGTTGATTTTCTTCAGGATTGATTGGTTTGATCTTCTTGCCACCCAAGGGACTTTCAAGAGTCTCCTCCAACACCTCGTTCAAAAGCATCAATTCTTTGGCTTTTAGCCATCCTGATGGTCCATCTTTCACAGCCATAGGTTACTACTGCCGTGATCTTGGAGCCTAGGAAGATAAAATCTGTCACTGTTTCCATTTCTTCTCCTATTTGCCAAGGAGTGATGGGACCAGTTGCCATGATTTAATTTTCTTAATGTGTAATTTCAGGCCAGCTTTTGCGCTCTCCTCTCTCACCTTCATTAAGAGACTCTTTAGTTCTTCTTCACTTTCTGCCATTAGTGTGATATCGTCTGCGTATCTCAAGTTGTTGATATTTCTCTCTGTGATCTTAATACCGGTTTGGGATTTGTTGATCCTGGCATTTCTCATGATGTACTCTGTTTTACAGGAGTCACTTTGTGCGGGGGGCTTGTGGAACCCAGATTTCATCAGAAGGGTTGGGAGGCTCCTTGTCCAGCTCCATGGAGCCCTCTTATGTGTAAGTCACCCTGTGTCTATTAGAGGCACAGGGTGACCTGAGAAGCCCAGTCTGGTTGGTCCTAAGTTACCAGGCAGTCACACTTCCCCCAGCCGGACTTGTGGAACTATTATCAGCCACCATTGTTACCCCGCCCAGATCTTCTTTACTGTTTGTATTGTGTGTTTACAGCATGAAGGCCGGGGACAGGGAGGAATGGGAGGGGGAATTCCTCCAACAGGCTCCCTGCTGATAAGGTGGTCTACTGCTGGAAAGTTACAATGTACCTGTGTGTCTATTGTTACACGATTTAAAGTTTACCTGCCCTGTGTCATTATGCAGAGGTGAAGGGGGTTGTCCTGAGTGTATATCTGTTTGTACATGTATTTCAATAAACATTTATTTTGTTTTACCCTACACTGGATTCTTCAGCTAATGAATGGGTAAAGGGACCTTGGATCGGGCTGGTACAGGACAAAGGAAACATTTACAGTGGACAGACTCTTGTTGAGAACGGAAGTCCGTCACACTCTGTATATAAGTTAAATATGTAGGATGACAATATATATCCTTGCCGCACTCCTTTCTCAGTTTGTCCTGTTCTAGCTGTTGCTTCTTGACTTGCACTCAGGTTTTTCAGCAGACAGGTGAGGTGGTCTAGTATTCCCATTTCTTTCAGTATTTGCCACACAATCAATATCCATAATTGGAAAAGCAAACCCCCAATGGGACTTTATAGGGAAACCAACTCATCAAGAGCAAAGCAAAAATAGAGTAAAACTTCTAAATTGTATTCATTAGTTAAAAACTGGACCCCAGACACAATAGGTCCATGAAACATAAATACAAAGAATGTATAATTGAACAGAAGACAACAAAAAGTTGCATACATACAGTATGTGGAATTTCATATGAATTAAGCAATAGATGTACAAAAAAATGAGACACTTATGACCACTGCACACCGCCAGCTAGTGGCGGAGGGAACCTAACGCGTTTTGAAAGAGATTAATCCAAGACCTTAATCAGGGATAGGTGGTCACACATTAAAAAATCCTCTATATATATTTGTAAAAAAAAAAGGAAAAGCAAAAAACAAAAAGTTAAAACTGTGTTCAAATGTACATCAGCATGCAACAAAGAAATTCATGTTCAAATGCATACTAATCGTTTCTACAAGGCATTCATTGGCAGAGCATGGGAGAATCCACATAGATGTAGGTAGGCTACCTGAGACCCTACTCCAGTCCAGAAAGGAGTGGGAGAAAAAAGGAGTGTATTATAGTTGAAAATTTCTAGATTTGATGTCCCAGTAGAATATTAAGAATAAGTTGACAGATTTAAACTTAGGGTTGGATGCATGAAGCATGCGGATGCACTACTGGGTGTAGAGGAAAAATAGCTGGTAAGTGTTGGGGTGTCTTCTTGTGTAAAATTCCTGCCTCTACAGTAAGGGTACTGGAAATTTGGCTCAGTTAGGAACACATGGTTAATAAACTGTATATTACATACCAACACTTAATCGGTCAGTGGAATCTGTCCAGTGGACATCTATTGGATAGAGGAATAAGGGTAAGTATGTCAATCTATATATATATATATATATATATATATATATATATGTATATATGAGTATTCTTATAAGCGAATGCTTACTGTGGTGAGTATACTAGTACCTACCAGTGTATATGTCTATGTTTAGTTGATTGGACCGGTGTGTGGGGCCTTATAACGCACAGGTATGGGGCCTGGTAATGGACAAGTAGAGAGATGTCTAGGTGGAGGCCAACCAAGGTAACACGTTCACTTGGTACTACAAATAAAGATATTGGGTGTATGATGAGCATATGTAAAATAGCTCTGCACATACAGCTTATTCATTGGCACAAAAGTTTTACTTGTCCTATCTGGACATTTACCCAGATATCAAAGACGGTCTCAGGTCAGTGAGACTACTGGATACATTGATCCTTGTATATAAGAACTGGGGTTGTATGTAGTCAATGATCATGACCACCAAAGTGGGTACATATCTGTAAATCTAGGGGATATATGCAAGAAATAAACTAGTAAGTATCTACGAAGGTAAATAGCCAAGCAAACAAAGGTCAGAAGCTGACCATAGATGCTAGGTGGGTCAATTAGAGTAATGTATGTAAACTTAATTCAAAGGAGCATGGATAATTACCTGAGTGTCCACCTCGTCACTGTACCAGAGTCCACATGTGGAAAGTCCCTAATCTTACCTGGCTGGAAAGGGTCCAATATATACTATAGGTGGATCGTTCTGATAGGTGGCTCATTTGATTAAATCAAGCTATACAATCAAGTATTTCCTTTAACCATACTAGATTATTAACAAGTTAAAGTGGAAATTTGCGGTAAGGGGGAATGGTGGCCTGGGGTGGTTCTAAAGGTATCTGACCTTATTCCAGCTCAGGACCCCCTGATGCAAATCACTCTAGAAAAGGTTTGTATGATATTGCCTCATTCAACCCTGGATAAATTGTAGCGTTCAGACAGAAAATCCATTTTTTCCATCGGTTTTGGCCGATTTATATTCTTCCTCATATTTTTGGTAAAAAAAAAATTGCATTCAGCGTTTATTGATTGGTTTGTGCAAAAGTTGCCGCGTTTACGGATGATGAGAATTCATTTCTGGGGTTTTTATTTATTTCTTTTTTACTAGTAATGGCGGCGATCTGCGATTTTTAGCGGTGCTGCGATATTGCAGCGGACATGTCGGACCATTTTGACACTTTTTTTGGGACCATTGGCATTTATACAGCGATCAGTGCTATAAAAATGCACTGATTACTGTGTAAATGTCATTGGCAGTGAAGGGGTTAACCTAGAGGGAGAGCTCTAAGGGTTAATTGCATTCCCTGGGTGTGTTCTAACTGTATGGGGGCTGCTCTGGCTGGGGAAAGGCGATGATCACGGCTTCCATATAGAGGAAGGCTGTGATCATTGCCCTTAACCCTTCAATAGAATGGAGATCCGTGTTTACATACACAGACCTCCATTGTTTCACTGCAGGGGGGCCATCGCGGGTAGCAGGCGGCGCACCTGCTCCCTGCTCCCCCCCCCGGATACAGTGAGCGCGCCTCCGGCGGCGCGCGAGTTCACAGCACTAGTTATCGCAGCCGCGTCGTATGACGGCGGTTTGTGATAACGAGCCACTCTGTCGCCGTCAGACTGCGGTCGGCAGTCGGCAAGTGGTTAAGACCTGTGGGGCAATTCCTGTTCTGTTTGATCAGATGCTTTTGAGAGCAGAGGTGAGATCTGGGGTCTAATAGACCCCAGAACTCTCTGTGAGGTAGGCTGACCAGACGTCCCTGGTTTCGGGGAACAGTCCCAGAGCAGACTGTCACCTCTCTGAATATGTCCCTACTTTTGTCCCTGGATTCAGGGGAACGCCAGGTGGGTTTGCAGATGTTAATGTTTTTTTCCTTGCTTGCACATTCTGTAATGCTGCCTGGAGGCTGGGGACTCTTTTTTGTTCTGGAAGGATACAGCAGCTCCAGCTGCAGAAGCCGATGATCTTTACTTAGACCCGGCACAGGCTAATTTCAGAGGCGGATGGATATCTCTGCTGCCTCCTTAGCCAATGGCAAACGCTCTGCCCACCCCCTTCCTCCAGCCAACCTTCTTTGATTTCAGAAGAAGAGAATGTCGGCAGCTGGAAGAACAAAGGGGGGAAGAGAGGACAGCCTGCTATGAGGAGACATTCCCCAGCCCCAATAAACAGTGAGTTATGTGTGCCGGCACTGCTGCCAGCATGGAGAGAGCAAGGCATTAGCAGAGGAGAACAAGATTGTTTATCTTTCTATCCATGCTGACTGTATTCTGACACCGGCATTCCTCTCTGCCAGCACAGGTCCTATGGTTCTTACAGAGACTGACAGGGAGAAACAATGCAGAATATCTGTGTGTTCTATCTATCTATCAAAGAGGGACAGTCAGAGACATTCTTGGTATCCTGGACACGACCGTCTCTCCTTACGGCCACAGTCTTATGTCAGTCGTACCTATCTTTCTATTTGTTAGAACAAGAGGAGACGATTACGGAACGAGAGAGGTACGACCGTCGTCACGGCCGTGTGTATTGAGTGACAAATAACCCCGACCCCTTACAGAGGAGTATCGTCCGACAGGAGAGAAGGGGGGAAACAAGAAGGTCGACGGCTGTAAGAGAAGAAGACTTTAGTTTCTTCCAACCGACCTCCT
>BLSH010326894.1:56272-71625 GCA_018402905.1 Glandirana rugosa | reverse complement strand
ACCCGAACGATTTTTGAAATGTCCGGGTCCGGGTCCGTGCCACGGACACCCTAAAGTTCGGTACGGACCCGAACGTTACAGTCCGGGTTCGCTCAACACTATTAGGGACCTGTTTAGTCTGTTTTTAAAAGGGGAGAAATGTGACCGAACTCACGGTCACTGTGTGTTTTGGAGGGGGCTGTGGGCTGGCCTCCTACCCACAGATTATGGCCCAGCAGAGAATGGGAAATTTGGGGGCTATTTGCTGTCTCCCACAACCAGGAGCAGATGCCACCTCCAGACATTTGTGTCCGCGGTGAGCATGGTATCTGTGACCGGACTCGTGGAGCTGTTTCCGGCTACCTGAACCTATTGGCCCGGCTGGGCTAAATATATACTTTTATTCCACAAACACTGCACTTTTCGCTGATAAAGGCACATACAAGATGGCGGTATGTTCAAAGCGTAAGGCTACGAGACCGAATGGTATCGTATATCATTTAATTATGTCCCTATATAAGTTGCGTCCCTTCTCCCCCATCCTCCCCCTAGGGATGATAAGGGAGAGCTGGATTCATCCCAACTTAGCCATCCATCCATGATAATCTCAGACAGTGAGGCAGAGGGAGACAAGATTTATGCGGTCTTGAACTTTGTCCTAGCGACACCTTTGGCCAAGGCAATTAAGGAGGCATTAAAATGGTAAGAGCCTATAGAGTCTCCTACATTCTTTAATCACCTCAGGAAAGAGCGTTCTAGTTTCCCATTCCCGATGAAACTAAGGGACATCATTTTGGATGAGTGGAGCAGAGTCGTGAGAAAGACCTCCCCTCTGAGCAACATGGCCAAGCTCTATCTGTTCAGGGATAACGATGTGAAGCATCTAGAGGCTGCCACTCTAGTTGTTGGGGCTTTGATGAGGCTAGCAAAGTATGTCAGTCTTTCTTTGGAAGATGCAGTGTCTTTCAAGGACAGCCTTGACAGGCGAATTGATATGGATCTTAGAAGAATTTACATGACAGCGTGAATGGCCTGTAAGCCAGCTTTGGCTTTTGCAGCCATGTTTAACCACTTCCCAACCGCCGTATGCAGAATGACGGCCGGGAAGTGGTTTAGTTATCCTGACTGGGGGTCATATGACGTCCTCAGGATAACATGCCGCCCCCCGCATCGCGGCGATCGGTGGTGTGGGAGGTCAGTCTGACCCCCCGCAATACCGATCTTGGTAAAGTGCTTCCATCCGAAGCACTTTACCATGTGATCAGCCATGACCACAGCCGTTTATCGGCTTTCCTGTACTCAGGTCTGCAGGTGTAGAGCCGATCGGCTGCTCTCCTGACAGGGAGGGTTTGTGCTGATGATTTATCAGCACAGCCCCCCCACGGATCCCCACACTGGACCACCAGGGAGCCTGCCCAGGGACCACTAGCAATGTCCCCACCCAGGACCACCAGGGAGCCAACCAGGGACCACCAGGGAGCCAATCTGGACCAGCAGGGAGACCACCCTAGACCACCAGGTAAGGGGCATAGTGCCCAATATGAATGGCACTTAGTGCCACCTTCAGATGCCACCCTATCAGTGTCCGTCAGTGCCGCTTATCAGTGTCCGTCAGTGCTGCATATCAGTGCCGCCTAACAGTGCTCATCATTGCTGCATATAAGTGCCTCATCATCAGTGCCACCTCATCAGTGCCACCTCATCAGTGCCAATCAGTACTGCCAGATCAGTTCCCGTCAGTGTAACCTCATCAGTGCCCATCAGTGATGGAGTAATTTACTTATTTACAAAGTTTTGTGACAGAAATAGAGAATTTTTTTTTTCAAAATTTTTGGTCTTTTTTTGTTTATAGCGCATAAAATAAAAACAGCAATCAAATACCACCAAAAGAAAGCTCTATTTGTGGGAACAAAATTATAAAAACTTTGTTTGGGTATAGCGTCGCACGACCGCACAATTCTCATTCAAAACGCAATAGCACTGAAAGCTGAAAATTGGTCTGGTAGGAAAGTGTTCTAAGTACATAGTATTGAAGTGGTTAAGTGATGGAAATGTGTAAGGTGAATGTGGACGCAGTTTTAAAGAACATTTTCAGACGAAGTAGCCATAAATTCAGTAGTTCAGGAGCTGAAGTTTGCGTTGATTTTCTTTGGTGAGAGCCACGGGTTGCCTCAGGACTGACGCCTGCTAGGCCAGAAGAAGACACAGTCTAAAAGACAAAGTTCAGAATATGCGAGGGATGCACGTGTTTACAGACAAGGTCAGGATTTTAGGCATAGCTGGAGAAGAGACCAGTCATCCCTTCAGAAGACTGCTAAAAAAAAACAAAAAAACTCACCCTTGGGTAGCCGAGACACGCATGGTCCTTCAGAAGTCCTCCTCATCTCAGATTCACAGATTTGTCTCAGGAGAAGAAGCTAATATGTTTGTCTTACGTAAAGTCACTGGTAAAGGTGCTGCTGTGGCAGTTCCAGAATGCAAGAGATTTTAGGGCATGTACTCGCCCCTGTTTATGGTCATGAATAGAGTTGAGCTGAAACCTGGATGTTCGGGTTCGGCCGAACTTCGCGAAAAAGTTAGAGTTCGGCCCCGAACATGACCCGAACTTGACGCTGGACCCCGAACCCCATTGAAGTCAATGGTGACCCAAACCTTTGGGCACACAAATGGCTCTAAAAAAGTCCTGGAAAGGGCTAGAGGGCTGCAAAAGGAAGCAAAATGGGGGTAAGAGTAGGAAAAGTGCCATGCAAACAAATGTGGATAAGGAAATAACTTAAAATCACATAAAAAAAATAAAAAATGGAGGAGGAGGTGGATGTGGAGTAGGAGGTTGAGGAGGTGGTGACCATGGCGGTGTAGGGGGAAGTGGTGGTGGAGGAGGAGGAGGTAGCCAACACTGTTTTTTGTTTGTTTGGTTTCTTTTTTCTAATTGGGGTAGCCCCAATTAGTCTCAAAATATTGAGACATATTAAAGAAAAAAGGAATAAGTTCACTAAAGCATACCAATGGCTGTGTGAGGCCAGTATAAAAGGTACAGACAAGTCTTGTGGGATCCATGTCTGGTTCATTTTAATAAAGGTTAGCTTGTCCACGTTGGCTGTGGACAGGCGGCTGCGCCTGTCTGTGATAACGCCCCCTGCCGTGCTAACCACGCGTTCAGACAATACACTGGCTGCAGGGCAGGCCAGCACCTCCAAGGCATAAATGGCAAGCTCAGGCCATGTGCCCAATTTGGAGACCCAGAAGTTGACTGGGGCAGACCCATCAGTCAGTTGCTCGAAGTTGCTCAGCTCGATGCAGTCAAGAGCACCATTGCTTTGCCTCTGGCAAATATCTCTGTGATCCATAGTAGAATACTCCTGGTCCCATCTTCCTCCCACCTGTGAAGCTCTTAGTGTGTAAAGATATCAGCACTATGGTGTCTATGGCCCCGATGGTCAAATGGATGCTTTGGAGGATGCGCCCTTTTTCAGAAGGGGTTTCTCCAGCAGTGAGATCCAGTAAACTCATTGACATAACCTCAGTCATGAGAGAGAATCTTTGTTGGTGGCTACAGTAGAAAAACATACTCAATTGTCATTTTTTTGCCTCCACTTCCTGGATCACAATCACATCTGATGCCAGCAATACAGGAGGAGAGGTTCACTGTCTGAGACAACTCAAGGCAGGTAGAGCTTTCACTCTCACATGTTTGTGTCAAACATTCTGGGGCTATGGGCAGCCTTCTGCACCCTATAGGCCTTTCACCATCTGATGAAGGGCGTGTCAGTGCTCTTAAGGCTAGACAACACAATGGCCGTCTCCTACATAAAGAGATAAAGGGGACTTGTAGCCTTTCCCTGTTACAGGAAGTGGAGCCAATTATGTCTTGAGCTCAAAGGAATCTACCCAACATATATAAGATTTATTTTCATTGTAGAAAACAAACTCAAAACTAAATCACATTGGACAACAATGAATGGTCCCTCCGTGTGGAGATTTTCAGGTGAATTCTGTCCCTGGGAGTCAGTCCAGAAGTCAATCTGTTCATCTCTCCATGCAACAACAAGCTTGAGAAGCATTATATGAGGGGCTGGTATCTCCAGGCCTTTGGGAAAGATGCCCTGGTGGACATTGGAAAATTCAGCGGGACCTATGCATTACCTTCAGTTCCAGTCATTCACAGGTTTCTACGAAAACTCAGAGCAGAAGATGTGGAGGTAGTGGCAGTGATGCCATATTGGCCAAACAGGCAATGGTTCCCCTCGCTAGTACAGCTCCACTACTGGGACTCAGTGCCCCTACCCCTCAGGCCAGACCTTCTGTCACAGGGCAAAATTCTACATCCATGTGCAGCACAGTTGTGTCTCATGATCTTGTCCTTTATAGATAGATAGATACTATGAGAGTGAGCACAAACAAAGTTTATGGAAGACTCTGGTCAAGTTTGTGGAATACATGTCTGCTGCTGATGGGTTATGTAATCATCCAGAAGTTCAGCATATTC
Source organism: Glandirana rugosa (assembly GCA_018402905.1). NCBI lineage: Eukaryota > Metazoa > Chordata > Amphibia > Anura > Ranidae > Glandirana > Glandirana rugosa. The sequence goes on along the minus strand of BLSH010326894.1, from coordinate 67,160 downwards.
TGGGCTTCCTCCTCGGGTTTAGATCTGGCCCTATTGGTCAGTTCCCTCAGAGTACAAGTGTCAGCCTTATCGGCTTTCACAGGTGTTTCCTGGGTGTCACATACCTACTGGGTAGAGCCTGGTTTATGCAGAAGAAGGCCTCTCTTGCACCTCTGACTCTGGGCACCTGGTAGAGTATACAAGTGGCACAGGAGTGCAGATTCGCATGAGTGCCGGTAAACCTGCTCTTTGACTAAGTACTAGCCTGTTCCTGCCCTTGGAGGATCCACTGCCATCTGGCATACTACTCAACCAGCAGCCCAGCGGTTCTTCCGAGGGCAGGAACAGGCTAGTACTTAGCAGAAGAGCAGGTCCCAGCTAGCAACTTGGTAGCTCAGAATAGGCTGGAATGTAAGCACAGTCAAACAAGCTGGGTCATACACAGAATGATCAGATCAAGTACAGATACGGAAGCAGAAGGATGGTTAAAACACAAGCAGGGATCAATGCAGGTGGAGAACAGGAACAGTCAGAAACAAGCCCTGCCAATATTTCAAGAGCACATGCTGTTAACAGGCAACAGACCAATCACAGAATGCTGTAGATGAGACAGCACTGAGCCTGGGTGCTGATACAGCTTAAATAGCCCATTTGGCACCCTTACCTGTCACCCGGATGCGGTGCACACATTTGCGAATATTCATTCGCATTTGGCGCATATTGGTGCAAATGCACGTTAGCTTGCGCTAACGTACCTCTCCTTTGGGAGGTTCAGGGAAGAAGGATTCTGTCTTCTGCCAGAGCCTTCCTGACACTGGGACAGGCACCCTCTTGTCCATCAATTCTCCAGGGAAGCAACTAGGCTCAGGCCTCAGGGAAAGCAGAGGTTTCCTAAATGGGATCTCTCAGGAATTTGAGTGCAGTGTGCTAGGTCTGTCTCTGGTAAAGACCTCTCTCTCAAGCCCACCTTCCTCATGGACATCACGTTGGCGTTATCTGAGCCATTGGTCATAAAAAACCTTTCTTGATGTTCTTCCCAGATTGAGTGGTGCTGTTACATATGCTTTACTCAAATGTCAAAGTAACATCAGTCCTTCATGAGAACCAATACATTTTTCTGCCAAATTTTAGAGTGCCTAAGAGTACTAATATGGGGGCGGGGCGTGGTCTGCCAGCGAGCACGATGGCCGCTTAGACACAGAGCTCCGTGCACTGGGGAGAGATCTTGAGCAACATCAGCCTGCATCCATGGACAATCCGCACCCATTAGGCTTCCTCACACACCGAACGCCCTCCTCTATCATGTGGAAAGAGGAAAACCGGCCACAGAAGCTGACTGCTTTTTTCCTCACAACAACACCTAAGGTCAGTGCTGCCCAAAATGGCGCCGGCGAGGCCGTGGCAAGATCATCCTTCACAGATCTCCCTGATGATTTTCAGGGAGACCAGGAGCCGACACTGTTACCTCTGTCCCCCCGGTCACTCAGCCTGTGGAAGCCCGCACTCAGGGAGCCCTGCTAAGGCGCGCATGAGGCTAGATGAATCCTCATCCACAGAACACACTGTGGTCTACACATTTAACCCTCTCCAGTCAAACCAGGCTTTACAGTCCTCTATGGCTGCTTTTCCCACCTCAGGGCAGCCTGTACTGGACACTACACTAAAGGACATGCTCCTTTCACTGCAGACATCTTTATTGTCAGACCTGTCCTCCCTCATTAGCAAATTCTCCTCTGATATCAACAACCTGGGAAACAGAGTCTCATATATAGAAAACAAAATGAAGGAATGCATCACAACTGTAAACAATCTTGTGGATGCATATGATAAAATAAAAGATGAGCAATCCTAAATTAAAGATAAATTATCAGACCTGGAAGATCGTTCTCGCCGCAACAATGTTAAATTACGTGGTATACCCGAATCAGTAATGCCTGCTGATCTCCAAAAATATGTGAGCAATCTTATGCACGTTCTTCTTCCTTCATCTTTTATTAACATTTAAACAGTTTAGCTTTCCTGCAACATGTGAAGACCCTCATCGACATCCAGAGCAATTTCACGTCAACATCACAAGCGCCAGGGAATAACAACAGGTCTACCTCCTTCGGCTTCATTCAACTGTAAGTGCCTTAACGCATAACACCAAACATCTCCACACCAAATATGCCACTCACTATCCTATCTGTAAATGTGAATGGGCTCAACCATCCTGCCAAACGCCACTCTCTGTGGTTGATGGCCCAGGACAATAATTGTGATATCTTATGCATCCAAGAGACTCATTTGCTATCTTCCGCCCCACCCAAGTGCTCCAACAAACGCTTCCCCCATATCTTCCAGGCCTCCTTTTCCTCCAAAAAAAGAGGAGTCCTAATTGCAAGACACAGTGAGATCCAGTCCCACCAGGTGATTCTGGATCCAAAGGGCCGGTACATTGTACTATTGTGCACTATTAACAACGTCTCATATACCCTGATAAATCTATATGCGCCCAACGCCCACCAAATGCGTTTTCTCAAACACATCATGAAGACCATTAAAACTAACCAAAAAGGCCACGTGTTACTCTGTAGAGACTTCAACTTAGTACCATATATCCACCTGGACTCCTCCACGGCATCCAAAAGACGGGAATCCCCTTTGAAAATATTTCTACTAGACCAATATTTGTTTGACATATGGTGCTGTCACCAAGGATCTGAAAGAGACTACACATACTTCTCTCCACTCCACAAAACGTATTTGAGAAAAGATCTTTTTGCTGCTGATAAATGGCTTCTTCAAAAAGCTACCTCATCGTTTATCCATGACATGCTATGGTCGGACCATGCACCTATCAGTATCTCAATAGCAGACTCACCTTCACAACCTAAAACCAATCTTTGGAGAGCTAACAATTTTCTATTGCAACATTCATCATATACTACAGAAATTGCCACCCTGCTCTCTGAATTTTTTACCAACAATATGGGCTCGGTACCCAACTGCAGCATGGTATGGAATGCACGCAAAGCATTTATCAGAGGTGTTTTAATGCAAATTAATTCATGTATGAAAAAAGAGAGGACACAATGTTTTCATACCCTTACGACTGACATAACAAAACTAGAAAAACTCAACAAAGCCAAACCTCAAGCCATACACTCAGCTAAACTTCTGTTCTTAAGACAAAAGCTCAGAACCCTTTTCCTACACTCTTTTGAAAAAACGCAGCTCAAATTAAAAGCTACAGCTTACTCCACTTCTAACAAAGTGGGAAAAGCTTTAGCTAAAGGCCTGAAAGAGTACCATGCCAGAAACAAAATAGACTACCTAATCCACCCTCATTCTAAAGACAAATTACTAAACCCTCAACATATTGCTGATAGCATATATGCCCCGATGCCTCCAGGGCATATTATATCGACCTTTACAACATAAAATCAGACACCTTGACCTACCAACCCTCTACTGCAGATATTGATGCCTTTTTGAACCATATTAACTTGCCATCCTTAAACGGCAAACAACTAGAAGCCTTGAATGAGCCTCAGAAATTCAATCTGCCATCAAATCTCTCCCAACAGGGAAAGCCCCAGGCCCAGACGGACTGATGAGCGACTATTGTAAACACTTCTCCCACATACTTACCCACCATATGACTACCCTTTTTAACAATGCTGCCTCCTCTTCTATATTCCCTAATGAAATGTTACAAGCATTAATTATCACCCTCCTAAAGCCAGGGAAGGAGCCAAACACCCCCCAAAATTTCAGACCGATCTCTTTACTAAATCTTGACCTAAATATATCAATAGATCAGTACATAAAATAAGCTTATTCGCTGACAATGTCATTTTAATGGTTACAAACCCGACTCCTTCCTTGGCAGAAATTCAAAACACCCTCAAATTGTTCAGTAGAGTATCCTACTACAAAGTGAACTAAGCCAAATTGCTTATTCTTGACTTGGGTATTGATACTTCAATTAGACACCTACTACAATACCAGTTGCCTTACACCTGTGTAGAAAAAAAGTATCTCATATTTAGGAATTCAGCTCACTAGATCAGTGAAAAATCTCTTTACGTCCAACTTCACACCATTTGTTAAAAAAATGCAATCCGACCTGCAAAGATTTGCAAAACATGATTTATCATGGTCAGGGAGATTAGCATCATTCAAAATGAACCACCTACCACAGCTGCTCTATCTCTTTAGAACAACACCCATACCTAAATCCTACTTTAACCACTTCCAGGCCGCCCGCCGTCATATGACAGCGGCAGTTTGAAGCGGAATACCGGGGTTATGGTAGCAGATAGCTACCATAACCCCGGTATCGTTTTTTTTCTGCAGGTGATTCTGCACAGGCTAAAAGGGATCTCAGTGGCGGATTCGCCGCGAGATCACTTTTATCAGTGGCGGGAGAGGTGCCCCCCCCTCCCGCCGCTTTCCGGTCATCGCGTCTGTCCCCCCCAGTGTCCGTGAGCCGAGTGAGTGGCTGAAGCCACTTACTCGGCTCCATAACATGGCTGGGCGGAAGCGACGTCACAAGTCACTTCCGTCCAATGCTCTTAAAGGGGACATTTTTTTCTTTTTGAGATGTCATTTTTTTCAAAATGTTTTTATTTATTTTTTAATTTAAGTGTAAATATGAGATCTGAGGTCTTTTTGATACCCAGATCTCATATTTAGGAGGTCCTGGCATGCTTTTTTCTATTACAATGAATGTTTACATTTCTTGTAATAGGAATAAAAGTGATCAAATTTAAAAAAAAAAAATTACGGTGTAAAAATAAAAATTAAAAAGTAAAATAAACAATTAAAAAAAAATTTAAAGTGCACCATCCTTGCGAGCTTGCGTGCAGCAGCGAATGCATACGTAAGTCACGCCCACATATGAAAACGGTGTGCAAACCACACGTGAGGTATCGCCGCGATCATTAGAGCGAGAGCAATAATTCTAGCACCAGACCTCCTCTGTAGCTGAAAAATGCTAACCTGTAGAATTTTTTAAACGTCCCCAATGGAGATTTTTATGTTGCAAAGTTTGTCGCCATTCTGCGAACTTACGCAATTTTGAAGCATGACATGTTGGGTATCATTTTACTTGGCGTAACATTATCTTTCACAATATGGAAAAAAATTGGCCTAACTTAACTGTTGTCTTATTTTTGAACTCAAAAACTCAATTGTTTGAAAAAAAATCACGTTTGGTTGACCGCTGCGCAAATACGGTGTGACATAAAGTTTTGCAATGGCCGCCATTTTATTCTCTAGGGTGTTAGAAAAAAAATATATATATAATGCTTAGGGGTTCTTAGTAATTTTATAGCAAAAACACCTGACTTTGACTCGTAACCACCGAACTCCAAAAAGAGGCTCAGTCTTAAACTGGTTAGGTGTTTACAAACTATACTAAATAAATTCATCTGGCAGGGGAAAAAGCCCTGATGCGCCCACTTCAAACTCATCAAGCACAAATTAGCAGGAGGATCAGGGCACATAGACTTTAAAGACTAGTACACAGTCACCATATTAACACAATGATGAGACTGGTTCAGTCCCCCCCAACACACACTTGGGACAAATAGAATCCTCTTTACTTATCAGGTCAGATTTGAAAACCTGGCTCTTAGGGATCCCTCTAGGCATCACTGTACTATCAGCCCTTCCCCCTACAATGAAAGCCTCAGCCAATGCATGGAAATCACTCACAGAAATACCACTACCGCCCTCACAAACAATCACTCCTCCCATTCCATTAGGAGCCCTCACTCAACTAACGCCAGACCTCCTGCTATCCCAGTGGACAAGCAAAGGTATTCTCAATGTACAAGACCTATTCTCCAATTTAACCCCAATAACTTTCTCCCAGCTGTAAAAGGAATTTGCGCTCCCAGACTTAGAATAATTCACCTATCTACAGATCATCCACTGCCTATCTAGTCCACCCAAGCTCAAGGCAGCTTACTTCCTACCTTCTTTTATATGGTCCTTTTTAACCAATCTGCCTCCTACACAAAAAGGAATCTCACTATGCTACTTCATCAAGTATATATCACATCTGCACTGGGAGTCGGACTTAGAGAACAAGTTCTCTGAGGAACAGTGGCAAAAGGCATTCAAAGCTATATACCAATCCACGTGTTGCTCAGCACTCTGGGAATTATACCAAAAAATCTCTCAGAGATGGTACCTAACGCCTGCCAGACTGGCCACATTCAGCACAACAGCAACCAACTCCTGCTGGAGATGCCAACATTCAAAGGGAGACCTACTCCATATCCTGTGGTCTTGCCCAAACCTAGTGCCCTACTGGTCCAAGATATTCCAGATATTGAAGGAAATATCCAATTGCCAAACCCCCTTCTCCCCTGCACTAGCGCTCCTAAACCTAACAATAGAAGATATCCTTACACCCGGAAGACTATTCACAACAAATATCCTCCTAGCATCCAGGCTCAGCATAGCACACCTATGGAAGTCTGATAAAAAGCCTACTATAGAGAATACTCTCGAATTAGTAAACACACACTGCAGTTACGAACTCATGATGGCCTCTAGTAGAAGAAGCTATCACAAAGCTCTATCATCATGGCAACCATGGCTACCATGGTCAGGAGCAGCAACATACCTCAGCTCAAAACCCACAGCTTGATTTACTTCTGGCACTGTTTACCATAACATAATCTACCTGTTGTTCGAATTCATTCAGTAATTCTTGAACACACTAGAGTGACCTTCCCACAAACTATAACAGTGGAAAGCTGAACCTAAATTCTATTTACGTCACCCCTCACCTTGTCTCCTATGCATATACTTTATGCAGTCTTTACTTAACCGACTAGACCTTTCTACAACCAACAACAAAAACCCAATGGGGGGAGTCGCTGACACCTGTTCTGTCACAGTATGCTCCCACATGGGGTGAGGGGACGGGTGAGGCCGCCAACCACCATTTAGCACCCACAAAATGAAAGTGATGTACCTCAACATAGGGTTCAAACATAAGACTGCAAGGTCAAATCATACCCTCCTAATCCTTATCCCTCCCCATTAAAATGCTAATGTTTTGACAGTACTTGTATTCCTATTTACATGTTCTTATCTATAGCAACTGTTTATACTACTGCTCATCCTGTTACTCACTTAAATTTTATATGTGTTAAATGTATACTACTTTATACTTATACCTGATAACCATTACCTTTGTATATTGCTGTAAACTCCAATAAAAAGATAGTTTAAAAAAAAAAAGAAAAAAGAAAAGAATACTAATATGCATCCTTTAGACATGGGAGAGATTGCATGGTGGCCTAGTTGGTTAAAGCGTGAGAGATCCTGAAATTGACTTTCAGCAGTGCATTTCTTTGGTTCAGTTTTGGGAAGCAAAAGGTTCTAGGAGTTGGTCAGAGACTCTGAAATTATATCAACAAGCTACAGCTTTCTTCAGGCTTTCAGATTGCCTACTCTTTTTTTTGCCAGAAAGAACAAAGAAAAATGTGCCTCATTTAGGATGATTGTGACATGGATTGTACAGGCTATCCAACAAGCTCACAGAGCTAAAGGCTTGGCTTCTCTGGAGGCAGTGAGAGCTCACTTGACCAGGAATGTGTCTATGTCTTGGGTGGCTTTGCAGCATGTGGCTTCCAATGTAATCCATAGGACGGCCTCGTGATCCTCGATCAACACCCTTATGGCTCATTATTGTGTAGAGCTGGCTTCTTTATCATCTGTCAATTTTGGTTTTAAAGTCCTGTCAATTTATGGTACAAATTAAAGCGTGGTTCAGCATTTCCTGCCCATAGTGTGCATGGCTAGTTATTTCCCATACATATGCTGCCATTGAGTCTGTCAGGAAAATGGAAACTTTCCTATAAAATAATATAATTTTCCTTTCCTAAAGGACTCCATGCAGCAGGAGTTCCCTCCCAGTGTCATGAGTAGGCTAATTACGAAACAGGGCCTTTGGCTCTGAACCAAAATTTATGGGAGTGAGGTCCTATGCGATAGGAGAGGAAGCGGGGTTAAATTGTCTGTACATAGGCTACCAAGGAGTCCATCGGAAAAAGAAAATTATGGTATTTGATAGGAAATTTTCAGTTTTGGTCAACACTTTTCTTAATAAAGACTCCAGAAATCTGTGAGTTGATGAAATTAAGCAACATAACAGAGACAAACAGGGTATAATTTTCTGTGAATTGTTAAAGGTGCCAGAGCAGCAGGGAAGTTTTACCAATGGTCCCAATAAAATCATTGCTCTAAATTTTTACATGTTAATATATATTTTGGGTTAAAGTAGTCCTAAAAATGCAAGGTCCACTTATTTACCCAGGTTCCCTTCCCCAAAATACTGCACAAAACATAACAAAAAACCTCATGGTAAAAAAGCTAGAAAATATATTTACCTCACCCCTGACCACCACCCTGGTACTTCGATGAGGGTGATGTTTTGCTCCTTTCAGTGAGATCCCAGTAAACATTTAGTAGCCCAAATTTCCTAATCCTGCACTGTGCTGGAGCGTCATCTTGTAAGAGTTTGGCTACTCCACATTCCTTGGGATCTTGTTGCTGGGATGGTAACGTCACTCCCTGCGTTACGGTAAGTAGCATTGTAAATAAACTTTTTTTTTTTAAGATTGAGCCTAGGTTTATACTTGTGTAATGCATGAACTGGCATTGTGCCGGTTCCCTCATCACATCTCTCCCACAGGCAGTTCACACTGCCCTCTGTGAACTGCTGCGGGTGTCAATACAATGTTAATGACATCCCCAGATTGCGAACTGTGGATTCAGACAGGAATCAGATTGCATGGGTGAGAACACCCATGCTATCCGATTCCAGTGAGGGGAAAACCAAGGCTCTACTAGAGTTGAGCGAACCCGAACTGTAAAGTTCGGGTCCGTACCAAACTTTGGGGTGTCCGTGACCTAAACCCGAACTCGGACATTTGAAAAAAAGTTCGGGTTCGGGTTCTGGGTTCGGTTATTTGATCCCGCCTGTTGAATAGCTTCAGGGCAGCCAATCAGCAAGCGTTTCACTGGTTTGCCCTTAGAAGCCATGACAGCAATGCCTACTAATGGCATGGCTGTGATTGGCCAGTGCATCATGTGACCCAGCCTCTGTATAAGCTGGAGTCACTTAGTGCTGCATGTCACATGCTCTCTGGCTAGTATAGGGATAGGATGCTGCCGGCGCTGTGAGGGACAGATTGCAGATATAATAACATCTCATCCTGCATTACAGAACGATCTGACTGGACTAGGTAGATTCTACTGCTTAGAGGGACAGATTATTGTTCTAAAATCATCTCCTACTCCTATAGGGTCAGGTTCCTGCTGTTGCTGTAAGGGACAGATTATAGTTCTAAAATCATCGCCTACTCCTATAGGGTCAGGTTCCTGCTGTTGCTGTAAAATACAGATTATTGTTCTAAAACCATTTTACGTCCTTTTGCAGCCCTCTAGCACTTTCCAGGACTTTTTTACAGTCATTTTTGTGTTGAAAAGTTCGGGTCCCCATTGACTTTAATGGGATTTGGGTTCGGGGTCAAGTTCGGGTCAAGTTCGGTACCGAACCCAAACTTTTTCGCAGTTCGGCCAAACCCACCGAACCCGAAATTCCAGGTGTTCGCTCAACTCTAGTCCCTGCACCTTTTTCTGTGTGAATTCAGTGCGAGTTCCGCCATATAACTGTTTGGCTGAACTAAGATCGCACAGACTTTGCATGTGATGTCTGAGATCGCACTAGTGTGAACCTGGGCTAATACTATATTTTATAATGGCGAAATGGCCCCCAAGTAAATAAGCTGAGCTTGCTAGCAATGCAAACCCCACTTTAAGAACGGGCAGAAAAATGATATCATGGATAACTTTTACTAGTAGGTTAGTCCCCCAGAAAGGTGAAAGTGTTGTAAATAATGCCTGGAATTTCCCCCTTGTGATTTTCGTTCCAAATCTTTTTATTGAAAAAATTTTTGAAGTTCAACAAAAGATACAAATATAAAAAGCTAGAGTCTGTTAAACTTATACTCTCGTACAAAATGCACAAAGAAAAACAAGTAAATGCCTATAATACGGATATTGTTAGAGAGATACAATATCTATTGTACAACTATAGGTAACCATTTAGGGATATAAAGAAAAAAGCATAAAGCAAAGTAAAATAAGATATCAAAACGAGAAAATAGCTCCCGAGCAGGAGAGGCCCCGCCGTCCCTCCGGTCACCCCATCTGGGAACAAACTGTAACCGGGAAGACAGACACTAACCCCCTCCGCACCAGGGAACATTACAAAATATGAGGCTTTTGTAGGCATGACCTCTGCTGTATCAAAATGAACTAAAGTTAACCTGACGGTCATACCCCGTTTTTATAGACCACTTCGAGAGAGTTTCTATTACCCTCCTCCAACCTGATGGTTCGGTAGGAGTGGAACAACCCATGTAACATACTGACCCCAGCAAACAAAATAAGCAACATAATTAGAGTTGAGCGAACACCTGGAAGTTCGGGTTCTGCTGGTCCGTCCGAACTTCGGGACAAAGTCCGGGTCCGGGTCCGGACGGAACCCGAACGATCGCACGGACAACGAACCCCATTGAAATCAATGGGGACCCGAACTTTTAGGCACAAAAATGGCTGTAGCAAAGTCCTGGAAAGCCCCAGAGGGCTGCAAAAGGAAGTAAAATGGGGGTAAGGGTAGGGCAAGCGCCCTACAAAAAAATGGGGACAGGGAAATAACTTTAAATATTTTTAAAAAAATAAAAACATAAAAAATGCAAAAATGGAGATGAATGTGGTTCATCTTCAAACTGTGTCTGAAAAGTATTAATTAACGGTAGAAGCCATATAACTGTTCTAAAATCATCTTCAAACTAGGGCAAGTGCCCTACAAATAAATGGGGATAGGGAAAATAAA
>BLSH010326894.1:41191-53799 GCA_018402905.1 Glandirana rugosa | reverse complement strand
ACTTGTTACCACAAGCCATTGACAATAGGAACTATGAAGGGGATTTAAACTAGAACAAACCCTTGGGACCTTCTTGATATATTTTGAGGGCCACACTGGGAGAAAGAAAATGAGAAAGTTTATCGAAGTGACCATAGATAAAAGAAAGAAGTAGAGGAATCAAAGAGAGAGAGAAGGAAAAAAAGATACTGACGAAAGGCAAAGTAGAACAACGCTAATACAAATCACAACTCGCTTGGGCCTGACATTGCAAGCCCAGGCATGGCTTGAAAGCCCACAGGCACCGTGCCTGGGCCTGGGCCTGTAAAGTTTTTAGCAAGCCCAAGCCAGGCCCCAAGAACCCGAACGATTTTTGAAATGTCCGGGTCCGGGTCCGTGCCACGGACACCCGAAAGTTCGGTACGGACCCGAACGTTACAGTCCGGGTTCGCTCAACACTAAACATAATCGCAACAAGATGAAACGGAAAGCAGTCATAGAAAAAAAGGAAGAGAGAGAGAAACTAAGGAGATGAAGAAAGAAAATAGATACCAGTGAAGCTATTTGAAAGAGTAAAAGAAAGAGGGTCACACCGGGAGTTTTATATAGTTCTTCCAGGGTTCCCAAACAAGATCAAATTTAGGGGAAGTATCAAGGATAACAGTTACCGAACACCATTGTTCATATGGAGTAATGCTTGTATGATCATTCCTGGATTTCCACCAGCAGGTCAGGAAATGATGTATTTGCAAGAAGCTACATTTTTCAGAGAGTGGCATATCTAGCTTGTTAATGCAATGTGATAAAGACAGAGGGCCGGCCAACGTTAGAAAATGGCCTATACGATATAAACCTTTGTCCGTCCACCACTTAAAAGCCCTGATGTCTAAACCGGGTGGAAATTGGGGGTTATGAAAGAGATGGGTGAGAGGACGGAGATTTGAGATTATATTGGGGGATTTGAAAACAGAATCGCAAAGGGCTATAGAGTGGGACAGAGTAGGAGAAAGTATCGGGGGTCTCAATTTATGGGGGGCTCCCACCAGAAAATCAATAGTATTGAGAGGAACTGCCTGTCTCTCTATTTTGACCCAATCCGGTGTATTCCCTCTGGAGAAGACGGTTGAGAACTGAGCTAATTGAGCTGCCTGATAATATTTAAAGAGGTGTGGGAGTCCTAGTCCCCCCTGGTTACGTCTCCTATAAAGCACCTTAGCTGAACATCTAAAACCTCTACGGGCTCAAATGAATTTCAGGATTAGGGATTGCAGTTTTTGCAAGTTAGACTTTCTAACTGGAATGGGGAGAGCCCTGAAGAAATAAAGAATCCTATGGAGGAGGGTCATTTTGACCGCGTGTATCCTACCCAACCAAGAAAGGGATAGAGGGCATCCTTGTCTAGTGCCATGAAAGAAAGCGAAAGGTTCCGAGTAAAAGTTATGCAATTTGACCTGGACACTAGGGTTTGAGTATAGGGCCTTTAGGGTTTGGATAAATCTAGGGCCAAAACCCCATTTATCCAAGAGTCCAAAGAGATAAGACCAATCTACCATGTCAAAGGCTTTTTGCAAGTCGACAGATAAAATATATCCCTCCTGAGTAGAGCCCCCATCCCAATTCGAGTTAAGTAGAGACACATTATCAACTGCTCTGCGGATCTGGTCAGGGCCTTGCCTACCCGGGATAAAGCCTACTTGGTCTTTATGAATATGTTGGCCTATAAATTTAGACAGTCTATTAGCTAAAACTTTAGTCATAATTTTGAGGTCATTATTTATCAAAGAGATGGGTCTGCAGTTGCTAACATCAGATTGGTCCTTTCCAGGTTTGGGGATAACCGACACAAATGCTCTATTAGCAACGCTTTGTAGGACTGTACCGGTCCTTAATGAGTTGAAGAATTTTGTTAGGTAAGGAGCAATAACTGGACCAAAGGTTTTGTAGTAGCCCGTGGAAAAGCCATCTGGGCCAGGGGCCGAGCCTTTCTTAAGGTTTCTAATCCCCTCCAATACCTCTGCGTCATTAAAGGGTGATTCTAAAGAGGCTATGTGATCCTCTGACAGTCTGGGAAGGGTGATGGATTTCAAAAAGGCTTCAAGGGAAGGGGAAGAGGCCGCTTGACCCGTGTCATAAAGTTTGGCATAGAAATTTTGAAAGATGGACATAATCCGCTTCGGGTTCTGAGTGAGAACGCCCGAGTGATCCCTGATCTTAGGAAAGGAGTAGGAACGACACCTGGGGGACAATCTGGCAGCCAACCTGGGGCCTATGTGATCTCTGCAAATACAAGTGAGCTCTAGACCATTGAATTTTTTTCTCAGCTTTGGTAGCAAGAGCGAGATTTAAGGCTACTTTCCCCGCTTCCAGTTGAGTCCATGAGTGGTGGGTCGGATTCTTCTTATGGGTTCTAGCAAGCTCTCGAAAGTCACGTTCCAGATTCTCTATATCTATCCTCCTCTCCCTTTTTAACCTGGCTGATAATTGGATGAGCTTTCCCCTCATAACCCCTTTATGGGCTGCCCACAATATTGGGGGAGAGACTTCCCTATTATCATTCCTGAGAAAATAGTCCTTGAGTTCCTTCTCTAACATTACACAATGTACTGGGTTATTCAGGAGGGATTCATTTAAGCGCCATTGGAGGTTCCTCACTCCACCTGGCTCAACTTTGATATGTATTATTACCAGAGAGCGATCCGACATGGGAGAGTCCTTAATAGAGGATTTGAGGATCAAAGGGGATATAGCGGCTGGGACAAAAATATGGTCTATTCTTGCCATACTCTTATGTGGGGCTGAGTAGTGAGTGTAGTCCCTCACCCTAGGATTTAGTTCCCTCCAGATATCTATGAAACCTAATGAGAAAAGTAGTCTAGCGAGCTTAAGGCTATATTTCGGAGGCCGAATTAGGCGAGGTGCTCCTGAGCCCGACTTATCGAGCATGGGGTCAAAGGCCAGATTAGAGTCCCCTCCCAATATAACATTCCCCTCGAGAAGGGGTAGGATACGATTAAATAACCCATGGAGAAATTTAGCTTGACCGAGTTTTGGTGCGTAGTATGATAAGAGAGAATACTTCACCCCCCTAAGGTTCCTATCAATAGAATAAATCTCCCCTCTGGGTCTTTAACTTCTTTCATGAGGGTAAAGACTAGGTGCTTAGCAAAAAACAAGCCCACACCTCTCTTCTTATCTGGAGCGTTTGCCAGAAAAAATTGTGGATAACTGGAGTGTATGTATTTAGGAACATAATGCTCTGGGAAGTGGGTTTCTTGAAGCGTGAGTATGTCAAGATGATGGGAACGGGCTAAACTAAAGTATTTTTTCAGTTTTATGGGGGAATTAAGGCCCTGTACATAATGCAAAACCACTCTCAAAAAAGATGGTGAATTAGCGGACATGGTAACTGTGTGAGGATCGATCTACATGCCACACTGACCAAGGACTCACCTGACCCAGACAAGGAAGAGAGAAGGACCTGTCAAACCAAACAAATACAGGGATGATCCGTGAAGGCCCTCTATGAAGGAGACTTCCCCGGTGTCTGAAAAGAGAAAATAGAAGCAGAGAGGTAACAAGAGGATAGAACAGAAGAGATTGATAAGAGACAAAAAAAACAAACAAAGGAGGGGAGCGGCAAAGACTAGCCACGAACCCCCCCAGATTCCTGGGAGTAAAGGGACTAGAAGACCCCCTCACCAGCAGGAAATAGAAGTTAGGTGTCTGCCCAAACAGCAGAGCTACATCTGACAAAGGGAATACCATCAAAAATATCCCAAAGTCAGAGGGAGGAGCATGGCCTCCTTCCCGGCCACTCCTTTTTAGCCAAAACGAGGATAGAACAGATGGCTTACCATGAAGAAGAAGAAGAATTATCTAATATTAAGAATACAACTACAAACCCCCCTGAAAGCCCTCGACTGGATAGGCCGGGGTCACCAGAATGGACCATTCGGGACCCGCAAGAGGGTCTCCTACTTGAGGATCAATCAAATTCAGGGGGAATTATCAAAACAATTAAAACTCAACCCAGTAAACCTGCAAAAAAGGGACAGCCTGCAGTTGGCCTCCACCCCCCCCCCCCCCCCAGAGAGGAACAAGCCTGGGAGGAGGTGAAGAGGGAAGCCAACCCCAGACCGCCCATCCAAATTGTAAAAAAGGATTCACGCTTTTAAGGGATATTAGTCAACCAAACAGTAGCGATCCTCAGTGAGGAGCACTAGGATTCGAAAGTCCATGAAAAAATTGAGGACCTAAATAAAAGGAAAAATATCAAAAATCAGGGAGGAAGGGAGTCTTTGGCTCTCTTCTGTTGTTCCATCACATGGAATGAGTTTGCGCTATCTAAAACACATGTGTCATAATCAATCAGCGGCGTTCACCATTTGTTGATCACCAAATGAAGTCCAATACAAAAGTCCTTGTCCCGCGCTAAAATTTTCAGTGATTAAACAAACATAGTCTCTTGGTTTCTATGATAGGAAAGACCGACACCAGTTAGTTTGTGACGATGGAATGACACACTACACCCAGTGCTCTCTCAATCTTCTTACCAGATAGCAGGGAATCATGAGCCTGTTTAGTCACATTATCCAAAAGTCAGGAACACTCTCCAGGTATATGAAAAATAACAGGACTGTGCTCTTTAAAAGGTGTTTTAATGAGTTAATCTAATGTCCGCTCCAATAGTGAAATTGTAGAAGCCTGGGAAAGGATCTGGGCCAAAGGTTGAGTTCCCGGGGGAGGCCCTGGGGAAGGTAGTACATGTGAGCCCCCGTCTGACCCAGCATCCATCTCTTCGGGGACCCCTGAGGTTGACTGGGGACCTTTAGACCCCTGTGGGCCCTTCGGTGCTGGGGTATCAAAACCTGGTTGACGGGAGAGGTCCCGTCTGACTGCTCCCGAATGCATGATCCTAGGAGTAGAGGGTTTTCTAATAGGGGTAGCTAGGAGTGACCCCCACTTCAAAAAGAACCAAATAGGGAGAGATGGAGCAACCGTGAAACAAGTTTGTAGACGAATGAGAAAACAATCAAAATAATACTGTAGGTAAAGGAGAGTCAATTACTAATGAAATAGGATGTGACCCAGCAGTTTCTGTATATAAGAAAGTGATTTTATGGATATCCAAGAGTCAGTCTTTGTATGATTGTTGCAAAAATAGGCCTGAGCCTCAGGCTCAATTATTGGGTCCTGCCCCAGATGTCACTCATCAAACCCAGTCTGGCTAGGTAATCCTGATATTTTAGGTGGTATCCCGAATGCTATGAATGCCACTAGTGTCCCCTTTTGTGATCCCCCGCAGCCTCTGATGATTCAGCCCTCCTGATGTGTAAGGGCGCCACGAGCTGCTGGATGATTAGGCCCAAGCCGCGGTCTCGATTAGGTAGGCGAGGCCGGGTGTGGGTATCACATTGAAGCTCAAGGCATCGTGTCGTTCCGGGATTGCCCCCAATGTTGTCCCCCGCTCCCCTACCTCTTGAGCGGGTCAGCCGAGCTCCACTGCATGCGAAAAAGGCTCCGAATCGCTGGGAAGGAACGGAGCTCCTGGCTTACACAGCCGCCATGGACGCTCCGCTCATGCGCATTCCCACCCCTTGTGATTTTAAAGTGCACGCAAACCCTAACAATGAACTTCTCTTATGTGCTCCCTTTTTCTGATAAATATACCACTAAAAGTGTTTTGTTATATCTGTTCAATAAGTGCAAAAAACAGTTGTTGATCCTGCCAGAAGTCCTGTAAGCTGATAACTTTCTTGCTCTCTGCCTGTGGCACACTCTTATCTGTTACAATTTTTTTTTCAGTTATCTAAGAGGACTACAGACCTCCTCCCCTCTATGTTTTGGAGGTCTATTGTAGTCCAGTCCTAGAGTAAAAATGTAGCTGCTCTTTAGATACAATCCAGTGAGTCAGCACTGTCACCTTAGAGAAGAAAGTGTATTACTGGCAGGATTATCAGGCAAAAACTTGAACAAGAAAACAAATGCAGCCACCACATCTAAGGACTGGTACACTATATTACATTTTTGTTCTAGGGTTTAGATACACAGTAACACCTGATTAAAAGCTCTTTCATCTTAATGCTTTCAAGCAGCAAGATTCCTTAGTCTGAAAGTACTTCAATTTTTTTTCTTTTTTGTTTAAAAAATAAATACAGCTAGCCATATTGACTGTCATCCCTTTGACAAAGGAGAGTGAGCATGCTAGAACCAGCCTATGTGTCCATCATGGAGGGCAGATAAGTTGCACATAAACCCTCAATATGTTCCCCCTCCATGACTGCAGGGGGGTTGCAGAGTCACATGGCTCTGCCCTCCCCACCCCAAAGCACCTTGTCTCCATGTTGATTGGGACAAGGGCCTCTTCCCGACAACCCTGAGCAGTGGTTGTGGGGGTCTGCAGGCAGGAGGCTTATTGGAATCTGGAATCCCCCCACATGAATGTGTATGGGGTACATTGTACTCCTACTCGTTCATCAAAAAAAAAAAAAAAAAAAAGTGTAAAAAAAAAAAAAGACTGGATGCAATTTTGATAATTCCTTTATTAAAAAAATTAAAAAACAATGTCCCCCACGGTAGATCTATCGTCAATCTCAATGCAACATCGGACCTGAAAAAAGAGAATAAAAAAATGCTCCACCCATAACGAAGGCTAATTGCTGAATGCCTGCTCCACTGTTTGACAGTTCTTAAATAGGTACTGCCCTCTTGTGACATCACCGACCTAGCCTGCACTGGTCAGTGACATCACAGGGGGGTGGTGCCACCGCCCCTTACCTATTTGAAAACTGTTAAGTCAACTACCAGTTCCGGAACCTGATGTGAGGAGAGTGGTGAACAGCGGCTCTGACACACCTGCATAAAAGTACGGTGAATCGCACCCACAGGCGGTGAATGGACACCCCACCTGGCAACACTACACCTCCTTCAACCCCATGGAGACGTTTCTGGTACATGGTACCCTGCCATCAGCCCCCACACAGAGCTGACAGAGTCCCGCTAGCGGGCCGCACCCTCCCAATATGGTTGACGGTGTCTCTCAGGCAGACGCAGCCACAGCAGCTCTGGCTCTCCCTTGCACAAATCCCCCCCTGCAGTAATTGAGGAGCAATTTGCCAGCCTAACCCAAGCTTTAGCTGCAGTTCTGTGCCCCAAATCACAGCAGCCGTAGAAAGGGCTATTGCAGCGGGCATGGTGCAGATCAGCAGGGAGCTGGGGCAACATGGCAAGCGCCTGTCAGATCTGGAAAGCAGGGTGTCTGAAACTGAAGATGAGGTACAAGCCTCATTCACTAGCGAGAGAGAACACAAGCAAGCCCAACAAGTCATTTTTTAAAAGCTTGACGATTTAGAAAATCATTCAAAGAGGAACAATCTCAGGGTTATAGGCCTCCCTGAATCCCTCAACACTGACTCTCTGGTAGACATCTGATCCACATGTATTACTCAAGCCCTGGCGCTTCATTCCCCTTGCACAGTGGAGAGGGCTCATCGGCTTGGGGCGCCCTCTAATGATAGATGCACTCCTAGACCTGAAATTGTGCGTTACCTAAACTACGCTGACAGAGTGAATATACTGAGGTCATTCTGCAACTCCAAGGCACTACAGCTTGATGGGAACAAATTACTCCTGTTCGCCGATTACTCACAAGAAGTATCAAGAAAGCAGAAAGGATCCCAACCAATTTTCTCTGCCTTAGACCAAAAGGGTATCAGATTTTCCCTGGCCTATCCTGCAATTCTTTGCTTCTCCACCCCTTCAGGGGAACAGAAAACCTTCAACACACCCAAAGAGGTGAAATATTCCTTGAATCGTTTATGCATCTCCCCATGGACTTTTCATCTCCTCCGGATGGCCCAGGCCCAGCTACCTTACACAATCAGCGCAGCTCCAGAAACGATCCTGCCAAGAAACGAAGATTAACTGACTCCTCCAACAACAACAGATGGATCTAAATGGACGCACCTCTCTCCCCCTAAGGTTCTCGTTATTGGACTCGGGTGATGTACGGTCATTAGCTATGATTAGTCCGATACGTAACTCTCAATTCTCTTGTTTAGCCTTACAAGCTTGTTTAATTTGAGGCACTATGTTTGCTAATTGCACGTAATTCAGACTTCTCTCAGTTCACTTTTCTCTCTTTTTCTTTTATATTTTTATTTACAGAATTCCTTAGACACACCCTACTTCACACAGCCTTTTTGAGAAAAATTCTATTGTTCAAGTTACATTATACTCCAGGGATGGAACACACTACTGGACCACCCTGATGGTTTCCTGCCTGGTGGGGATCCCACGCATCGCCTGTGGGCGATTGAAATTATTTCTCTCTGTAACGCTGTTGGAGGCAGGAGTTTCACATGAGGAAAAAAGTGAAGCACAGTCCTCATTTGGTATGTTCTTGGTTTATTAATATGTTAGTGCTTTTTGTGGTGATCCAGTTTCAACCCACCTGGTCTATCCCCACCCCCCCAAAACTCCTACCCCTGTCCTAGCGCTTTATCACATCTGTCTTCTCCTTACCTAGCCATCTAATGATAATACACTCCGCAGATTCCCCCCTAGCACGGCTTTACCCCACCCCTTTCAGCTACCTTCCTGAATATATTTTCTTGGAATGTGAAGGGACTCAGGTCACCCTGCAAGAGGATGTCAATATTCAGACACTTAAAACGGCTAAAAGCTGACCTAGCGATTTTACAAGAGACACACCTGCAAAGTGCAGATTTTTTTCGGATGTATAAAATGTGGGTGGGACAGGTAAACGGCTCCCCCTCGGCGGGCAGTAAAGCAGGAGCTATTCTCCTTATCAACAAAAATATTCCCTGAGATTCTCTCCTCGCATTCAGACACTGAGAGATGCTTCTACGCTGACATACTCAAAACATACAACAGAAAATGGGCCTTGACAGCAGTCTACGGACCCAACTCCCCCTCTCAGACCTTCTTCCAATCGTTATCCGAATATTTTGCCCCCCACAAACATCTACCTCACGTCATTGCTGGGGTTTTTAACTCGGTAATGTCCTCCATGGAAGATAGGCTAAAAGAGTCATAGAAGGCTCCCCTAACCAAATCGTTATCACCTTCTTTGCTATCACAATGGGCAGATAGCCTCCAGCTCACAGACATCTGGAGACTGGCTCACAAGGGGGGAAAAGACTTTTCCTTCTTCTCTGCACCCCACAATTCTTTATCTAGAATTGATTACTTTTTCCTCAACCCCCGTACGTTTACATCAGCCAGCGACCCTGCCATACACGACATTGAAATATCTGACCATGCCCCAATATCCCTCTTTCTGACAGGCTTCTCCTACTTGGCTAGAAAAGACACACTCAAACAGATATTAAAAGACACTTAGGAGGATTTCACAGCCACAAACACAGCTCATATAGGAAATCCCAATTTGTTTTGTGAAACCGGTAAAGCGATCCTGAGAAGCAAGATTATTTCCTACGCCTCAGGCTTTAAAAAAAAGGTAGTCTCACAATATCTCCACACAGCACACATCAATCTATCTGCCAACAACTCACAACATAACAGAGAGGCATGGAGAGCAGCCAAAGAAAAATTTGACATCTGGGCAGAAACTCAAGAAAAAATTCATTACTCCCATCAAGAATTGAAATTTCATAAATTTGGAAATAAGCCTGGCAAATTACTTGCCCGACTCTACCAGGGCACCCACACAACAACACACATAGCATCACTTAGAGATAGAGATGGCAATATTATTTCCTCACCTAACTTATTAACTCAGTTCCCCAGGACTTTTACACCTCTTTCTACAGCCAAGACCACATAGACGAGGAAAAAACAGCTGCCTTCATAAAAAAAATCCACCCTTGCACACATCCCCAAATCCCTCCTAACTAATTTAAATGCTCCCATTACTGAATCAGAAATCTCTAAAACAATTATATCACTCACCCCAGGTAAAGCACCAGTCCCTGATGGATTCACATCTAACTTTTACAAACTTACAGGTCCAACCATTATCCCCCCACGTACAGTCAGGTCCATAAATATTGGGCCATCAACACAATTATAATCTTTTTGGCTCTATACACCACCACAATGGATTTGAAATGAAACAAACAAGATGTGCTTTAACTGCAGACTTTCAGCTTTAATTTGAGGGTATTTACATCCAAATCAGGTGAACGGTGTGGGAATTACAACAGTTTGTATATGTGCCACTTTTTAAGGGACCAAAAGTAATTGGACAGATTAATAATCATAAATCAAACTTTCACTTTTTAATACTTGGTTGCAAATCCTTTGCAGTCAATTACAGCCTGAAGTCTGGAACGCATAGACATCACCAGACATTGGGTTCCATCCCTGGTGATGCTCTGCCAGGCCTCTACTGCAACTGTCTTCAGTTCCTGCTTGTTCTTGGGGCATTTTCCCTTCAATTTTGTCTTCAGCAAGTGAAATGCATGCTCAATCGGATTCAGGTCAGGTGATTGACTTGGCCATTGCATAACATTCCACTTCTTTCCCTTAAAAAACTATTTGGTTGCTTTCGCAGTATGCTTCGGATCATTGTCCATCTGCACTGTGAAGCGCCGTCCAATAAGTTCTGAAGCATTTGGCTGATTATGAGCAGATAATATTGCCCGAAACACTTCAGAATTCATCCTGCTGCTTTTGTCAGCAGTCACATCATCAATAAATACAAGAGAACCAGTTCCATTGTCAGCCATACATGCCCACGCTATGACACTACCACCACCATGCTTCACTGATGAGATGGTATGTTTGGATGATGAGCAGTTCCTTTCCTTCTCCATACTCTTCTCTTCCCGTCACTCTGGTACAAGTTGATCTTGGTCTCATCTGTCCATAGGATGTTGTTGCAGAACTGTGAAGGCTTTTTTAGATGTTGTTTGGCAAACTCGAATCTGGCCTTCCTGTTTTTGAGGCTCAACAATGGTTTACATCTTGTGGTGAACCCTCTGTATTCACTCTGGTGAAGCCTTCTCTTAATTGTTGACTTTGACACACATACATCTACCTCCTGGAGAGTGTTCTTGATCTGGCCAACTGTTGTGAAGGGTGTTTTCTTCACCAGGGAAAGAATTCTTCGGTCATCCACCTCAGTTGTTTTCCGTGGTCTTTTGGTGTTGCTGAGCTCACCTGTGCATTCTTTATTTTTAAGGATGTTCCAAACAGTTGATTTGGCCACGCCTAATGTTTTTGCTATCTCTCTGATGGGTTTGTTTTGTTTTTTCAGCCTAATGATGGCTTGCTTCACTGATAGTGACAGCTCTTTGGATCTCATATTGTGAGTTGACAGCAGCAGATTCCCAATGCAAATAGCGCACTTGAAATGAACTCTGGACCTTTTATCTGCTCCTTGTAAATGGGATAATGAGGGAATAACACACACCTGGCCATGGAACAGCTGAGCAGCCAATTGTCCCATTACTTTTGGTCTCTTAAAAAGTGGGAGGCACATATACAAACTGTTGTAATTCCTACACCGTTCACCTGATTTGCATGTAAATACCCTCAAATTAAAGCTGAAAGTATGCAGTTAAAGCACATCTTGTTTGTTTCATTTCAAATCCATTGTAGTGGTGTATAGAGCCAAAAATATTAGAATTGTGTCAATGTCCCAATATTTATGGACCTGACTGTATGTGAAGGGGGCAGGGGAGGTGTACTGACCTCTTAAAATATATACATACACACACACACACACACACACACACACACACACACACACACACACACACACACACACACTAGGGATGGGCCCCCGGTTTGAGTCAAACACATTTTTGACTCGAACATCGGGGGTTCGCCTGTTCGGCGCATCCCGAACATTATGGGGAGTTTGCAGGAACTTTGAGCGCCCCATAATGCATGTACAATAACGTTAGTATTTTCTGTCTGTGAGCATAACTCAATATTTAAAAGAGGAGTATGGCCAAAGCTTTTTTTTGGCCATACATCTCTTCTGGGTCACAGGTGTGTGCTTACTTTTGCTCTCCTGTGACCCATATTTATCTAATAGCTGGCTAAATCCTGCTGTCAGCTGATGTCACAGAGCTGCTCCAGGCTGTGGAAGGATTCCAACCATATTGTCGCCGTGAGGCTGAGAGCCAAAGTCAGCTGTCTGCTCTGAGGTGACAGAGAGCTGAGTGATCAACGGTCAACGATCACTCAGTACTTGGCCTGCGGGGGCAGCTGCAGCACCAGACCAATGCTACAGCATGAGGCTGGGTTCACACCTATGCTTAAACCACATTGTTTTCAAGGTGTCCAGTTCAGATATGTGCGGTGCATTCGTGCAATGTGTTTTCTGTGCAATGCGGTACAAATTCCCAGCCCATTGTGTTCAATGGGAGCGCATCTAACATGGAGATTACGACATCGTAACCAGACCACGACGTCGACGGGGGCGTCCGGTTCATGACTCACTAGCAACTGGCAACTAGTGAGTCGAGAGACAGTGGAGTCTCGTCTGTCGACTGAAACCGAGAGTCGGAGTGCCGCTGTTATACCAACCTTAGGAAGGTGTCGGACCTCGTCGAGACACTGTAGTCGACTGTCGTCCTAAATCGGTCGATAATCTATTTATACCCAGTGTCCTCTCGTTTTCATTCGTGTGTGGA
>BLSH010326894.1:21358-41181 GCA_018402905.1 Glandirana rugosa | reverse complement strand
TCTCTCCTAAAATCTTAGTTACCAATCTTCCCGTTATCCGGTCATCCTAGGACCTAGAACTCCCAGAAACGGAAAGAACCCCTACTTAAATTACACACGAACCTCCGGGCACCCTTCCATACGCAAGGGTAGATTTTAAGTGACCATATGACTAGATGTCAGTCCAGGTATTTATAACCCTGTAATTGTGTTAAGATTAGAAAAACCGAGATATGTGTTGGTGTTACCTAAGTTTTACTTTGTTTGTTCTACACGAAATTGACGTCTGAAAGTCGAAATTAAACTCCCATAAATGTAGGTTTAGTCCACTTGCCACATCCTTGTTGTAATTCCTACACCGTTCACCTGATTTGGATGTAAATACCCTCAAATTAAAGCTGAAAGTCTGCAGTTAAAGCACATCTTGTTTGTTTCATTTTGAATCCATTGTGGTTGTGTATAGAGCCAAAAAGATTAGAATTGTGTTAATGTCCCAATATTTATGGACCTGACTGTAGATCAGTATACCAGTGAATTTTAGATGGGAACGCATACCTTCCCACGGGCCTCCAAGCACACATTAAATTCATCCCCAAGAAAGGCAAAGACCCTCAAGATCCAGGATCCTACTGGCCTATTGCCCTTCTAACCATTGATTCTAAAATCCTCTCTAAAATAGTAGCATCCAGACTTGCACTTATCATGCCTTCCCTTCTCCACCCAGCACAGGCGGGTTTTACTCAGGGCAGGTCTGCCCCTTCCAACATCAGGAAGGTCCTTATGGTTCTGGAGTGGGCGAGGGCGGGTTCCATCGGAGACCCAGTAATCATTACTCTAGACACGGAGAAAGCTTAGAATGGTTTTGGCAGCGTTTGGATCCTCTGGATCCTTCTGCCACTTGATAAATGCCATGTACTCAGCTCCTACAGCTAACGTAGTTGCTGCAGGCATGGTCTCCGACAGACTCCATCTCCACAAAAGAACCAGACAGGGCTGCCCCCTATCCCCTACGCTCTTCAATTTGGCTCTACAGTTTCTCTCTAGATATCTAAATGATCACCCCAACCTTAGTGGGATTCAGATAGGCCCCCGAACACTGAAAACTGCCCTCTTTGCGGATGACATACTGATTTTTTCGGCAAGCCCATCAGCAGATATGCATTTCATCCAAGAAACCTTTTCCTGGTTCTGGCTCTGCTCGGGTTTACGCATAAACTTCTCCAAAAGTGAAATTCTGCCTCTCTTTTCCTCACAATCCCCCTCATGGGTGACATCATCTATCCTTCCTATAGCCAAAACACATATTACCTACCTAGGCATAAATATTGGAAAAACTCCTTCCACCATTTATCAACCTAACCTAACCCCAACCATTCAAAAAATCATCCAGAAACTCAATCATTGGGGCAACCTCCAGCTATCTCTATTTGTTAGGTGGCACTTATATAAAATGGTCAGTTTTCCAAAATTGTTATACGCTCTTCAAACGATCCCCTTACTACTCAAACGGAGACATCCAGCGCCTTCACTCGGCATTATCGACCTTCCTATATAAGGGCCGCAAACCCTGCATTGCCCTACACAAATTGTTCTTACCTAAAACCAATGGGGGGGGGGGGTAAACCTTCCTGACAGAGATTGTATAACTTGGCCTGCCATCTAAGGGTGGGTTTAGACTGGACCACCAAATCCTCACATTATTCAAATGACTCACTAGAATCTGACATGACAAGCCCCCTTCTCAATCTCTTGCACTGTGGAATTAGAAATATCCCATCACACTAAAATATAACAACACAGCAGTGGCATGAGGAGAACTTAGCAAAAGGTGTAAGGTGCCTCCTTATATACCATTGCACCTATACATTTGTGGTCACCCGCTATTTCCACAGACGGAACAATTCCCAGATTTCCTAAAATGGGCCGCGAAGGGGCTAACTAGATTTAGCCAACTATTTGATACCTCTACGGGCAGCCCGTTACCCCCCACTCAAATCTTGCACGAGTACAGCCTTCCAGCTCATCACTATATCCACATCCTCCAGGCCACTGGCTTTATTTCAAGTATCAGTCCTCCCGGTTCTCCGCATGCTGTACACACCATTAAACAGGTCAAAATCCTTCACAGAGCTTAGATCCCACACAGACCATCCAAAGAGAGCAAAGACTCTCCGCTTTGCCCCCTGTGTAAGGCTCACAGGCCATTCATATTACATATATTTTGGCTATGTCCATCTATAGCTATATTTTGGAGCAACGTGGAACAATTTACAGCCTCAATAACTGGCCTCAAACCTCACGGGTGCATATACTCACTCCTTTTTGGCAACCTAGACATTATCATTTCATATTTTAAACAAATACCAGAACAAATCCTCCAACATAATAAGGCTTGGATTTCCTCCTGCTACATAATGGCTCGTAGAGCCATCCTAAAAATCTGGATCTCTTCAACTCCTCCTTCAATTAAAGATGTCAAATCAGACCTTTTCAAACTGCTCAAAATGGAATACTTAGACACCGTAGCATCAAATCATCAATCTGTCCTACTCTTTCATAAGAAATGGTCACTGTGCATTGAAAGGGGCATCCACACAGCATCTAAAGACTCACTCAAGAACCTGTTCTCGGCTGCTCTTCCACTACAGTAGGACAGCTTAATACTACTAGTGACTACCAAGGAATCTTATGGAAAGACCAACATTCAAATGGAGGAACACTACCAGTAAGCAAATTCACTTCTCTTCAGTTTAGACTGAGTTCCACAGTCTTGCAGACAAAACTATACTTCTAAACTTTATAGACCCAATTGTTCACACTCATGCCGAACTGTCCCTTCGCTCCCTTAATCCCTTGAGATGGGTAGCCTGGGATATCTTGGCATGTTGAATGAATAGGTGCTAACCTAAGAACAGAGGGGTACTTTACCTTTCTATTTGATAGTCCCCAATCCTGAGCATTTCTGTATTATCGATGCATATGATATTACCATATTTTTCTTCACAGCATAACGTTCCAGGTAACTTCTTATCAATGGGTAGGTCCCCCCCCCCTTTCTCTTCCCACCCTCTTCCCCTCCCTCGCAATAAGAGGGCTCTCTTTCATAGATCTTGACAGTTACAAATTTTTCCCTTATGGACTAACACACCACTTTAAGTGGTAAATTCTAATAAAATATATTTAAAAAAAAAAAAAACCTAGAGCAGGCATTTGGCGATCAGCCTTTGCCAGGGACGGAACATTATTTTTTTGGGTCCAGCGGTGCGGCGGTATCATGATTGACAATGGATCTACATTGGGGGGACATTTTTTTTTTTTCAATAAAGGAATTGTCAAAAACTGCCTCCGGTCTTTATTTTAGATACTTTTTTGGTGAATGAGTAGGGGTACAATGTACCCCTACTCATTCACATAGGGAGGGGACCATGATCTGGGAGCTTCCAGATTCTGATAAGCCCCCTGGCCGCAGACCCCCACAACCACTGCCCGTGGTTGTCGGGAAGAGGCCCTTGTCCCCAACAAGGTGCTTTGTGGTGGAGGGGCAGAGCCCCCAGGGTTCCTCTTAAAATCAATACCAGATCCCAAGGATATTCACCTAAAACTAATTAAAAATTAGAATTCATTATAGAATTTTGTATGTAGTTCCATGTGAAAAAAGTTGCATAAGAACAATGAACCCTTCTCATGGCACCAATACTGACACATGTCAAGAGATTGGGTTCCTATGTTAATAAACTGGAGAATAATGTAGCGTTGTAAATTGTTAATATAATGCTTTTTATATTTCCATGTCCATCTTCTCCCTCAGAACCCTTTGTGGACAGATATCGAAACACACTTATAGAAAGACTGTCCCACATAGACCCAGTTCTGGATGATCTGTTGGGCAAAAGATTACTGACACAAGAACAGTATGAGATTATACGTCAGAAGGAGCCTCACCAAGAGAAGATGAGACAGCTCTACCAGTTCATGACAATCTGGGGCAACACAGACAAGGAGAAACTTTACAGAGCTTTACGGAACACCAATGAACCTCTCATCAGAGACCTGGAAGGATGTTAAATAATCTGTAACACTGGACATAGACAAAGGGTTTAAGATTTCATTTCATCACACATCGGGCCACCAAACCATCAGTGTTCATTCTATACACTTTTCTTTCAAACTCAAGAATTTTTTTTAAACACGAGACTTAAAAGGATTTGTTTTCTACTGTTTAAAGGGAATGAGCTTTAGATGTCCCATGACCAATGTTTATACAGTATCTCACAAAAGTGAGTGCACCCCTCACATTTTTGTTAATATTTTATGTCTTTTCATGTGACAACACTGAAGAAATTACACTTTGCTACAATGTAAAGTAGTGAGTGTATAGCTTGTATAACAGTGTCAATTTGCTGTACATTTTCTGTCCCCTCAAAATATCTCAACACACAGCCATAAATGTCTAAACCGCTGGCAACAAAAGTGAGTACACCCCTATGTGTAAATGTCCAAATTGGGCCCAATTAGCCATTTTCCCTCTCCGGTGTCATGTGACTCATTACTGTTATAAGGTTTCAGGTGTGAATGGGGAGCAGGTGTGTTAAATTTGGGGCTATGGCTCTCACCCTCTCATACTGGTCACTGGAAGTTCAACATGGCACCTCATGGCAAAGAGCTCTCTGAGGATCTGAAAAAAAAATGTTGCTGTACATAAAGAAGGCATAGGCTATAAGAAGATTCCCAAGACCCTGAAACTGAGCTACATGGGTGGGGGACAGCCTGTCAGTGCTCAGACCATACGCCGCACACTGCATGACTGTTGTCCCAGAAGGAAGCCTCTTCTAAAGATGATGCACAAGAAAGCTCGCAAACAGTTTGCTGAAGACAAGCAGACTAAGGAAATGGATTACTGGAACCATGTCCTGTAGTCTGATGAGACCAAGATAAATGTATTTGGTTCAGTTGGTGTCAAGCGTGTGTGGCGGAAACCAGGTAAGGAGTACAAAGACAAGTGTGTCTTGCCTACAGTCAAGCATGGTGGTGGGAGTGTCATGGTCTGGGGCTGCATGAGTGCTGCCGGCACTGGGTAGCTACAGTTCATTGAGGGAACCATGAAAGCCAACATGTATTGTGACATACTGAAGCAGAGCATGATCCCCTCCCTTGGAATACTGCCCTGCAGCCCAGTCTCCTATCTTAACGACCCCAAACACACCTCCAAGACGACCACTGCCTTGCTAAAGAAGCTGAGGATAAAGGTGATGGACTGGCCAAGCATGTCTCCAGACCTAAACCCTATTGAGCATCTGTGGGGCATCCTTAATTCGGAAGATGAAGGAGCGCAAGGTCTCTAACATCCACCAGCTCCGTGATGTCATCATGGAGGAGTGGGAGAGGACTCCAGTGGCAACCTGTGAAGCTCTGGTGAACTCCATGCCCAAGAGGGTTAAGGCAGTGCTGGAAAACAATAGTGTTTACACAAAATATTGAGATTTTGGGCCCAAATTGGACATTTTCACTTAGGTGTGTACTCACTTTTGTCGCCAGCGGTTTAGACGTTAATGGCTGTGTGTTGAGTTATTTTGAGGGGCCAGCAAATTTGCACTGTTATACAAGCTGTACACTCACTACATTGCAGCAAAGTGTCATTGTGTCACGTGAAAAGATATAATAAAATATTTACAAAAATGTGAGGGGTGTACTCACTTTTGTGAGATACTGTATACTCCCAAATCTTTATTAGCTAAGTGCCCACTCTATGAGGACAATTGCACCAAATCAGGACTGCAGTTTAAAGTCTTGTTAAATGACAGCTTTGGCTGCTTACTTCTGTAAGATGAGTTTGAAATAGATCGTAATCTGTGACCCCACACAAAAAACAACATGGAACTAAAAATACATTTTAGACCCTTATCCTCGATGAGGATCTGGTATAAATGTAAAAAAAAAATGTGAGGTCTCCCAAAATCCCTAATGGACCCTCACCCAAGCATGCAGCCTGGCTGACAAGGAAAATAGAGGGGATGAGTGTGGACCCTAACACAGAAACCTTGTTCTCGAGGTGACACTGACAAAATAAGGTCATGTCCTTATTTGGTCAATGATATCATCCTAGAGACCTTGCCATTTTGTTCATAATTAGCAGTAGTGACCAGGATATGGGAGTAGATTGTGTCTATGGAGCAAGGGCCCTTGGAAATAAAGCTAGGCGTACATGAATTGAAATTTGGATGCTTCAGCAGGGACCGGACACATTTTGTTTCATGTATGAGCATTGTGGTTGTATAGAAGTCAATCTACTGATCAATATCTGTACAACTGCCCTGTTAGATTTTCCCCACTCCATCAGCACTGCAGGCTATAGCCCTGGGCTCTAGATGACTTTGTCCCGGCACTGTGCTCAGCACACATATGCCACTGTCCTTTTACCCTCAAAATATGATTTTGTGACTGTATCAAAGTGTGAGAATCTAACAGACATATGCAGACCTCAGTGCATTCATATTCTTAAAAATTTTACTTTTCCATTACCCACTTGAGGACCACACTTATTTCTGACACTTGTTGCTTACAAGTTAAAATCAGTCAACAAAATTTACAGGGTAAATCTGAGCAAATATAGTCCAATAAACAATCCAATATAGTCCTTAATTGAATAAAATATAGCAGCTGTACACAATGTTAAGCACAAAACATTAAATAGTACTCAGAGATATATAGTGCAGCACTAATAAAGTTAAAAATGAGTCCATATAAGATTTCAATGTAAATCATTCATAAGATTTCAATATAAATCTTCCATCCATAGTGAAGAGGGGATAGATCCCACCAGCCGTGCTGAAATCAATAAAATGCTATGACAGACATCACTGTGCCCACACCGCTCTTACCCTCAGTCATGTGACCCCCTAGATAAGAGCAATCAAATGCGCTTTGTTTACATGATAAACTGTAAGGCCTCATTTACACTGCTGCTGGTAAACGGATGTTTAGAGGCAGTTGGGCGTTTTTTTCAGCTGCCCCTGAACTCTCCCCTATGTTATCTGATCAGTACATTTACACAGGGTTGTTTAAGGTCGTTTCCAGGCAGTTTAGAGGCTTTTTTTGGAATGCAAAAAAATGGGTTAAGACGCCAATTCAGAGTCATTTGAAACGCCAAACAGCTTGTAAACGCCCCTAAACGCGGTAACTCGCATCTAGCACCGTTTCATTTACAGACGTTTCCATTTTTTTTTTTTAAAAACGCTCCTAGACGCGAACGAGGCGAAACTCTGCTAAACGCGACTAAACGTGGCATGCAAAACGTGGTAAAATGGAAATTTTAGACGCTTCTAGCTGTCAAAAAAATCATTAAGGGGAGGTTGATATAGTGTCCCGTGTAAATGGAGCCTAATAGAGATCTCTCCCTGCAGCGTTCCTTCACGTCAGCTGACCGTCCAAGCACACCTCCAGAGCATATGGGTCATGCCAGTGCAATCATAAGTATGCCATGCAATGATAAACACGCTGTGCTCCCTTGCTGTCAGTCAGTTCATGTTCTCTATACACATCCTGCTCCAGGTCCCTCAGCCTCCATGTGCACGCATACACTTCCTGGCCAGCTGTGTGCACACCTCTGTACGATCCCACCTTCAGCACACAGTCGCTGACAGGTCACAGAAGAGAAGCATGTCTTCACCTAGAGGTGGGATTGTGGAGGTGGGACTGGAGCAGGATGTGTATAGAGAACATGAATTGACTGACAGCAAGGGAGCATAGCGTTTTTATCATTGCATGGCATACTTATGATTGCAGTGGCGTGACCCATATGCTCTGGAGATGCAGCAAGTATTAGGCGCAATATCAGGAGTATGCTGCCTTCTAATAATAAGATCAATACATATAAAAAAAATCAATAAATGATCTACAATGATATGTACAACTGCAGAGTCTTTCAATGTGCAGTCTGATATAAGTTATAGTCCAATAAGAATTAGTCCATAGATATATAAATCTTCATATATAGCACTGGTGACAGCCATCCGTGTTGAGCTAGAACCCAGACTCACTATAACTGGATAGAGGAACAAAGAAAGAGGCACCTCTAAGTGCAATATGTCAGTAATATT
This sequence comes from Glandirana rugosa, assembly GCA_018402905.1. Classification (NCBI taxonomy): domain Eukaryota; kingdom Metazoa; phylum Chordata; class Amphibia; order Anura; family Ranidae; genus Glandirana; species Glandirana rugosa. The sequence continues at coordinate 33,106 of BLSH010326894.1, read as the reverse complement.
TAATAAAAGCAGCCAAAATAAAAACTCACATGACAAAATGATTAGAAAGCACAGCAGTCATCCAATGTAGGGAAAGGGGATGCCAATCCAACCCGAGGGGAGATTGTGTCAATGTCTGCAGCGGCGTGACTCCATCACTCCTCGCCGTGATGAGAAAAGCCGGCTGGTCGGTGAGGGTGTTGAGAATGAGGTCTGGAATGCAAACAGACAAGGTGCAGGAGGATGGCGTTATTAGCATGCGTCGCGTTTCCTTAGCAGGCTGGCTCCGATGTCCAGGAAGCTGCGCTACTTCTTCAGGCAATAGGGGGAATGGATGAGTTCAGGAGACTAGTGTGTGTGGTCAATAAAATACTGGCTAGGGGGGGGGGGGGACTAACATTGAAGTGACATACAATACACTGCTAAAACTAAGCGGAACGGACACAAAGGGAGGGACAGTTGCACAGAGAACTAATAATGGGCTAATCAATGACAGCTACCGAGGATCACATATAAAAATCTAGTAATGTAAGATATATCAAGTGGAAATAAACATAAATCAAATAAAAAATGGAAAATAGAAAATAAATTATAAAAATGAATGAATAGAAATGGGAGCGAATGGGGGGGGGGTGTAGATTAATACATATGAAAGATATGTGTCAATATCATAAAAAGCATGGAAAGAGAGAAAACCATATCTATCATAATAATCATAATGCCCCCAGATCAATGGAGGGACATGGTAAGGTGTCACAAAATCACGGTTCAGCATAGAAACAGCACATGCCAGGGGCCCAAAACCCAGGGATGTTCACAATACTCAACAGATAGAAGTTATGCATGTCACTTATAGTAGGGGCCAGAAGAGATATCTAGTAATCTAGAGAAGCATATACAGACATATCTTACAGGATGCTAGACACTTCAATACACTCGTTAAGGTCTCCAGGCTAAAGCACATCAAGGTTATATATCCATAAGGTCTCCCTGGCACACAGCTTTGTTAACCGTTCAGCCACAGGGAGAGTTCTGGATATTTGTTCAATGACCCAGATGGTAAGAGCTATGGCAGATTTGTTGTGTACATCCAAAAAGTGTCTCGGTACACTGTGGTGATCCTTTCCCACCTCTATGGACCTCCTGTGCTGGCCGAACCGACACCTTAAGGGGCGTGTGGTTCAGCCCACATAGACGAGTCCACAGGGGCAGGAAAGACGGTACACCACAAAGTCAGATAAACAATTTTAAAAATCTGATAGAGGGTTAGTTTTTCCCTTTACACAGAAGGACTTCTGTCTGTGTTGAACGAAATGACAGGCCTTACACAGTGCCTTCCGGCATTGGTACATTCCCACCAGCGGGACTAGAGTAAGTCTAGGTACCTTTGGTGTAATGGTTTTTATCTATGATATGTAACCTTAGGGTGAGGGGGAGAGTGTGTTTTAGGTGGGGGTCTTGTAATAAAATACCCCAATGATGCGTTAATATAGCTTCCATCTTGCGATAGTGGTTATAAAACATGGTAGTATACCTAATTGAATGAGTCAGGTGACATTTTTTTAGGGGGTTCAACTTTTAAGTATAGTTCAAAAGCTTCATTTACCAGAGCTTCCGGGTATCTTTTTTCTATGATTTTTTTCTTTAACACACTACTTTCCTTAATGTAGTCCTCATCAAGGGTGCAGTTCTGATGAAGTCCACAGAACTGGGCCTTCGGTATATTTCGGATACAGGGGGTAGTGACAGCTGCCATAATGGAGAAATGAGTTGATGGCCGTGGGTTTGGTATCGTTTTTTGCTATGATGGTATTTTCTAAATGGCCCAACTCTAGGTCCAAGAAGGCTACCAGAGTGTTGGTATTGGTAACATAAGTAAAAGAAAGGCTATATGGGTTGTTGTTACAATAATTGACGAAAAAAAATATTATATTTGCCAAGAAAAGATTATTGGACAAGATTTATTGATTCTCCAACAGACCCATGGCCAGGTTAATCTAGGAGGGAGCACAATAAGCCCCCATGGCTGTGTCCTGGGTCTGTAGCTAGAAATCTCCATCAAAATTAAAGTAATTATGGGTTAAACAAAATTTGGCAGCTTCAATAATGAAAGTCGCCTATCTGGAATTTATCATGGGGTCTAGGGAAAGGAAATGATCTAAAGCTAACAGCCCAAAGTTGTGTGGAATAGATGTGCAAAGTGAATTTATGTCCAATGAGATCCACACGTATGTGGGCTCCCATGGGTAGGGGAAAAGGAGTTTGAGGAGATGTGTCCCATCTCTGATGTATGTGGGCACTGATTGGACAATAGGTTGTAAAAAATGGTCAGTATATTGACTGAAGCCTGTGGTTACACTATCCATGGCGGCCAGGAGGGGAGAAGGGCTTTTTTATTCCAGGAGAATACTTTATTGTACTTATAATCTGTAATGTCTCGTCTGAATTTCCCCAGTTTTTTGCTAATAAGGGAATCTTCATCTCTCTTGGTGTTGAGCTTAAGAGTCTGTAGCCAAGAGAGAGGAACAATATGACCATATTCAGCAATATCCATCAAAAGCATTTGGATTTAATGGATACTATTTCATGGGTACTATGAGTAATCAGTAGCCCCATCCATTTATATGTGCAGAATTCGGCTATGGCTGTCCACTCCTTATGGCCATCGATGTCCACTTGAGGTGGGCAGTCTTTGAATGCCCTAAGGCCTCTGTGTGTGATTTTATGTTCACAATATTTGGTGAGAAAAAACCTATCCCACCATTGTTTATTTCCTGCTTTCATTAGTCTCTCCAAATGCTGGAATTTTCCACAGAGGAAGTGGCGATGTTTGCCCACCAAGGTGGCTGTGGGAGAGAAGATAGAAGGCGATAGGTAGAATACAGATCCTCTATTAGGTCATGCCTACATAATTGACATCTTGTATGATGTTGGGCTGTGAGGGAGGGGGAAGAACGGGAGAATTGGCCATAAGGGGGAAAGGGAGAGAAGGGAAAGAAGTACAAAGTAAAACCTGAATATGCAGCACAAGAAAGGTTCAATATGAGAGATGAAGCAAGTATTAGGTGCAATATCAGGAGTACGCTGCCCTCTAATAATATGATCAATACATATAAAAAAAATACAATATATGATGTAAAATAATGTGTACAACTGCAGAGTCTTTCAATGTGCAGTTTGATATAAGTTATAGGAATAAGTTATAAGAATTAGTCCATAGATATATAAATCTTCATATATAGCACTGGAGGCAGCCATCTATGGTGAGCTAGAACCCAGACTCACTATGACAGGAGAGAGGAACCAAGAAAGAGGTATCTCTAAGTGCAATATGTCAGTAACATTTAATAAAAGCAGCCAAATAAAAAAATCAAGAAATCACACGACAAACGTGATTAGAAAGCACAGCAGTCATCCAATGAAGGGAAAGGGATGCCAATCCAACCCGAGGGGAGATCGTGTCAATGTCTGCAGCACCGTCCTGTGACACGCCTCGCCGTGATGAGAAAAGCCGGCTGATCGGTGAGGGTGTTGAGATTGAGAATGAGGTCTGGAATGCAAACAGACAAGGTGCGGGAGGATGGCGTTATTAGCATGCGTCGCGTTTCCTTAGCAGGCTGGCTCCGATGTCTGGGTAGTCGCGTTACTTCTTCAGGCAATAGGGGGAATGGATGAGTTCTGGAGACTAAGCGGAATGGACACAAAGGGAGGGACGGTTGCACAGAGAACTAATAATGGGCTATTATGATAGATATGTTTTTTTTTATCTTTCCATGCTTTTTATGATATTGACACATATTGGACATATGTTTTAATCTGTGCTTTCTAATCATGTTTGTCATGTGAGAGTTTTTATTTGGCTGCTTTTATTAAATATTACTGACATATTTCACTTAGAGGTACCTCTTTCATATGCTCTGGAGGTGTGCTTGGACGGTCAGCTGACGTGAAGGAACGCTGGAGGGAGATATCTCCTTTACAGTTTATCATTTAAACAAAGCACATTTGATTGCTCTTATCTAGGGGGTCACACGACTGAGGGTCAGAGCGGTGTGAGCACAGTGATGTCTGTCATAGCATTTTATTGATTTCAGCACGGCTGATGGGATCTATCCCCTCTTCACTATGGTTGCAAGATTTATATTGAAATCTTATGAATGATTAACATTAAATCTTATATGGACTCATTTTTAACTTTATTAGTGTTGCACTTTATATCTTTAAGTTAAAATCAGTATTTTTTGCTGGAAAATTACTTAGAACTCCCAAACATTATATACATTTTTTTAGCAAAGACTCGAGAATAAATGTGCGGTCATTGCAATATTTTATGTCACATGTTATATGCGCAGCGGTCTTTTATACACAATTTTTTTAACCACTTCCAGCCCGCTGCCGTCATTATACGGCAGCAGTTTGAAATGGAATACCGTTGTTATGGTAGCAGATACCCCAGTATCTTTTTTTCTGAAGGCGATTCCGCATCTGATAAAAGTGGTCTTAGTGGTGCATTCGCCGCAAGATCACCTTTATCAGCGGCGGGAGAGGTGCCTCCCGCCACTTTCCGGTCATCTCCACCACTTACCGGGCATCCCCCCCAGTGTCCGTGAGCCCAGTGGGTGGCTGAAGCCGCTTACTCGGCTCCATAACATGGCTGGGCGGAAGCGACGTCACAAGACACTTTTGCATTAAAGTGTAAATATGAGATCTGAGGTCTTTTTGACCCCAGATCTCATATTTGGGAGGTCCTGGCATGCTTTTTTTCTATTACAAGGAATGTTTACATTTCTTGTAATAGGAATAAAAGTAATCAAAATTTTTTTTTTTAAAAAACTACGGTGTAAAAATAAAAATTAAAAAGTAAAATAAATAATTAAAAAAAAAATTTAAAGCGCACCGTCCTTGCGAGCTCGCGTGCAGAAGCGAACGCATACGTAAGTCCCGCCCACATGTGAAAACAGTGTGCAAACCACACATGTGAGGTATCGCCACGATCGTTGGAGCGAGAGCAACAATTCTAGCACCAGACCTCCTCTGTAACTCAAAACTGCTAACCTATAGAGTTTTTTAAACGTCGCCAATGGAGATTTTTATGTTGCAAAGTTTGTCGCCATTCCGCGAACAGACGCAATTTTGAAGCATGACATGTTGGGTATCATTTTACTCAGCGTAATCTTTCACAATATGGAAAAAAATTGGCATAACTTTACTGCTGTCTTATTTTTTAACTCAAAAAACTGAATTTGTTTTTAAAAAATCACCCTTGTAAGACCGCTGCGCAAATACAGTGTGACATTTTATTCTCTAGGGTGTTAGAAAAAAAATATATATAATGTTTGGGGGTTCTAAGTAATTTTATAGCAAAAAAAAACTGATTTTAACTCGTAACCACCGAACTCCAAAAAGAGGCCCGGTCTTAAAGTGGTTAAAAAAAATACACTTCACTGAATTAAAAAAAATAGACAGTTAAGTTAGCCCAATTTTTTTGTATATTGTGAAAGATGATGTTACGCCGCGTAAATAGATACCATACATGTTACGGTTTAAAATTGCACTCACTCATAAACGATGGTACTTAAAAATCTCCATAGGCGACGCTTTAAAATTTTAATGGTTACCGGTTTAGAGTAACAGAGGAGGTCTTTTGCTAAAATTATTGCTCTTGCTCTGACAATCATGGTGATACCTCACATGTGTGATTTGAACACCATTTACATTTGCGGGCACGACTTACGTATGTGTTTTCTTTGGTACGCAAGCACACGGGGACAGGCATGCTTTACATTTTTTTTTTCTTATTTATTTTATTTTTTTTTTTTTTCTATACTGTCCTTTAAAAAAAAAATCTGTAAACATCCCTTGTGACAGTAATAGGCAGTGACAGGTACTCTTTATGGAGGGATCTGGGGTCTAAAAGACCCAAAGTCCTTCCTTTGCACTTAAAACTATTCAAAACACCAAAATCTGCATTTTGGAATACTGACATTTTTTTTAAATCAATGCTATTGGCAGCTGAGTAAACCAGAAGTGACGTTGTGACGTCGCTTCAGGGATTTTTACATCGGTGACCCGATCAAAAGTCGATTCTGGCTTTGTTCGGGTCTCTGCCCAGCCGGCGGACCTGTCGGCTTGTCGCTTCGGTCTCCCGGTGGGACGGGAGACCCAGGCAGAGAGGCGGAAGGTGGCGGGAGGGGGACCATCCCCTCCTGCGTTTGGTGATAATGGCTGAGCCGCATCGGTTGTTATCACTAGAAAGCCGCCCGCCAGCTCTAAAAAAACGATACTGGGGTAAAGCCTGAAGCCTGCAGCTGCACGCTTCACCCCGATACATCCGCTTCCTCAAAGCGATGTACAGGTATGTCATTTCGCGTTAGGTGGTTAAACATGCTTTTCTATTTACAGCCTACCTTAACCACTTCAGCCCCAGAAGGATTTACCCCATTCCTGACCAGAGCACTTTTTGCAATTCAGCACTGCATCGCTTTAACTGACAATTGCTGTCCTGCGACGTTGTACCCAAATGAAATTGATGTCCTTTTTTCCCCACAAATAGAGCTTTCTGTTGGTGGTATTTGATCACCTCTGCATTTTGTTTTTTGCGCTATAAACAAACAAAGAGCAACAGTTTTGAAAAAAAAAAACATTTTTTTTTTTACTTTTTGCTATAATAAATGTCCAAAAAAAATAAAAATAAAAATGTATTCATCAGTTTAGGCCAGTGGTTCTCAACTCCGGTCCTCGGCACCCACTAACAGGCCAGGTTTTCAGGATAACTGAAATGCATCACAGGTGATATCATTTGCTGCTCAGTGATTGCAGTATTCTAGTCTGCATCTCCCAAAGGCAATACTTAAAATCTGGCCTGTTAATGGGTCCAGAGGACCGGAGTTAAGAACCACTGGTTTAGGCTGATATATATTGTTCTACATATTTGTGGTAAAAAAATCGCAATAAGTGTATATTGATTAGTTTGCGCAAAAGTTGCCACGTTTACAAACTATGAGAATTGATTTATGATGTTTTTACTATTTCTTTTTACTAGTAATGCAGTCAATCTGCGTTTTTTATCGGGACTGCAATATTGCGGTGGACAGATCGGACACTTTTGCCACTTCTTTGGGACCAATGACATTTATACAGCTATCAGAGCTAAAAATAGCCACTGGTCACTGTATAAATGTCATTGGCAGGGAAAGGGTTAACCTGTAGGGGGTGATCAAGGGTTTACTGTGTTCCCTCACTGTGTTCTAACTGTGTGGGGGCTGGGCTGGCAGGGACATGACAGATCTAACTGATCCTGATGACAGGGATTGGTAGATCTCTGTCATGCCGCCTGACAGAACAGGGAACTGCTGTGTTTACATGGGCGGTTCCCCATTCTTCCTCTGTCACAGGTGATCGCGGGTCGCCAGCGATCCACGGCCACACTCAGGGAGCGTTCAGCGGGCATGAGAGTGTGCCACCGGCGGCGCGCTCCCACCCGTTAGCTGAGCCTGAGCCGTTTATAAATGCCGATTCGCACTATGCTGTCACACTGCAGCAGTAAATAGTTGTGCGGCGGTCGACAAGTGGTTAACCACTTCAAGTCTGGACACTTTCGCCGTCTTCCAGTCCAGGCCCTTTTTCAGCTTTCAGCACTTTCAATGACAACTACTCAGTTATGCAACACTGTATCCAAATGACATTTTTATCATTTTTTGAGACAGGTAGAGTTTTGTTTTGTTTTAATCACCACTTGTTTTGTCTTTTTCTTTGCTATATAAACAAAAAAAGAAAAAAAATTATCAAATTATAATTTCTTATTAAGTTAATAATAATACATTTCTGTTTTAAAATTTTGCAAATAAATAGCCTTTCTCCATCAATATAGGCCAAAATGTATTCTGCTATGTTTCTTTGTTAAAAATAACCCAAATCAGTGTATATTATTTAGTCTGTGTGAAAATAAATAAAATGTGTGTGTGTTTTTTTTTTAACAAAGTTGTCATTTTCTCACACATGGTATGGGCATACTTATAATTACACCTCAAAACACATTACATTTTAACCACTTACCAACCGGAAGGTTTTCCAGCTTTTGGACCAGAGCACTTTTTGCGATTCGGCGCTGCGTCGCTTTAACTGATAATTGCGCGGTCGTGCGACATTGCACCCAAACAAAATTTGCGTCCTTTTTTCCCCACAAATATAGCTTTCTTTTGGTGGTATTTGATCGCCTCTGCGTCATTTCTGATCGCCGCTATAAACAAAAGAAAAGCAACCATTTTTCAAAAAAAAAAACAAATTTCTTACTTTTTGCTAAAATTCAAATCCAAAAAAAAAAAAAAACATTTTTTTTCACCGTTTTTGGCCGATTTATATAATTCCTCATATTTGTGATAAAAAAAAATCGCAATCAGCGTTTATTGATTGCTTTGCGCAAAAGTGGCCGCGTTTACGGATGGCGAGAATTAATTTCTGGGGTTTTTATTTATTTTTATTTTTTTACTAGTAATGGCGGCCATCTGCGATTTTTAGCGGTACTGCGATATTACTGCGATATTGGGGCGGACATGTCGGACATTTTTGACACTTTTTTGGGACCAATGACATTTATACAGCGATCAGAAATTTAAATGTCCACTGATTACTGTATAAATGTCACTGGCAGTGAAGGGGTTAACCTGGGGGGGGAGCTAGGGGTTAACTGTGTTCTCTGGGTGTGTTCTTACTGTGGGGGGGTTGGGCTAAAATGGGCATGAGAGATCTAACTGACCCCAGTGACAGGGATCAGTAGATCTCTCATGCCCCTACTAACAGAGCGGGGAACCGCCGTGTTTACATCGGCGGTTCCCCGTTCTTTCCCTGTGGCCGCTCATCGCAGCTCGCCGGCGGACATCTGGTCCACCCGAGCCGCGGGCACACTCCTCAGGAGTGCGGCGCGTGCCCCCTAGTGGCTGATTGCAGATCGCCGTCTTTTTACAGTGATTCATGCACAGCATCCCGACTGCCACCGTGAAAACACGGGTCGCGGTCGGGAACTGGTTATAGCAGCCTAAAAGTGCATCAAAGTGGATGTAAACCCTCACACATGAACAGCCTCAGATGATACACAGAGATTAAACAAATCTCCCTACATACAGTATCTCACAAAAGTGAGCACACCCCTCACAATTTTGTAAGTATTTTATTCTATCTTTTCATGTGAAAACACTGAAGAAATTACACTTTGCTACAATGTAAGGTAGTGAGTGTACAGCTTGTATAACAGTATAAATTTGCTGTCCCTTCAAAATAACTCAACATAAAGCCATTAATGTCTAAACTACTGTCAACAAAAGTGAGTAGTGAAAGTGAAAATGTTCAAATTGGTCCCAAAGTGTCAATATTTTGTGTGGACACCATTATATTCCAGCAATGCCTTAACCCTGTTGGGCATGGAGTTCACCAGAGCTTCACAGATTGCCATTGGAGTCCTCTTCCCCTCCTCCATGACGACATCACAGAGCTGGGGGATGTTAGAGACCATGCGCTTCTCCACCTTCCATTTGAGGATGCCCCACAGATGCTCAATTGGGTTTAGGTCTGGAGACATGCTTGGCCAGTCCATCACCTTTACCCTCAGATTCTTTAGCAAGGCAGTGGTTGTCTTGGAGATGTGTTTGGTGTTGTTATCATGTTGGAATACTGCCTTGCAGCCCAGTCCCCGAAGGGAGGGGATCATGCTCTGCTTCAGTATGTCACAGTACATGTTGGCATTCATGGTTCCCTCAATGAACTGTAGCTCCCCGGTGCCGGCAGCACTCATGCAGCCCCAGACCATGACACTCCCACCACCATGTTTGACTGTAGGCAAGGCACACTTGTCTTTGTACTCCTTACTTGGTTGCCGCCACACACACTTGACACCATCTGAACCAAATACGTTTATCTTGGTCTCATCAGACTACAGGACATGGTTCCAGTAATCCATGTCTGCTTGTCTTCAGCAAACTGTTTACAGGCTTTTGTGTGCATCATCTTTAGAAGAGGCTCCCTTCTGGGACAACAGCCATGCAGACCAATTTGATACAGTATGCCATGTATGGTCTGAGCACTGACACTCTGACCCCCCACCCCTTCAACCTCTGCAGCAATGCTGGCAGCACTCATACGTCTATTTCCCAAAGACAACCTCTGGATATGATGCTGAGCACGTGCACTCAACCTCTTTGGTCGACCATGGCGAGACCTGTTTTGAGTGGAACCTGTCCTGTTAAACTGCTGTATGGTCTTGGCCACCGTGCTGCAGCTCAGTTTCAGGGTCTTGTAAATCTTCTTATAGCCTAGGCCATCTTTATTTAGAGCAACAATTCTTTTTCTTAGATCCTCAGAGAGTTCTTTGCCATGAGGTGCCATGTTCAACTTCCAGTGACCAGTATGAGAGAGTGAGAGCGATAACACCAAATTTAACACACATTCACACCTGAGGCCTTGTAACTATAATGAGTCACATGACACCTGGGAGGGAAAAAGGCTAATTGGACATTTCCACTTAGGGGTGTACTGACTTTTGTTGTCAGCGGTTTAGACATTAATAGCTGTGTGTTGAATTATTTTGAGGGGACAGTAAATTTACACTGTTATACAAGCTACACACTCACTACTTTACATTGTAGCAAAGTGTAATTTCTTCAGTGTTGTCACATGAAAAGTTATAATGAATATTTACAAAAATGTGAGGGGTGTACTCACTTTTGTGAGATACTGTACATTTTACAAGTTTATATCTGCTGTCTTCAGCTTTATACAGTCAGGTCCATAAATATTTGGACATTGACACAATTCTAATCTTTTTGGCTCTATACACCACCACAATGGATTTGAAATGAAACGAACAAGATGTGCTTTAACTGCAAACTTTCAGCTTTAATTTGAGGGTATTTACATCCAAATCTGGTGAATAGTGTAGGAATTACAACAGTTTGTATATGTGCCTCCCACTTTTTAAGAGAACAAAAGTAATGGGACAATTGGCTGCTCAGCTGTTCCATGGCCAGGTGTGTGTTATTTCCTCATTATCCAATTTACAAGGAGCAGATAAAAGGTCCAGATTTAATTTCAAGTGTGCTATTTGCATTTGGAATCTGGTGCTGTCAACGCTCAATATGGAATCCAAAGAGCTGTCACTATCAGGGAAGCAAACCATCATTAGGCTGAAAAAACAAAACAAAACCATCAGAGAGATAGAAAAAACATTAGGTGTGGCCAAATCAACTGTTTGGAACATCCTTAAAAAGAAAGAACGCACTGGTGAGCTCAGCAACACCAAAAGACCCGGAAGACCACAGAAAAGAACTGTGGTGGATAACTGAAGAATTCTTTCCCTGTTGAAGAAAACACCCTTCACAACAGTTGGCCAGATCAAGAACACTCTCCAGGAGGTAGGTGTATGTGTGTCAAAGTCAACAATCAAGAGAAGACTTCACCAGAGTGAATACAGAGGGTTCACCACAAGATGTAAACCATTGGTGAGCCTCAAAAACAGGAAGGCCAGATTAGAGTTTGCCAAACAACATCTAAAAAAGCCTTCACAGTTCTGCAACACCATCCTATGGACAGATGAGACCAAGATCAACTTGTACCAGAGTGATGGGAAGAGAAGAGTATGGAGAATTCCCACAAAAGAAGTTGTCCCTTTCTTAAGAAGTCAATAGGTGGTGTCAAGAAAAGACACCAGAAGGCCCAGAAAACCACAACGACTCGAGTGGTCACGCAAGAAAGAAAAATTCCTACAAGGTTTGTCAACTA
>BLSH010326894.1:6618-21348 GCA_018402905.1 Glandirana rugosa | reverse complement strand
TTACCGATTAAAGAGGGTTAAACCTGTAAAAGTTAATCCACACATGAGTGAAAACAACGGTCGTCAAATCTGTAATTACCGACACACAACTCTATAAAACTCCCCTGTCTTTTACATGTGACAATATGTTCGACATGTGAGTGATGAAATGTAACATCGTTTCACAGTAAAGAAGTCACAACAGTGTACTTTTCTATATTATTTTATAAAAGTTTTTACACTCCCCACATGACACAAATATATGTCAGTCCAGGTATTTATAACCCTGTAAAAAGTGAAAGTTTGATTCATGATTGTTAATCTGTCCCATTACTTTTGGTCCCTTAAAAAGTGGGAGGCACATGTACAAACTGTTGTAATTCCTACACCGTTCACCTGATTTGGATGTAAATACCTTCAAATTAAAGCTGAAATTCTGCAGTTAAAGCACATCTTGTTTGTTTAATTTCAAATCCATTGTGGTGGTGTATAGAGCCAAATACATTAGAATTGTGTCTATGTCCCAATATTTATGGACCTGACTGTATATAAACACAGTACACCCCTCACATTTTTGAAAATATTTTATTATATCTTTTCATGTGACAACACTGAAGAAATGACACTTTGCTACAATGTAAAGTAGTGAGTGTACAGCTTGTATAACAGTGTACATTTTCTGTCCCCTCAAAATATCTCAACACACAGCCATTAATGTCTAAACTGCTGGCAACAAAAGTGAGTACACACCTAATTGAAAATGTCCAAATTGGGAGAAATTAGCCATTTTCCCTCCCCGGTGTCATGTGACTCGTTAGTGTTACGAGGTCTCAGGTGTGAATGGGGAACAGGTGTGTTAAATTTGGTGTTATCGCTCTCACTCTCTCATACTGGCCACTGGAAGTTCAAAATGGCACCTCATGGCACAGAACTCTCTGAGAATCTGAAAAAAATAATTGTTGCTCTACGTAAAGATGGCCTAGGCTATAAAAAGATTGCTAAGACCCTGAAACTGAGCTGCAGCACAGTGGCCAAGACCATACAGCAGTTTAACAGGACAGATTCCACTCAGAACAGTCCTTGCCATGGTCTACCAAAGAAGTTGAGTGCACATGCTCAGCGTCATATCCAGAGGTTGTCTTTGGGAAATAGATGTATGAGTGCTGCCAGCATTGCTGCAGAGGTTGAAGGGGTGGGGGGGTCAGCCTGTCAGTGCTCAGACCATAAGTCGCACACTGCATCAAATTGGTCTGCATGGCTGTCATCCCAGAAGGAAGCCTCTTCTAAAGATGATGCACAATGAAAGCACACAGTTTGCTGAAGACAAGCAGACAAAGGACATGAATTACTGGAACCATGTCCTGTGGTCCGGTGAGACCAAAATAAACGTATTTAGTTCAGATGGTGCCAAGCGTGTGTAGCGGCAACCAGGTGAGGAGTACAAAGACAAGTGTATCTTGCCTACAGTCAAGCATGGTGTTGGGATTGTCATGGTCTGGGGCTGCATGAGTGCTGCCGGCACTGGGGAGCTGCAGTTTATGGAAGGAACCATGGATGCCAACATGTACTGTGGCATACTGAAGCAGAGCATAATCCCCTTCCTTCAGAGACTGGGCCGCAGGGCAGTATTCCAAAAGAATAACAAACCCACACACACCTACAAGACGATCACTGCCTTGCTAAAGAAGCTGAGGGTAAAGGTGATGGACCAAGCATGTCTCCAGACTTAAATCCAATTCAGCATCTGTGGGGCATCCCCAAATGGAAGGTGGAGGAGTGCAAAGTTTCTAACATCCACCAGCTCTGTGATGTTGTCATGGAGGAGTGGAAGAGGATTCCAGTGGCAACCTGTGAAGCTGTAGTGAACTCAATGCCAATGAGGGTAAAGAGGGCGCTGGAAAATAATGGTGGCCACACAAAATATTGAGACTTTGGTCCCAATTTAGACATTTTCACTTAGGGGTCTACTCACTTTTGTTGCCAGCGGTTTAATGGCTGTGTGTTGAGTTATTTTGAGGGGGCAGCAAATTTACACTGTTATACAAGCTGTACACTCACTACCTTACATTGTAGCAAAGTGTCATTTCTTCAGTGTTGTCACATGAAAATATAGAATAAAATATTTACAAAAATGTGAGGGGTGTACTTACTTTTGTGAGATACTGTATATATCTCAAACAGTGCATTCAGAGCCGGCATCGGCCGCGGGTGACGTCATGCAGCTCCTCCCCTTCCATTCGCTCGTACGCGTTACGTTCCAGAACCGGAACTTCCTCAGCGAATGAGGAGGAGACGTTATGCCCCGCTCTGTATGCTGTGGGAGACGTTACCATGGTGACGCAGCGAAGCTCTCATTACCACTTCCAGCAATCAGTCAGCCATGCGGCCAAACAGGAAGTCCCGTCAGGGAACATGCAAATGAAGAGCATCACAAAGGCACACCTATTAGAGCCTTCACAGCAAAAAGTACTGTCAGCAAGAAAAATCCTAAGCATCACAGCAGCCCTTTACCCAGTGGTTCTCAACTCCGGTCCTTGGGACCCACTAACAGGCCAGGTTTGCAGGATAACTGAAATACATCACATGTGATATAATTTGCTGCTCAGTGATTGCAGTATTCTAGTCTGCATCTCCCCAAGGTAATACTTAAAATCTGGCCTGTTAGTGGGTCCTGAGGACCGGAGTTGGGAACCACTGCCTTAGCCTCTTATGCTAGCAAATCCAGCCCACTGAGGCTCAAGAAAAACAGCACAGTGATGCGGCTTGACTCAGTTAGAAAATATAATAATAAAAAGACTCCGAATGCATCATTGTAAAACCAAATAAGTAAAAATACATATAAGAATTATTAAAGCCACATATATTTTTACACCCGCAGTTAATACCGCTCCACATGCACATCATTTGTTACAATTAAAGCGGAGTTCCATTCCCCCAAACATTTTTTTTTTAAAGACTGTTCTGTAAGTGACAAAACTTATAAATCAACATTTCTAACATGTAATATTTTTTGCGCTTTTACTTTCTTTAAAAATAGTTTGTTACTCACTGATCTCGGAAGCAGGCAGGTTCCATTTTAGTTGTGGGCATCTGAAGCCCTCCTTGTATTGATTACCTGGATCTTCCTCCCAATCTCGCACATGTGCAGTAATGCCTCAGTGAGGCCGTCCATCCTGACAGGTTGCTATGGCAATGTCGGCGTCAGTGGAAGTTCTGTGCCTGTCACTATATCTAATTTCCCGGGCGCGCTGCACACTGTGGGTCCTCTACAGCTGCCGCCCAGGTGTACTGTGTACCAGTGGCATTGCTATGGGGGTGAAGGGGCGGACCACACCTGCATGACAAAATCAAAGAAAATTGCAGCTGTAGCGGGTGTTGTCTAGCTCCCCCCCATCAGTGAAGTGGTGACAGGGCCAGCGGGCTGCAGCTCAGTTGAACTTAGGAATCGGTGGTGTGACGGGGGAGGGGGGCTGTCAGAATGTTTCCCCCGCTCGCCCCCCTCCTCCCTTTCTCCTGTCAGCAGGGAAGAGAGAGCGGCTCTCTCATTAGGTTCACCCAGCTTCCTGCCAGCTCCTCCCATTCACGTCACTTCATATCTGCAAATAACGCGAGATTTCGGGAGTAGGCGATTCGCAAGGACTCCTGGGATACATGACACTACTGTCCCAGGAACCAGAGGCGTTGCTAGGGGGTGGCTATTGGGGCTATAGCCCCGAGTCTGGGGCCCATGGCCCCGGGTCTCTTATAGGGTGGGTGCAGTTCTGCAATTAGCAGGTATGTCCCGGTCTGGAATGCAGACTGTGTATATATATATATACACACACACACATACATACACATGTATATTTATTACTATTATTATTTATTTTATTACATGTACGCCCGCTCAAGTGTAGGTCTTTCTTTACTTTGCTGCTATGGGCTCTAGCCCCAGATCTTTTGTAGTCCTAGCAACGCCCCTGCCAGGAACCCTTGCAAATCGCCTAGTGACATAATCGCCTAGGTGGGGGGCAGGGCGCGGGGAGGAAGTAATCAAGAAAAAAGGAAATAAATACATTTATGAGTATAAAAAAAAAAAATGGCCATTATGAATCGTACAAGCTAAGGGCATGCACCACAGTCCAAGTTAAGAAAATGGGTGGAACTCCGCTTTAAATTCATTTATTAGAAATAAAACAGTTTAAGTCAAACTCTACATTTAAGCCTTTCGGCGCCTGAACATTTCTTTCATATATCCAGTGCGATTCACGGCGACTCAGTTGGCGGAT
Source organism: Glandirana rugosa (assembly GCA_018402905.1). NCBI lineage: Eukaryota > Metazoa > Chordata > Amphibia > Anura > Ranidae > Glandirana > Glandirana rugosa. The sequence continues at coordinate 17,101 of BLSH010326894.1, read as the reverse complement.
AAAATTACCCCCCCCCCCCATGCCTATTGACTTTTTCAACACCCCAGAATTTTAATTTTCTAGGATCTCTATCATGGACCAATCTAAAATGTTTGGAGACATTATGCGTAACAAGCCCCTTTTTTATGTTGCTCACATGTTCTTGGAGGCGGGCATGCAGGGGTCTTGATGTCCTGCCAATATACTGCAACCCGCACTCGCATTCTAACATGTAAACAACACCACTTGTGTTACATGTAATGAGTTGGGATATTTTATACTGCTTAGCAGTAGCTGTTGCTACAAACTCTTTACGCTTTTTTATATTGTTTTTTGAATGCCTGCGGGCGACACATCGCTTGAAAGACCGCTGCGCAAATACCGTGTGACAAAAAGTATTGAAACAATCGCCATTTTATTCTCTGGGGTGTTTGAAAAAAAAATATATAATGTTTGGGGGTTCTAAGTAATTCTCTAGCAAAAAAAATGTTTTTAGCTTGTGACCACCAAATGTAAAAGGCAGCAGGTGTCACATAAAACATAAAGGACATTCCATAGTGCTCTCCGTATTAAAACCACATTTTATTAAAAAGAAATATTGCACTTACATAATCAGCACTGTGACCCAGTGCTAGGGAGGTAAACATAAAAAACTCCACATAGTGTAAATCCGATATATAAAAAAGGCAATTTATTTAAAGTAGTGCACTTACATTAAAATCAAGGACTCTGAGCAAAGTTTCACAAACGATGTGTACACAGGCTGGGTGCAGTAATATGGAGCAGACACCCTTCCACTCAACGCGTTTTATCACAAGGGGAATTCAACTGGGGTATGGGTCTGCTCCCCAACGTTGCGCTTTATATACTGAACTGTACAGGGCTCTAATTGGCAATAGCTCACACATGATTTCGGTGTGAGCTCCAAGCCTCACTTTCAACAGTCTGAAGCCTATCGCTATTTTTAAAATAAAACCTCGGAATGCTTTTAATATACAACACAGAATACTGACATCAAGAATGTACTGTCAATAAAAATGATAAGTCCATCAAATTGAGTATTGTTATAACAAAAAATTATTAGTAAAAACGTATATAATAATAATATGGCAGAACAGGCGGGGAATATAGCCATCGGTTCCGGGTAGATAACAGGAAGGGCGCGCACCTCGACCAATCATAGGTCCGGGATGCCCACCCATCACAAGCCAACCAGCGTGTTTACAACGTGTGGAGGACATCACGGCCCGTGCTAACCAATCAAATTGCACAGGGATGTGACTTCACATCCGCCCTGGCTAGAAATAGGAGGGACCGCACAGGTCAGTTCCCGATGCGTTACATCACATCCGGAAATGACCGAATGTTCAACTGTGAGTGAGATGTCAAAAACAGGAAATCGCTCGCCAGTGTCTGCAACATATGTATACATAACCAAAATGGCTACCATACCCCATATGGTTAGCAAATCACACATCACACGGAATGAATAGCAACGTGCAGGTAATACATTTAAAGACAAAAACGGATATTTAAAAATAGGCATCACTGTGTGTATGTTAAACATCATAGATTAATATAAAATAAAGTAGATTAGTATAAAATAAAATAAAATAGGACGCAAAACAAACTAAATAGTATAAATAGAAAACGAAGAAAATAAATAAAAATAAATAAAGATAGAGATTACTAAATATGTTAAAATACATTGCAAAAATATGTTGCAAAAATACATTCACCCCTAAAAGTCTGATATATTCACCCAAAAAGAGGTAATACACAAAAAAGTGGAGAACCCAAATCATATATGTGGGAGGAAAAGACTACAGGAGTGTATGAAGCCTGGTTAATAAAATAATTAATATCCCAGTCTTTATTCATCCCATAGGGCCAATAACATTTTAATTTATAGATACAGAAAGTTTCTAGTCTTGAAACCCCCCTAATGCGAGAACTGCCTCTCTACGGAGATACCTATTTCACCGGCAACTTGGGCTATATGTTTTTGACCATTAGAACGCTGTCCTTAGCCGTTTGTATTGTTGTATTTCTGTGCAGCATACCGTCATACGGTTCTCTGAACCCAACCTTTCCATCCACTTTGTGTCCAATTTGCGGTCCACGTACCTCACGGCAAGCTCTGTATGCCCATGCCCTCATAAATACGGGTATGTATTTACTATTTTAACTCTGTTACCAGGGTCTGCACACACTTAGATCATTTTTAATCTACTACCTATTCCTCCACCAGGCATTTCCCAGGCCACTATGTAATAGGCTTTAGATTTCTACAACGTTTGCGTTACTGGTAAGCATAATCAATTCAAACATATACACTAACTGACCATTGGTTGTTTTGTGTCTTCTTCATAAGCACATTCATTCCCCCCCCCCTTTTTTTTTTGATCAGTTTGAACGGTGAACTGCATGTCTGCTGTTTCCCAGATATATCTACCAACGAGAATCCTTTGATTTTCGGACTACATACACTCCTTTTCTCTGTTGGAGAGCAGCAAAGGCTCTATGCAACTTGGCTACACCCTAAGAGGATCCCTGAATACCCTGTATAATTTGGTCAGTATCTCACTCATGACATGAAGATTTTGAAAGATACTAAATGATGTGACATTTTTCTATATGATATTTATGTTGTTCTTCTGGTTTTTCATGGTATTTAGATGATTTGTTTTTAATATTTTGACCACTTACCCCTGAGGAAGATCTTTGATCGAACATCATCGAAACACGTTGGGTCATCTTCTGCCATTCCCTGGCAGATTTTAGTGGTCTTCCTTTATATTTCCCTGTACCTCCTCCCATACCTGTATGTATATTTTGTTCATTGACTGTCATGTTAAATAATTAGTTCCTTGCTCATGTCCCTGATGTGAACCTATCAACCCCTTGGGTTGTTTCTTTTAAATGTACCAATAAATGTTACTTTTTATATTGATCTTCTTTCTTGTTCTTGGTGAGTTGGTCTCCCCGTTTAAAGTCCCAGAGATGGTTTCTCTTGCGCTTTTACACATTAACTTCTTAAAAACCGCTCTATAGACAAAAGACGTCAGGAGGGTGGTTGCTTAACTCTGGGAGGACGTCTATTGATGTCCTCCCATGAATGCGCTTCCTGCGCCCCCTGGGGCGCGCACATGGGAACATCTATAACCGTCGGGTCCAGGGGACCCGGCGCATCACGGATCGCGGTGAATGGCCGCTGTGAGCGGCCTTTTACCACGCGATCGCGCTGTCAAATGACTGTGCGATCACATGTAAACAAGCCGGCGCTTCCGCTGGCTTTTCTCTCTCCTCTCCGCACCGATTGGTGCATTGCGAGAGGAGAGAGGGGGGAGAGAGGAGGTGCTGCAGTGCTGTGGGCGATGTGTAATGCCCACAGCTCTGCTAAATGTCAGTTAGCAACCCCCACCATCCATCCACCACCCCCCCAGACATCCTCAGCCCATCCATCCACCACCCACCCAGCCATTCTCACCCCATCCATGCTCAGCCACCCATCCTCACCCATCCATCCATCCATCCATGCTCACCCATCCAGCCATCCTCACACAGCCATGTTCACCCATCCAGCCATGCATGCTCATCCATGCTCACCCAGCCATCCATCCATGCTTACCCACCCAGCCGTGCTCACCCACCCATCCATCCATCCATCCATACTCACCCACCCAGCCGTGCTCACCCAGCCATCCATCCATGCTCACCCAGCCATCCATCCATGCTCACCCACCCAGCCGTGCTCACCCATCCATGCTCACCCATCCATCCATTCATGCTCACCCAGCCATCCATCCTTGCTCACCCAGCCATGCTCACCCATCCGGGCTCACCCACCCATCCGTGGCTCATCCACCCCCATCCATGGCTCATTTGTGCCTCATTCATACTCATCCATACCACATCAGTTCTCATCCGTGACACATCCATGCCACTACAGTGCCCATCCGTGTCACTACAGTGCCCATCCGTGCCACTACACTGCCCATCCATGCCACTACAGTGACCATCCGTGCCACTACACTGCTCATCCGTGCCACTACCCTGCCCATCTGTGCCACTGCAGTGCCTATCCATGCCACCACAGTGCCTCACAATAGTGTAACAGGTAGTCAAATTAGATTCAAAATGTATGCCCCTAGAACACCTGACGGTGCTCCCTGCATGTTGGGCCTCTGTATGTGGTCAGGCTGTGTAAAAGTGTCACACATGGGGTATCGCCATACTCGGGAGGAGTAGCAGAATATATTTTGGGGTGTCATTCTTGCTATGTACATGCTGTGTGTTAGAAATATTGTATAAATGCGTTTTCATTTTCTTTCCACATTTTCCAAAAACTTGTGGAAAAAATGACATGTTCAAAAGACTCATTATGCCTCCTAGAATATATGTTGGGGTGTTTGCTTTCCAAAATGGGCGTTTCCATTGCCCTGGTGCTCCAGGACCTTCAAAAGTGCAAGAGGTAGTCAAGAAATTATGTGTGCAATTTATGCTCCTAGAACGCCTGATGGCGCTCCCTACAGGTTGGGCCTCTGTATGTGGCCAGGCTGTGTAAAAGACTCACACATGTGGTATCGCCATACTCAGGAGGAGTAGCAGAATGTGTTTTGGGGTGTAATTTGTGGTATGCATATGCTGGGTGTGAGAAATAACCCGTTAACATATGACAATTTTGGGGGGAAAAAAAAATCTTAATTTTGCAAAGAATTGTGGGAAAAAATTACAACTTCAAAAAATTCACCATAACCCTTACTAAATGCCTTGGAATGTCTACTTTCCAAGAAGGGGTAATTTGGGGGGTATTTGTACTTTCCTGGATTGTTAGGGTCTCGGGACATGAGATAGGTCGTCAGTACATCAGGTGTGATCAATATTCAGTGATTGGCACCATAGCTTGTAGACTCTATAACTTACACAAGGACCAAATAATATACACTAATTTGTTTTGATTTTTACCAAAGATATATAGCAGTGTAAATTTTGGCCAAAATGTATGAAGAAAAATTATTAATTTGCAAAATTTTATAACAGAAACAAAGAAAAATTCATTTTTTTACAAAATTTTTGGTCTTTTTTTAATTATAGTGCAAAAAATAACAAACCCAGCGGTGATTAAACACCACCAAAAGAAAGCTCTATTTGTGTGAAAAAAAGGACGCAAATTTCATATGGGTACAGTGTTGAATGACTGAGTAATTATCATTCAAAATGTGAGAGCACTGAAAGCTGAAAATTGGTATGGTTGTTAAGGGATTTAAGTGCCCAGTGGTCAAGTGGTTAAGGAAACTAGATCAATGTTAGGAGCTGTAAGTCTAAAACGTGAGATTTGTAAGTAAAAATAACAAGACAAGGGTCAGCTGATGCTCACAAACAATAAACGCATGGTTACACTGGACAAAGACACACAACTTTGAACACATGCCCACAAAAATCCACTTTTGAAGGCTAAAATGCAAAACAATTACAACAAACAGACAAAACAATCATCCAACCACAGACTTAGTGGGGTGTGGGTCATTATGTACAATATCACCGCCCCCCCCCCCCCCAAAATGAAACAAAATCAAAATTCAAGGACTGGGAGCAAATAATGTGGCCTCTTCTCAGGCAAAGCAAACTCCACTACTGTAGTTCTTTATATAACTGTAGCCCAGGCCCCGACCTCTGAAGAGCGAATGGTGACCTTCAGGCGCAGGAAGAGCTGACATCGATCCTCACAGTGTGCGTCACTAGGCATGGTGGGTGTAGTGCAACGTAGAGTAAGTTGGGCGCCAGAAACTTTGAGAATGCAAAAAAGAGATTTATTTTCTCTTCATATACTGGGGAGAGAGGGTTAGGGCCAGGATACCCTTTGAGCTGGTGCAACTGCACTTAGAAGACTCTGAGACATAAAAATAGGACAATATAATAGCTATACAGTTCCAAAGGCTGTAGAGTTGGATGAAAATGACTGTAACTGAATGGAGCTATCTCCTTTGACAAATGAACTTGTAACTTGACTTCAACTCAGATCTGACACATACCAAGCCTGTTATCCCCGCTGTGTAGATCTGTTCTCTATCTTGCAGACTCCATCTGCAGCATCTTAATAAGAGCTCCCTGTCTCTAAGTAGACTCTTCGGATTCCCACTGCCACTGGGTACCTTGAGCTCTGCACAACCAAGCGCTGTATCTTCTGAACGTCAACCATGCTAATCTGCTGGGTCCCTTACCCGGCTCTTCAGCCGCACTTCTGAACTCTCTTGCAAGCGTCACCCCCACTTTCCTTCTGGGTCCCTAGCTTGACTTCACTGAGACTTTCCAACTTCTTCACCCTCCCCGGCTGAGAAAGGCTGCTCTGGTACTCTTTCAGACTATGCACTCTGGCTTCTGGTAAGCTGGGAGATTGGTGGAGGCACCTTGAGTGTTCTGAGGAGCCCTGACCAGTCCCCAAGCAGGATTGGCAGGGGGCAGGCCTCCTTAAATACTCTGAGTCAGCCCAATCTGGGAGGAGATTGTCGGGTGGCAGCCTGGAGATGTAGCAGAGGCGCTGTGGAGGCCCCTACCCAGGAGGCCACCCCAGTATGGGGAGGGTGACCTTGGGGCCCGGAGGTTCGGGTGCAGCCAGGAAGGTGGTGATTCCTGGAGCTGCACAAGAGGAACAGGAGAATAGCGGAGGTGCTACACACTGAGAGACTTATAAAGAGATCCACCGGTGCGGTGAGTGAAGGCCCCTGGGACTGGAGGAGAAAGTGTTGGAGCAGGCTGGGAGAGGAATAGTGGAACCTGGAAGGGAGATGGGCTGGGAGTTGTAGTCCATCAAAGGCACTCAAGTACTTTATGCTACGCAATCAGGGGCCGTGATCCCTGGCCTGTAATGGGTGTTCCTGAGGTCCTGCTAATACAGAGTAGGCCTCACCATGTGCTAACCGCAGTGAAGAGAAAGGTGTAGAGAAGCCTGATAAATTCCTCTTCAGGCTGGAAGTACTGAGCTGGAAAGCAGCAAAGGAGTGGAAATCTGCAAGTTCTGTATAGAGAAAGAACTGTAGGAGAAACGGTCAGCAAGTGAAGTGCTTGAGAGTTGTGAGGAGTAACAGTCTGCAGAGGGATAGTCTGCAGTGAAGTGTGCATACACAGGACTGTATATGGAGTTCATGTACAATAATTCTTTGGGCATCCCACAGTCACCCCTTATCCCCATCCAAGTTATTTCCCCAAATACAACAACAAAAACAAGCTGTGGTCTGGTCAGTGTCTCGGGATGTGTGATATATGGTGTGATCGAGGTCAGCTATCAGGTGAACCACAACTATTAGCTAATCCCAAGGGAGCTCATGGCTACATCCATAATCTCTACCTGGATGAAAAGACTGACTGAGAGACCATCATACACTGTTCTTCATCTATTTACTGTATTGAGGCTGCACTTTATGAACACTATCTTTGATTCATTGCATTGAGACTGCACTTTGGGAACTATTCAGAATACTGCACTGGTTAATAGTCTTGCACTATTGACTTTATACATATTCATTTTGTGCACACTATTTATGATATACACTATTTTTATTGCACAGATATTGTTATTTTGCCCAGTATTAAGGGTCATTGATATGTTTGTCCTATTTATGCCTATTTGTACAAACATTGTTATCTTGCACGGATTTACAAGGTTCATAGCTTTTTATACGATATTTGCACATTGCACAGATTATTCAGGTTCATAGCTGGGTTTGTCATCTTTATGTGTTATTTGCGCATTTTTATGCTCAATGATTGTCATATAAGAGTTTTATGTACTTTTGCCGTTTAACCACTTCCTTACTGGGCACTTAAACCCCCCTCCTGCCCAGACCAATTTTCAGGTTTCAGCGCTGTCGCATGTTGAATGACAATTGCGCGGTCGTGCGGCGTTGTACCCAAATAAAATTGATGTCCTTTTTTCCCCACAAATAGAGCTTTCTTTTGGTGGTATTTGATCACCTCTGCGGTTTTTATTTTTTGCGCTATGAACAAAACCAAGAGCGACAATTGTGAAAAAAGAACAATATTTTTTACTTTTTGCTCTAATAAATGTCCCAAAATAAAAAATAAAAAAAAAATTATTCATTGGGTTTGGCCGATTTATATTCTTCTACATATTTTTGGTAAAAAAAATCGCAATCGGCGTTTATTGATTGGTTTGCGCAAAAGTTATCGCGTCTACAAACTATGGGAATTGATTTATGGCGTTTTTATTATTATTATTTTTTTTACTAGTAATGGCGGCGATCTGCGATTTTTATCGGGACTTTGATATCCGGGCGGACATGTCGGACATTTTTGACACATTTTTGGGACCAATGACATTTATACAGCGATCAGAAATTTAAATGTCCACTGATTACTGTATAAATGTCATTGGCAGTGAAGGGGTTAACCTGCAGGGGGCAGTGAAGGGGTTAACAATGTTCCCTGGGTGTGTTCTAACTGTGGGGGGGATGGGCTGGTCGGGACATAACAGATCTAACTGATCCCAGTGACAGGGATCAGTAGATCTGTCATGTCCCCTGTCACAGAACGGGGAACCGCCGTGTTTACATCGGCGGTTCCCCGTTCTACTGCTCTGTAAGGCGATCGCGGGTCAGGAGCGGACATCAGTGCGCGCAGTGGGCGTGTGAAGGGGCGGACGTCCATGGACGTCCCCCCGGATTTTCAGGTCCGCGTTGTTGACGTCTTTTGTCAATAGCGCGGTCCTGTACTGGTTAACCACTTGCCAACCGCAGTCTGACAGCGACAGAGTGGCTCGTTATCGCAAACCGCTGTCGTATGACGGCGGCTGCAATAACTAGTGCTGTGAGCGCACGCGCGCCGCCGGTGGCACGCTTGCGCACTCACTGTGTCCGGGGGTGGCCAGGGAGCGGGTGTGGCAGACTTGATCACCGCCGGCTACCCGTGATGCCCTCCCGCAGTGAAAGAATGGAGGTCCGTGTAAGTAAACACGGATCTCCATTCTGTTAGAGGGGAAAGGGCGATGATCACAGCCTTCCTCTATATGGAAGCCGTGATCATCCCCTTTCCCCAGCCCACACACAGTTAGAACACGCCCAGGGAACATAGTTAACCCTTAGAGCGCCCCCTCCAGGTTAACCCCTTCACTGCCAATGGCATTTACACAGTAATCAGTGCATTTTTATAGCACTGATCGCTGTATAAATGCCAATGGTCCCAAAAAAGTATCAAAATGTTCCGACATGTCCGCTGCAATATCGCAGTACTGCTAAAAATCGCAGATCGCCGCCATTACTAGTAAAAAATAAAAAAAAAATAAAACCCCAGAAATTAATTCTCATCGTCCGTAAACGCGGCAACTTTTGCGCAAACCAATCAATAAACGCCGAATGTAATTTTTTTTACCAAAAATATGAGGAAGAATATAAATCGGCCAAAACCGATGGAAAAAAATGTTTTTTTATATTTTTTTTTTTGATTTGTATTTTAGCAAAAAGTAAGACATTTTTTTTTTTCGCTCTTCTTTTGTTTATAGCAGCGATCAGAAATGACGCAGAGGCGATCAAATACCACCAAAAGAAAGCTCTATTTGTGGGAAAAAAAAGGACGCAAATTTTGTTTGGGTACAACGTCGCACGACTGCGCAATTGTCAGTTAAAGCGACGCAGTGCCGGATTGCAAAAAGTGCTCTGGTCCTAAAGTGTGAAATCCTTCCGGGGCTGAAGTGGTTAATCATTGGTTGGAGTTAGCAGTGAATGGTATATTGGTTCATAATATTTGCGTATTTGCACATATTTATCTACATATTTGTATTATTGAAATATTACACGCACTGGATTAAGCACATATATGAAATATCTTTCGTACCATTGGATACGTATACTAGTTTTTGATTTGGATATAGCGGTTATTAATAAGAATGACATCTGGTGGTAACACCGATGGTGTCCAATACCACTCTGTCATGCTGTGGCAGTTTGGTGCCAATTGCCAGGCAGGGGAGATGCCGCCCAAGTGATGACACCTGCCTCTCAAATTGCATGCCAGTGTGACGTTGGGGTGGCTCTCTCCTTATAGGACGTCTTCCCTGGGTGAGCGAGGCCCACGGGATCTCTCACAATTCAGACACCATACAGGAATCAGTTCATGGATCCCATCTCCTACAAGGGGTTTGTCACATCACACCTACTAATCTTCTCCTTTTTAGTTTTCATTCTTTTTTCCTACTTTGTCCCCTATTCTTATTTCTATATTCTCACTCCATTCTCACCCCTCCTTTCACTTCTCTATTTCTGCTTCACTTTCCTCTTTTTCTTTTTCCTTTTCCTACTTGCTTCATCCTATTTTCACCTGCACTTCACCAATTCACCAATCATTCATGGTTTCAGGTCACTTGCTCATCACATCTTTTCATTCATGTAATTTTCACAGAAACCATCTCACTGCACTTTTCATTGTTGGGATGTCTTGGGGGTTACCTGCCTACCTGGTTGATGATCCTGTTTGGTTGCTGTCCCCTTGC
>BLSH010326791.1:74001-86634 GCA_018402905.1 Glandirana rugosa | reverse complement strand
GTGACTTAGCAGCTGAGCTCCCCTGCTCTCCCTTCCCAGCAGTGACTTGGCAGCTGAGCTCCCCTGCTCCCCCTTCGTGCAGTGACATCAGCTGAGCTCCCCTGCTCCCCCTTCCCAGCAGTGACTTAGCAGCTGAGCTCCCCTGCTCCCCCTTCCCAGCAGTGACTTAGCAGCTGAGCTCCCCTGCTCCCCCTTCCCAGCAGTGACTTAGCAGCTGAGCTCCACTGTTCCCCCTTCCCAGCAGTGACTTAGCAGCTGAGCTCCACTGCTCCCCCTTCCCAGCAGTGACCTAGGCACACATCACATGCTTTGCAGGGATAAGAAACAGAGAGATCGTTCCCTTTGTACAGAGCCCTGTGTTGTTTGTCAACATAGAGCCCTGGACAGTGATTGGACGCAGCCGTTCAGCAGATCCCAACCATGAATCATTGGCCCGGGGACTTGCTGACAGACTCAGCAGGAAGGGGGTAGCGATGTACCAGTACGGCGCTTTGCCTGCATGGGCCAAGAGCGGTCCAAAAGTGGTCGAAGAAGATGAAAAGTCAAAACCACCAGCTGCAGGATCACTAAGAAGCTACCTGTTTGTCCCTATGAAATCGCCCCCTCTGTAGCTGAGTCGGCGAGAGGTCGCTCCCATCGCCAGCGATCGAGATTCAACAACGGAGAACGCTGCTGAACCGTCGCGGTCGCCCCGTGCATTCCTTCCCGTAGCAATGATTGCAAACATGTTTCTGGTGCTGTAGTAATGTGGGCCGATCCCCCCTACTGGTTGCCGCAGGACAGAAGCAGCCAACCCCTCTGCTGAACGAGAACTTTTTTCCTAGAACAAAGCCAAAAAATAAATAGGGATTGCATGCAAACTGCACAAACGCGAGGAATGCGTACGGCCGTACCGTTCACAACCTTGGCAGCCACCATCGGAGGTTCCAACGGGCACATCGCTGTCAAAGCTTTTACAAATTAATAGACTTTTAATCAGGGCGAGGTAGGGAGTCTGTTTCCTGGCCGGCGACCGCCGCTGCGGATTTTCGGAAGGCGAAGATTTTTAATAACTGCGTCCGACCTCTGAACTCCATTCGTGTTCCTGGCGTCCCCGAGAGTTCTGTGTGCTTCAGAAAAGCTGAAGCAGCAAATGTGATCAGATGGTGGTTTCTTCTTACCATTTGTTTCTCATCTTTGTGAAGCCTGGCTGGTGAAGCTGGACGGGGGCCACATAGCAAGACACAAAGGATGCCTTATGATGGGTGAGAAAAAGAGCCCTTCTGAAACCAAGCGCAGACCAAGGTGACCTGTGAGGACTTTGGATGGAAGTTCAGCTCACGGGGGGAGACGTGAAGAATTGGAACGATATTTCGGTAGAAGTTCACCTGCAATGGAAGAGTGATGGAATGGTCTCTTCATGGTGGTCTTCTAAATATGATCGTCACCTGGCTGGGTTTGGCTTCAGTACTCTATAGCAGCTTTCTCAAGCTCTTTACCTCAGAAGAACCCCTAAAATCATTTTCACATTTTGGGGAAACTCTTACCAATAATAATTCATTGGGGGATTAATGGCAAAAAAGGCCTCTTAAGTTGATGGCCAATAGATTGCGACCTCTACAGTGGTGGTCAGAATGCCACCCTTAGGCCCCTTTCACGCGGGCGCCTCCGCTATGTGGAATCTGCTTGCTCAGTGGGGGATCTCTCCGCTGATCGGGTGATGGGTCAGTGCAGAGTGGCAGGTCTGGTGCAAGGATTTTTGACACCCTAGGCCAGGGGTAGGCAACCTCGGCACTCCAGCTGTGGTGAAACTACGAATCCCATCATGCTTTTTCCTCTAGTAGTCATGGCTGTGATTGTCAGGGTCTTGCAATGTCTCATGGGGCTTGTAGTTTCACCACAGTTGGAGTGCCGAGGTTGCCTACCCCTGCCCTAGGCTAAACCTCATTTTGCCGCCACCTTGGCTCCACCCCCTCTCCCTTACCCAGCGCCAACCAAAGGCAGCCTCACCAACGCCCAGCAAATACAGCTTCACCAGCGCCAATCAATACAGCCTCACCTGTGCCCATCAAATACAGCTTCACCAGCGCCAATCAATACAGCTTCACCTGTGCCCATCAAATACAGCCTCATCTGTGGCCATCAAATAAAGCCTCACCTGTGGCCATCAAATAAAGCCTCACCTGTGCCCAACAAATAGAGCCTCACCAGAGCCAATCGATACAGCGTCACCTGTGCCCATCAAATACAGCCTCATCTGTGGCCATCAAATACAGCCTCACCTGTGCCCAACAAATATAGCCTCACCAGCGCCAATCAATACAGCCTCACCTGTGCCCAACAAATACAGCCTCACCAGCGCTAATCAATACAGCTTCACCTGTGCCCATCAAATACAGCTTCACCTGTGCCCATCCAGCCGTCTAGCCTCTGATCTCCGTGTCCCATGACATGCGAGGATGCATCCTTTACAGCGCCCTCCACGTGGGGGTGGGGGGTGGCTATGGTGCTGGCCAGTGCCTGTAGTGACATGCATAACATGCCAGGATGTACAGCGGCCTCCAGGAAGGGGGGGGGTGGTTGTTACTGCCAGCCGCGGCTCTACTCCACTTCACTGACACGATCGAGGTGGGGTGCTCTACAATTCTTGACGGCACTGATTACATGATTGTGGCAGCTGCCAGTCGCGGCACTCCTCTCTGTTGACATGAATCAATGCAGAGCAGCCAGTGACAGATCAACAGTGGCCAGGCGCCCTAGGTGGCAGTGCGCCCTAGGCAGCCGCCTACTCTGCCTAGTGGTAGAGCCGGCCTTGCAGAGCGGACACGGAGACCGCCCGCTGTCCTCAATGGGGCAATCGGATGGAATTGGACCACCTGTCCGCTTTGCATCCGCCGGACAGATGGGGAATAGGACCACCATCCATCTGTTGTTGGCGGATCTAATTTCTTCATCAATTTAGGCCAATCTGTATTCTGCTACATATTTTTTGTAAAAAAAATCCCAATAAGGTTGGTTTGCGCAAAATTTATAGCATCTACAAACTATGGTGTATATATACTGGAATCTTTATTTTTATTATTTTATAGTAGTAAGGGCGGCGATCAGCGACTTATAATGGGACTGCAATATTGCAGGGGACAATCTTCACATTTTTTGGGGACCAGTGACACCAATACAGTGATCAGAGCTTAAAAAAATGCACTGTCACTGTACTAATGACACTGGCTGGGAAGTGTTAACATCTAGGGTGATCAATGGGTTAAATGTGTGGCTAGTGTTTGTGTGTGGTGCTTTCACTAAGGGATGTGCTTTTCAGGAAAACAAGGTCCTGCACTTCCCCACTGAGAGGACTGAGCTCTGCCTTCTTTATATAGGCAGAGCTCTATCCAGTCTGTCTACTTGTTGATCAGTGGGTGCCGGCGGTCATCCATTGGCCGGCGCCTGCTGATCGGCCTCTTCTGTGATTAATAACAGCAGAAACGGCGTGTGTGCGCCCCCTGCTCGGAAGAGCAGAACCACGTATAAACCTGTATACGTCATTCTGCGCAGAACTGCCCCCCTTTAGTAGTAAAGCTACAATGGGCCGGTCACCAAGTGGTTAAAGACCGCAAAAAAAGATGATAGGTATCATGCTACTGGCTTTTCCAAGTGGTGTTGGTCCTGGAACTGTATGGACCCACAGCTCAAGAAACCCCTAGCAGCTAGTGGAACCCTAAGGAACCTTGGTTGAGAATAGCTGGTCTATCGTAACAGAACCAGAACAAGCAAGTGAAAGTTGGATGTGTAGTGATGAATGAACCAATAACCAAACGGGGGGACCAGACCTACGACGCACCTGAAAGTGGTGGATTTGTGTTTTATTTTAAAACGATTTCTTTTAAGCACCCAATTTCCATCGTTCTGACTGTGGCTTGTGAAACCCGTTTCCCATAGTGGTCAATATTGACCTCCCAACGGTCATTGTGATAATCCAAGGTGTCGATAAAACTGCTGGCGGTCAGCAAATGTCAGGGGGGTCAGTAGGTGATTGATAAATGCTGGAAGGTCAATTGGGGTCAATTATTCTTTTAAGGTCTCTGTAGAGCTCTAGTCCAGTCCTTAGTCTTCTCGGTGAGGTGGTTAGCAGTGAGAAAGTCTTACACAAAGGTTGGATAGTCAGCTGTGTGTCTGTGTGTTACTGGCCTTGTTTTTCAGCATGCTTTGGGATGTTTTTTTGTGACCTTCGACCTGTCCCCTTCTAGAAAAGATATACGTATGTGCTCACTTCCCTTGCCGACCATACGGACTTCCTGTCCCCCCCCCCCACCTTAACCTGTTGGAGAGCCAGTGAGCACAACCAGCTCAAGCTCTGTTGAAAAGACATTGAATGAACCCACTTCAAACTCTGTTGGAGAGCCAGTGAGTACATTTATCTCCATTCTGTTGTGGGGTCAGTGAGTGCACCCCCTCAAACTCCTTTGGAGAGCCAGTGAGTGCACCCACCTCAAACGCTGTTGGAGAGCCAATGAGTTCACCCATTTCAAATTCTTTTGGAGAGCCAGTGAGTACACTAGGGTTGCCACGCCACCCTTTAAAACCAAACACATATTAATTACGTGGGTCCTGGGGCTAATTTAATGCAGATTAGGCACTAAGTGAGTTTAACCATTCCAGATCCGCGCTATTGCCGAAGTACGGCTCCAGCGCGGATCTGAAATGCCCGGAGGACGTCCATGGACGTCCTCCACTGCGCACGCTCCAGGCGCGCCGCACGCTGCGCGAGCGTGCCCGTGGGTCGGGCGGACTCGATGTCCGCCCGAGACCCGCCGATCTCTTTTAGGAGCCTCAGAACGGGGAGCCGCCGTTGTAAACACGTCGGTTCCCCGTTCTGTGACAGGGGACATGCCAGATCTACTGATCCCTGTCAGTGGGATCAGTTAGATCTGTTATGTCCCGGCCAGCCCTGCCCCCCCACAGTTAGAACACCCAGGGAACATATTTAACCCCTTCACTGCCCCCTGCAGGTTAACCCCTTCACTGCCAATGACATTTATACAGTAATCAGTGGACATTTAAATTTCTGATCGCTGAATAAATGTCATTGGTCCCAAAAATGTGTAAAAAATGTCCGACATGTCCGCCCCAATATCGCAGTCCCGATAAAAATCACAGATCGCCACCATTACTAGTAAAAAAAAAAAATAATAATAAAAACGCCATAAATCAATTCCCATAGTTTGTAGGCGCAATAACTTTTGCGCAAACCAATCAATATACGCCGATTGCGATTTTTTTTTTTTTTTTTTTTTTTTTTTTTACCAAAAATATGTAGAAGAATATATATCGGCCAAAACTGATGAATATTTTTTTTAATGGATTTGTACTTTAGCAAAAAGTAAAAAATATTGTTCTTTTTTGCAAAATTGTCGCTCATTTTTTGTTTATAGCGGCGATCAGAAATGACGCAGAGGGGATCAAATACCACCAAAAGAAAGCTCTATTTGTGGGAAAAAAAGGACGCAAATTTTATTTGGGTACAACGTCGCACGACCGCGCAATTGTCATTCAAAATGCGACAGCGCTGAAAGCCAAAAATTGGTCTGGGCAGGAGGGGGGTTTAAGTGCCCAGTAAGGAAGGGGTTAATTACCACCTTAGTCAGCCACAGAACCTGTATATTTAATATGTATTCTGTTTTAAAGGGATAAGGGGGTAACCCTAGATTACACGAACCTGTTGGAGGGTCAATGAGTACCCCAACTTGTTGGATGGCCAGTAAGCATATCCACCTCAAACTCTGCTGGAGAGCCAATGAGGGCACCCACCACAAACTGTTGGAGAGCCAGTGAGTGCAAACACTCAAACCTTTGTTGGAAATCCAGTGAGTACCCCCACCTCATACTCTGTTGAAGATCCAGCAGGTGAACCCACCTCAACCTCTTTTGAAGATCAACAGGTGCACCCACCTCAACCTCTGTTGCAAAGCCAGTGAGTACACCCAAGTCAAACTCTGTTGAAGAGCCAGTGGGTTCACCCACCTCAACCTTTGTTGGAAATCCCATGCGTACACCCACCTTAAACTCAGTTGGAGACCCAGTGAATACAACCACCTCAAATTACGATGGGGAGCCAGTGAGCACAACCACCAAAAACTATGTTGGGGAGCCAGTGAGTACACCCCCTTCAATCTCCGTTGGAGAGTCAGTGAGTGCACCCATCTCAAACTCTGTTGGATAGCCAATGAGGGCACCCACCACAAACTCATTTGTGTGCACTCCTATGAGTGCAAACACCTCAACCTTTGTTGGAAATTTAGTGAGTACACCCACCTCAAACTCTGTTGAAGGGACAGTGAGTACACCCACCTCAATCTCTGTTGAAGGGACAGTGGGTACACCCACCTCAATCTCTGTTGAAGGGACAGTGGGTACACCCACCTCAAACTCTGTTGGAGAACCATTGATTACATTCTCCTCAAACTCTGCTGGAGAACTAGCGAGTACAATCATAGCAGTAAAAGTAATGCCAAAGAACTGATTGCTTTGCTTTACTAACAATTCATAACTGTAACAGCCATAATGGCAGCTGCTGAAACCAACCGGAAGTGCCAACAGTCAGTTATTCTTTTAAACAGCCTTTCTCAACCTTTGTCAGCCTTTTTAACACAGAGGAACCATTGAAATAACCTTCTGGTTTCAGGAAACCCTACTGTTAATGGCAATATCTACAACTCCTGATACCATTTGTGTGAGGGTCAGTGGGAAGAACGCTCCTTACAATTGTGGCCATTGAGACTAAGCACTCCCTTACAGATAGCTAAAAAGATTAATGGTGTCAGTGGAAAATTGCTCATTGCTCAAGGACCCCCTAGAAACCTCTGTAGGAACCCTAGAGTTCCATGAAACCCTGGTTGAAGAACCCTGCTTTAGAATGTTATCTTTTTTTATTATTATTCGTGATATGGTACTATTATTTAAAGTAGCATTTATTCATTTTTTTTCATATAGTAAATGTTTTTGGGGTTGAAGAACAATCTGAAACCTTATGAACAGGTCGACGAGCTGAAGAGTTGTGGTGGAGCCCCAGCTCTAAGCAGAGAGAGGCGATGTGCTGGTGAGGAGCACTGGAAGACCCATAGCTGCCTAGCCTTTATTTAGAATAACATTTCCCCAGTAATTATCTACTTTGTTCCAATTAACCTTGCCGACTTGTGTCATACATGAAAGAACTTGGCCTGTGGCTTTGTGTATTCTTGTGTTGACAGAAGTTATTTGTTGACTTACACTATCATGTGTATGAAGTGTAGGTGGTAGATTATTCCATTGGAATTGCTCACTGTTAACTCTTCTTCTACGACTAGGAAGGGGTGATGTCATATCGACAAGCTCCTTTATTGACGATGTTGACTTAACATTGGAGTGTTGACTTTGGGCAAGGCAGAATAGCAATTTGTACAACGTCCAATGTTTGTTCTTCAGTAGATATAAAATAAATACGGTGTAAATTAATAAAAAAAAAAATATATATAGCAAATATTTGCCCTGAGGTTAAGTGCCCTATTACTAAAACCAGCAGACCTGAAAGTGTTTAGTGGACCTCCAGCCAAAACTTTTTCTTCAAATTGTGGATAGGAGAGCGTTTCTCAACCGAGGAGCCATTTTGATTTGGTGCTGCGTCCAGTAATTTCACACAGCGTTGCGCCTTCCCATGGCGCAGGTGGGCAGGCCGCTAGCACCATGGAAATACATGATGCTAATCCAGGGCGGGCGGCGGTCAGGGCAGCGCCAGCATTCAGAAGGAGATGGAAGTTCACTTCCATACAGACCTGCTCTGCCTCTTGTCTACTGCCATGCTACCATAGCCATACCGTGGTGTAGATTGAAAGGAAGGACTCTGATGTGAAGGACAGGGTGGAACTAAGGCCTTTTATGAAAAGGAAGGGGGAGAACTGAGGACCCTGATGTGAAGGGCAGAGGAGAAACTGAGGACTCTGATGTGAAAGGAGGGGGCTAAGGACTCTGTTGTAAAAGGTGGCAGGATTGAGGACTCGAATTTGAAATGGAGGACACGGCACTCTGATGGGAAAGGAGGGAACTGAGGCCCCTGATGTGAAAGAGGAATAAGGAACTCTGAGAACTCTGATGTTAAAGGTGGTGGCATTGAGGACTCTGTGAAAGGGAGGACTGGAGATTCTGATCTGAAAGGGGAGAACCGAGGACTCTAATGTGGAGGAACTGAGGAGACTGTTGTGAGGGGGACTAAGGACTCCGATATGAAGGGCAAGGGGAAAACTGAGGACTGTGATGTGAAAGAAGGGGGATGGGGAACTGAGGACTCTGATGATGTCAAAGGGGGATGAGGAACTTGGGACTCTGATGTTAAAGGCGGCGGGATTGAAGACTCTGGTGTGAAAGGGAGGATTGGGCACTTTGATGTCAAAAGGGGGTACTGAGGCCCCTGATGTGAAAAAGGAATAAGGAACTGATCACTCTGATGTTAAAGGTGGTGGAATTGACTACTCTGATGTGAAAGGGAGGACCGGAGACTTTGCTGTGAAAGGGGAGAACTGAGGACTCTGATGTGGGGGAACTGAGGGCTCTGATGTGAAAGGGGGTTGGAGGGGGACAGAGGATTCCGACGTGAAAGAAGGGGGGTGAGGAACCGAGGACTCTGATCTCTGATGGGTAAAGGGGCGGGGGGGGTTGCTGAGGACTCTGATGTGGAAGGGGGATGGGATACCGAGTGAGGGCTATGATGCTAAAGGTGGCGGAATCGAGAACTCTGGTGTGCAGGGGGGGAACTGGGGACTCTGATGTGAAAAGAGGGGAGGGGACGACTGAGGATTCTCATGTTAAAGGTGGCAGGTTTGAGAACTCTAATGTGAAAGAGGGGAACTGAGTACTTTAATATGGGGGGGACTATGGACTTTGTTGCAGGAGAGGGCTTATGATGTGAAGGGAGACTCTGGTATGAATGGGGGGTCCATTTTATCCTGGGCTGCCTCTAGGTCCTGCATGTTTTAAAAGGGGGGCCATGGATGAGTAAAAAGCTGAGATACGACCTGTTTTTTTACTTCTCTCTGGGGCCCCATTAGAGGGATTCCCCTGACTTCCTGTCCTGGTGGCAACCGTGTCACAGCTTTTCCCTGTAATTTCATAAGCTGGTGTCAGGGTCTATTTAAGTACAGAGGAGATACATATGTTCATATCCTCAAAGAAAATAACACCCGAAGTGAAATGTGGAAAATAAACGTATGCATTGTGGCGGCCTGATCTGGAGCTTATCCAGGCCGACAATATCCATTTCATTGTGTGCTAAAAGCTTGTTTCCACTTTCCCGGTCACCTGGGGGACTCCTACTTCCACCGCAGGCCGATGGATATAAAGTTTCTGCAGTTAAAATACAAGAGTGGAAAGCTCAACCTTTATGGGAAAGGTTACCGACAGTAAATCGTACCTCATGTGTGAAGGAAGCCGCGTGATTGGTCGATGAATATTCATGTGATTGCGCTCGGTCTGTTCACCAGGAATCAGTGATGTGATTGATTTGTGCATCATGGATAATTGAAGGACTGAGGTCCCTGGGATATCGGTCAGGGTGGATCAATTTTTAACACCCCCCTTCTCTATACAAACATGTGTTTTTAATAGAAAATAAGTGCAGATAGTGCAAATTGCAGGGTCTTCTAACTCTGGGGGTCTGTAGAAAAATGGTCCCTTACATTGGTGGTCACCATGGTGCCCCTTTATGTTGGTGGGCACTGTAGTGCCCCTTTATGTTGGTGATTGCTGTAGTTTCCCCTTACATTGGTGGTCACCGTGGTGCCTCCTTATTGTGGTGGTCACTGTAGTGCCCTTTTATGTTGCTGGTCACTGTAGTGACCACTTATATTGGTGGTCACTGTGGTGCCCCTTTTATGTCGGTGGTCACAGTAGTTTTTCCTTATAATGGTGGTCACCATGGTGTCCCTTTATGACGGTGGTCACTGTGGTGCCCCTTATATTGGTGGTCACTGTGGTGCCCCTTTATGTTGGTGGTTGCTGTAGTGCCTCCTTACATTGGTGGTCACTGTGGTGCCCCTTTATGTTGGTGGTCACTGTAGTTCCCTCCTTATATCGATGGTCACTGTGGTGTCCCTTCATGTTGGTGGTCACTGTAGTTTTTCCTTATAATGGTGGTCACTATGGTGTCCCTTTATGTCGGTGGTCACTGTACTGCCCCTTATATTGGTGGTCACTGTGATGCCGCTTTATGTTGGTGGTTGCTGTAGTGCCTTCTTACATTGGTGGTCACTGTGGTGCCCATTTATGTTGGTGGTCACTGTAGTTCCCTCCTTATATTGATGGTCACTGTGGTGTCCCTTCATGTTGGTGGTCACTGTAGTTTCCCCTTTCATTGATGGTCACTGTGGTGTCCCTTTATGTCGGAGGTCACTGTAGTGCCCCCTTGAATTGCTGGTCACTGTGGTGTCCCTTTATGTCAGTGGTCACTGTAGTGCCCCCTTAAATTGGTGGTCAGTGTAGCACTCCCCCTACACTGGTGGTCACTCTCTAATGCCCTATTACATTGATAGTCAATGAAAAACTGCCTTTTATATTGTTGGTCAGTGTAGTGCCCCATACATTAGTGGCCATCATAGTTCTCCTTACATTGGCGGTAAATGTAGGAATGCCATCTTAAGCTGGTGGTCACGTGCACCTTTACATTGATAATCACTGTACTGCCTCTTCAATTGGTGGTCTGTATGGAAGCACCCCCTTAAATTCGCGGTCACTGTAATACCTCCTTACAGTTGTGGTCAGTGGACCAGTGCCTTTTACATTTATGGTCATTGTAGTGTTTTCTTACATTGGTAGTAAGATGAAAAATGACCTTTTTATATTTGTGGCAAGTGGAAAGTTTTCACCTTACATTGGTGATCAGTAGAAAAGTGGTCCCTTCTATTGGTAGTCAATGCAGTGCTCTTTTACATTGGCGGTAGTTGGAGAAGTGTCCCTTACATTGATGGTCAGTGTGTGATGGGTCCACTTACGTTGTTGGTCAGTGAGAAAAGAGCCCCATTACTTTGGTATTCAGTGGGAAGGTCACTTACATTGGTGGTCAGTGGGAAGAATGTTCCTTACATTGGTGGTCAGTGGGAAGAATGCTCCTTACATTGGTGATCAGTGGGAAGAATGTCCCTTACATTGGTGGTCAGTGGGAAGAATGCTCCTTACATTGGTGGTCAGTGGGAAGAATGTCCCTTACATTGGTGATCAGTGAGAAGAATGTTCCTTACATTGGTGATCAGAGGGAAGAATGTTCCTTACATTGGTGATCAGTGGGAAGAATGTTCCTTACATTGGTGATCAGTGGGAAGAATTCTCCTTACATTGGTGGTCATTGGAAAGAATGCTCCTTACATTGGTGATCAGTGGGAAGAATGTTCCTTACATTGGTGATCAGTGGGAAGAATGTTCCTTACATTGGTGATCAGTGGGAAGAATGCTCCTTACATTGGTGGTCATTGGAAAGAATGCTCCTGTTCTAGACAACTAATAAGATGGTTGGTGTCAGTTGTTAGATACCTGAGAGACAATAGGAGATATTTCACTGACTCCTTACTGCTGGATCTTCCAAGAGGTGAATAGCGCAAGCTCCGTCAACCATGCTTCTCCTTAACACCAACATCTTGGGTGCACGTGACCCACCACCCCTACCTTGGTTCC
Source organism: Glandirana rugosa (assembly GCA_018402905.1). Classification (NCBI taxonomy): domain Eukaryota; kingdom Metazoa; phylum Chordata; class Amphibia; order Anura; family Ranidae; genus Glandirana; species Glandirana rugosa. Next base: position 74,967 of record BLSH010326791.1, on the reverse strand, counting down.
TCACCTACCTGAGGTTTGGATTAAAGTTCTGTTCTCATCGTAGCCCCTCTTACGTTTTATACCCCTTTATGTAGTCCTCACGGCCAAAAGGCAGGTGCCTGTGCATAAATATGTTCATATGTGTTACTAATCCCCTTCCTCGGCATGTTGGAGTTGAGCCGCTTCCAACCACCAAAATAAATCAAAACTAAAAGTTCATCTGAGATAAAGCACTGGGAGCTGCTCTGCTCCTGCTGGGGCCCCGGTAACCCCATCTCTCTCGGCTGATATTCCTCCACAGCTTGGCTCTGTCCACCTCCACCATCAATCAGTATCGTTCAGTAGGGGGGTGGTGGACACAGAACCTTCTGAAGGTCTAATTTATGGAAAGCATCTGATATGCATAATTGGTGCTAAACGCAGACGGGTGGTTATATTTCGTGTTTTAACAACTATTTTTAAACAGTCTGAAGCCATTGCTTTTTAATGAGGCTGGAATTATGTAAACGAAACCCGGGCATTTCAGACTGAGTATGAACAATGCATAAGCAAGGGGTTACGGTCAATGAAAACCGCATGTCAAAACAATCGGTAGATCCAGGCGTTTCCTCAAATAAAAGGTTGCTTGGGCATGCATGCCCCATCCTGCCTTTTATTTTATTTTTGTTGGTTGCCCAAGTAATAGGCGGCCTCAGTGACCAATAATGAGGCCTAGGAGGTGGATGGGGCGGAGCCCAAGCTTGGTATTTACCGGAAATGTATAGAACTTCAGCTGCTTATAACTCTGATTCTACTTATTGTTTAGAGGTGTGGATTTCACTGCAGGTGACCTCTGCTTATGCATTCTAATTCATTATACACTCGGCTTCCTCCAACGCAGCCCTTCTCAACACATTGGTCTCAGAGGAAGGTTTGAAACTATTATCAGGTCCTGGGAAACCCCTGCTAAAACCAATTAATTGGGGGGGGGGGGGTCAGTGGAAAAAA
>BLSH010326791.1:56078-67602 GCA_018402905.1 Glandirana rugosa | reverse complement strand
CATATGCAGCACTGATGGGCGGCACTGATAAGCAACACTGATGGGCACTGATATGTGGTGCTGATATGCAGCACTGATGGAAACTCATAGGCAGCACTGATAGGTGGCACTGGGCACTGATGGGCAGATAGGTGGCACTGCTGGGCACTGATAGGTGGCACTTTTAGGTGGCACAGGTGGGCACTGATAGGTAGCACAGGTGGGCACTGATAGGTGGCATAGGTGGGCACAGGTGGTCACTGATAGGTGGCACTGCTGGGCACTGGTGCATATAGCACTGTTAGGGATGGCACTGGCAGGCATCATACATGGGCACAGTGCCATCCCTACAGTGCACTGTATTGCCCTTATCTGGTGATCTAGTGGGGGCTCCCTGGTGGTCCTGGACGGCCTCCATGTGCCCTCCCTGGTGGTCCTGAGTGGCCTCCTCATGGTGTCCTGGGGGGCTCCCTGGTGGTCCAGTGGGGTGATCCTAAGGGTGGCTGCGCTGATAAACGTTCAGCGCAGCCCCCCCCCCCCCGTCAGGATAGCAGCCGTGATTGGTCACAGCTGATCACATGGTAAAAGGCTTCCATGGAAGCCTTTTACCTTGGTCGGTAATGCGGTGGGTCAGACTGACCTACAGCACCACTGATCGCCGCAATGCGCACCCCCGTGGGCACGCGATCGCGGATTATCCTGAGGACGTCAATAGACGTCCAGTCAGGATAATGAACCATCAGCCCGGACGTCATTTCTCAATACGCCGGGCGGGAAGTAGTTAAAGGTAAAGGAGAGATTTTGGGTCTTTTTGACCTCAGATTTCTCTATAAAGAGGACCTGTGATCCTTGTTTCTATTCCAAGATTGTTTACATTCCTTGGAATAGAAATAAAAGTGATCAAAACAAAAAAATTAAAGGGACAGAGTAAAACTAAAAAAGCTAAAAAGTAAAATAAATAAGAAAAAAAAATGTAAGCGCCCCTATCCTTTTGTGCTCGCTCGCAGTAGCGGACGCATTGGTAAGTCACGCATGCTTATGTAAATGGTATTCGCACCACACCTGTGAGGTATCGCCACAAATGTTAGAGCGAGAGCAATAATTCTAGTGCTAGCCCTCCTCTGTAACTCTAAACAGGTAACCTGTAAAAAAATGTAAAGCATCTTAAGTACCGTAGTTTGTCGCCATTCCACCAGTGTGCACAATTTTAAAGCGTGACATGTTAGGTGTTTATTTACTTGGCGGAACATCCTCTTTCACATTTTACAAAAAAAATGGTGTATATATTGTGTTTTGTTTTTTTTTTGTTTTTTTAATTTATTAAAGTGTATTTTTTCCCAAAAAAATTGTGTTTGCAAAACCGCTGGACAAATACCGTGTGACATAAAAAATTGCAAGGATTGCCATTTTATTTTCTAGGCACTCTGCTTCAAAGAAAGTATAATGTTTGTGGGTTATAAGTAATTTTCTAGAAAAAAATACTGATTTAAACTTGTAAACAAAAAGTGCCAAAAAAGCCCGTTAGGCTTCATGTGCACATAACCTATTATGGCCGCCGGCCGTGGGAAAATGCAAAACGCTGTAAATCTTACCATGATTTTGCTGTGTTTGGTGGCCAGAATGTGATTCTGGAGTGGGAGGTAGAGGGTGGTCGAACCTCACCTAATCACAGCAGCTGCAAAACTCAGGTAAATACCTATGTGTACATTAACATATAGGCTTTTATGGAGTTGAGTTTAGAAGCTTTACCAAAAAAACACCAAAATCTCCTAAACTTAACCTCCCTGACGGGATGATTATGTCAGATTTTTGCGTCTCAAAGCGGTACATTGTTTCGCATAGAAATTTGGCGTTTTATATTGTAGGCCGGTAATTCTTAGGAATAACTCACTTAAATCCAGGGGAGGGCTGGCCCAGGGGACAGGGTGGCAATTGCCCCCCAGGCCACCCCAACTTACATTCGAAATGGCTGGCAGCCATTGCCTGCTGACAATATTTTCTTTTTGTGGAGGAAGTAGGGGCCAGGGGCATGGGCGCCAACTAACTGCAAGCAGAGGGGGTTGCCCAGGGTCGGCCCTACCATGGATGATGTCTATTATAGGAGCCGGTCCAGGAGACGGGGCTTCGTATGACAGCGTCCGTGCCAGGTAAGCAGGAGATCCCCGCTCTTTGTAATCCGGCAGCTCTCCTCTTTCTGCATTGCAGGCTGCATTGGATGGGCACTGGTGAGGCTGCATTGATGGGCACTGATGAGGCTGCAGGGCACTGATAAGGCTGCATTGATGGACACTGATCAGGCTGCATTGATGGGCACTGATGAGGCTGCACCTCCTTTGTTGCTATTAACATTAAATTATGTTACCACATTGTATCATATTTGTCTTGCTTCAGAACATCAATATCTATTATAAAACCAGGTGGGCATGGATGGTGAGCTTATTCGGTGGTTCAATGGGCCACTTTACTGGACTTGCCCCCCAGGCCTAAGGCTGCCAGCCCTCCCCTCTCCCTTATGGTTATTGAAGAGATGTCAAGTGTCCTAAAGGACTCCCATTACAAGTTTCTCAAATTTTGAGAGCCTTGGATTTAGTATGCTTTTCCTTCTATACACCCGGCCAGTATTGGCCGTCTATGATGGTTGACGGTCCCGAGGCCATGGTTTTCCCCTCCCTCCCCTTTCCCCTTTCGTTCTTCTTACTTTCACCTCTGGGTTCTCTACCCCCAAATCTCTCTCTTAAATATTATCTTTTACTTTGTACTGGGTTGCCCTGTGGCTGGGGGACCCACCTTTAGAATTTGCTTTAATTATATGGAAGTAGGCTTAGTGGTTCCCCATAAGGGCTCCTGGTTCACCTGATGTATTGCTTTGCTTGTTTGTTTTCCATTGGCACCTTTCTGTGTTTTATACTCTTCAATGCTTCATACATTGCCCTTGCTTTGGAGACTATGGTGCTTATTTTGTTATTTTCACTATACCCAATAAAAATGATTCACCCGAAAATGAGGAACTAGTCTGGATTGGTCTTGTATACCATAGCACCGGGCACACACACACTACCACCTTAAAAAGCCCTCCTCAACCTTTTTAGCCAAGAAGGACCCCTATTAATTTCCTGGCCTCGAAAGAACCCTTACTAAAACCAATTAATCAGGAGTCAATGGCCCCTTATACTGGTTGCCAGTATGTAGGCAGGTGCAGTCTGTTGTCTCCACTGCAGGGTGGCGCGCACTCTACCACCGAGGGAGAGGAAGTCAGGAGGAACTTTGGTTCCTCTATGGTGTCCTGGGTCACTTGTGCAATGATCCGGTTGGGTGCTGACAGCCCATGTGACCCTGGTGGCCATCTTGGGCCAGGCAGAGTCTATTTAAGGCCCTGGCTCCTGGGTTTGGCGTGCATTAATCTGCATGTTTACCCTCCTCCCAGGACATATCCACCCCCTGCTGAAATTCCCCCTCTCAGCACAAATGTTTGCCCCTTCTCAGCTCAAATCCTCTCTCTTTTCAAATCCCCACAGCACAACCCCCCCACCCCAAAAAAAAAACACTTCTAACACTTCTACCCCTCAAATTTCCCCTCTGAGTACACATCCTCCCTCACGCACTACAACCCCTCCTCCCAGTACAAATTCCCCCTTCTAGCACAGGGGCCCCCCCCAATCATCCCTACTGGCATAAATCCCCCCCCCCCAAAAAAAAAAATCCTCTCCTAGCACAAATTCCCCTCCCCCTCCACTATATCACTTTTCTGGCACAGGCTCCCCAAATCCCCCCCTCCCTACACAAATCCCTCAAAATCACCACTGCTAGCACCCCATCACATTTCCCCTACTAGAACAATTCTCATCCCCCCGGGGCCTCCCAAATTCCACCAACCTCACATGATACCACAGTGCCCAGGGCAGCTGCCCCTCCTGCCCAGCCCTGGTTAGAGCCCATGAGTGCTTGAATCCCTCCACTTGTTTTATACCACTGATAACTTTTGTAAGTAAAGCCTATGGCAGATAACCAGTATCTCTGTGATACCCATAAAAACCCCATCCTAGCTGTCTTCTTCCAGTAAGATCAGATTGTTCTGGGAAGTGGCGCTATATTTTCTTTTTATTACAGAATTCATAAATTGTGGGATGGGTTCTGAGTACGTAGAACAATTTAGGCTTTAGAGGACGATGGTTGTACGGCATATTTCGAACAGCTGGATTATTCCACTGAATGTCTATAAACATAGAGCCATTCTTGGCATGGGAACCCAGGACTTGTGATGTACACAAGTTATGAGATATTGGCAACACTCAACACAAATTTGTTCCTCTCTCGATGGACCCCCTCCACTGGAAAATCCACGAACTGTCTTGTATGAAAGCTGGATGCTTATATTGGCATCAAGCTTCTTCAGAAACATCGACAGGCTTCATAAATTATTCTGGTTCTATTTTGGATCACAAGGCTGTTAGAGTTGTGCAATTGTGCGGTGGTCAAACTATTTGGGTCAGCATGCACTCACCTCCATTGCACCTGCACCACGTTAGTCCAGGAACATACGCAGGCCTGAGCATGCACGGAGGATGGCGTTTCCGGTATGGGCACCACCATGCCCCCATGAGTGGCACCTTACTTCCCTTTGTTTGGAACGAGCAGTGCACATTAGTTGCTGTCATGTACACTGCTCTGTGCACACTGCACATCGCCTGATCCATCTCCGGAGCGAGAAAGACAGGGTGGCTACATTCCTACATACAGGTGGACCAAGACAGGGTGGCTACGTTCCTACAATACAGTAGGACCGAAAGAGGGTGTCTATCTCTTAGATTGTAAGCTCTAAGGAGCAGGGCCCCCTGGTTCCTACTGTATTTAAGTGTAATGTATTTGTACTGTCTACCCTCAAGTTGTAAAGCGCTGCGTAAACTGTTGGCGCTATATAAATCCTGTATAATAATAATAATAATAATAATGTGCCTACATACAGTGGGACCAAGACAGGGTGGCTAAATTCCTACATACAGTGGGACCAAGACAGGGTGGCTAAATTCCTACATACAGTGGGGCAAAGACAGGGTGGCTATGTTCCTGCATACATTGGGATCAAGACAGGGTGGCTACATTCCTACATACAATGGGTCCAAGGCAGGGTGGCTATGTTCCTGCATACATTGGGATCAAGACAGGGTGGCTACATTCCTACATACAGTAGGACCAAGACAGTGTGGCTATGTTGCAACATATAGTAGGATCAAGATAGGGTGACTACGTTCTACATACAGTGGGACTATTGAGAATGAATACAGCCATACTGTAAACCCCATAGTCCATAATCGATCTCAGGAATGAGAAAAAGAGGGTGGCTACATTTTTGTATACAGTGGGATTAAGATATGGTGGCTACGTTCCTTCATACATTGGGAACAATATGGGGTGGCTGTGTTCCCACATACAGTGGGTCCAGGAGTAGGTGGCTACATTTTTACATACAGTAGGACCAAGACAGGGTGGTTATGTTCCTACATTGCTACCCAGACAGGGTGACTACATTCCTACATACCGGGGATCCAAGACAGTATGTCTATGTTCCTACATACATTGGGACCAAGACAGTGTTACTATGTGCCTACATACAATAGGACCCAAAGAAGGTGGCTATGTTCCTACATACATTGGGACCAAGACAAGGTGGCTACGCTCTTACATTGGGACCAAGACAGGGTGGCTACGTTCCTATATACATTGGGACCAAGACAGGGTAGCTACGTTCCTACATATATTGGGACCAAGATAAGGTGGCTATGTTCCTACATACAGTAGGATCAAGACAGGGTGGCTACGTTCTGACATGCGGTGTGACGAAGACAGGGGGAGGCTACATTCCTACATACAGTGGGACCAAGGCAAGGGGGCTACGTTCCTACATACAATGGGACCAAGATAGTGTGGCTATGTTCCTTTTATATAGTAGGCCCAAGACAGGGTGGCTACACTCCTACATACAGTGGGACCAAGACAGGGTAGCTATGTTCTGCATACAGTGGGTCCTTTGAGGATGAATATAGCTATACTGCAAATCCTATAGTCCATAATCCATCTCAGGCATGAGAAAGACAGGGTGGCTAAATTCCTATATACAATGGGTCTAAGACAGGGTGCTTAAGCTCCTTCATACAATAGGACCAAGACAGCGTGGCTGTGTTCCTACATACAGTAGGACCAAGAGAGGGTAGCTACATTCCTACATGCAGTTGGACCAAGACAGGATGGCTACGTTCCTACATATTGTAGGACCAAGACAGAGTTACTAAGTTCCTACATATATTTGCACCAAGACAGGGTGGCTACGTTCCTACATACAGTTGGACCAAGACAGGGTGGCTACGTTCCTACATACAGTTGGACCAAGACAGGGTGGCTATGTTCCTACATACAGTTGGACCAAGACAGGGTGGCTATGTTCCTACATACAGTTGGACCAAGACAGGGTGGCTATGTTCCTACATACAGTGGGACCAAGACATGGTGGCTACGTTCCTACATACAGTGGGACCAAGACAGGATGGCTATGTTCCTACATACAGTGGGACCAAGATAGGGTGGCTACGTTCCTACATACAGTTGCACCAAGACAGGGTGGCTACGTTCCTACATACAGTTGGACCAAGACAGGATGGCTACGTTCCTACATATTGTAGGACCAAGACAGAGTTACTAAGTTCCTACATATATTTGCACCAAGACAGGGTGGCTACGTTCCTACATACAGTTGGACCAAGACAGGGTGGCTATGTTCCTACATACAGTTGGACCAAGACAGGGTGGCTATGTTCCTACATACAGTGGGACCAAAACAGGATGGCTACGTTCCTACATACAGTTGGACCAAGACAGGGTGGCTATGTTCCTACATATTGTAGGACCAAGACAGAGTTACTAAGTTCCTACATATATTTGCACCAAGACAGGGTGGCTACGTTCCTACATACAGTTGGACCAAGACAGGGTGGCTATGTTCCTACATACAGTTGGACCAAGACAGGGTGGCTATGTTCCTACATACAGTGGGACCAAGACAGGGTGGCTACGTTCCTACATACAGTTGCTCCAAGGCAGGGGTGGCTACGTTCCTACATACAGTTGGACCAAGACAGGATGGCTATGTTCCTACATACAGTGGGACCAAGACAGGGTGGCTACGTTCCTACATACAGTTGGACCAAGACAGGGTGGCTACGTTCCCACATACAGTGGGGCCAAAACAGGATGGCTACGTTCCTACATACAGTTGGACCAAGACAGGGTGGCTACTTTCCTACATACAGTTGGACCAAGACAGGGTGGCTATGTTCCTACATACAGTTGGACCAAGACAGGGTGGCTACGTTCCTACATACAGTTGGACCAAGACAGGGTGGCTATGTTCCTACACACAGTGGGACAAGACAGGGTGGCTACGTTCCTACATACAGTTGCACCAAGGCAGGGGTGGCTACGTTCCTACATACAGTTGGACCAAGACAGGATGGCTATGTTCCTACATACAGTGGGACCAAGACAGTGTGGCTACGTTCCTACATACAGTTGGACCAAGACAGGGTGGCTACGTTCCTACATACAGTGGGACCAAAACAGGATGGCTACGTTCCTACATACAGTGGGACCAAGACAAGGTGGCTACGTTCCTACATACAGTTGGACCAAGACAGGGTGGCTATGTTCCTACATACAGTTGGACCAAGACAGGGTGGCTACGTTCCTACATACAGTGGGACCAAAACAGGATGGCTACGTTCCTACATACAGTGGGACCAAGACAAGGTGGCTACGTTCCTACATACAGTTGGACCAAGACAGGGTGGCTATGTTCCTACATACAGTTGGATCAAGACAGGGTGGCTATGTTCCTACATACAGTTGGACCAAGACTGGGTGGCTACGTTCCTACATACAGTTGGACCAAGACAGGGTGGCTATGTTCCTACATACAGTTGGACCAAGACTGGGTGGCTACGTTCCTACATACAGTTGGACCAAGACAGGGTGGCTACGTTCCTACATACAGTGGGACCAAAACAGGGTGGCTACCTTCCTACATACAGTTGGACCAAGACAGGGTGGCTACGTTCCTACATACAGTTGGACCAAGACAGGGTGGCTATGTTCCTACATACAGTTGGACCAAGACAGGGTGGCTATGTTCCTACATACAGTTGGACCAAGACAGGGTGGCTACGTTCCTACATACAGTTGGACCGAGACATGGTGGCTACATTCCTACATACAGTTGGACCAAGACAGGGTGGCTATGTTCCTACATACAGTTGGACCAAGACAGGGTGGCTATGTTACTACATACAGTTGGACCAAGACAGGGTGGCTACCTTCCTATATACAATGGGAACATGGAAAATGAATGTAGCCACCCTTTACCAGGAAGTCAGATTTCAGCACCAAAAAAAAAAAAAAAAAATGTGGAGATTTGGAGGAGAGAGCAATAGAAGACACCTTTCAGAGTTAAAAACTATAAAATTAAATAGATTTGTTTTTCCAGAGTTTAGTATCACCAGATTGCTGACAAAGGAGAGTTGTGGGGGTTCTAACCATTCCGTATTCTAAACCTTGTATGGAGGAAGCATCTGCGGAGAGACATTATTATTGTTACATGGTATGGCAGGACCTAACACGGTGCCAGAACAGAATCTGGAAAATAAAGCATTATGGTCACTAGATGGAGTCGATCACAAGAAATGAATACTAGCCATCTAGTGGCTGTAATGCAATATTTTCCTGGATCACTCTGTTCTTATGAATGAAGAACATCCGACCTGAAAAAAAAAAATTGGCCTAGTAAAATTCGATTTGCCAGCACTCCCATGTATTTGCTATAAGAAAATATATCAGGTAGATGCCAGAATATGCAGCCGAATCAATGCTGGTGTTGCTGCCATAAATGGTGGAGAGGGGCGGGCATGGGTCGTACCGCTGCATGTGTATCTTTTCTGCGCAGTAATTCTACCCTAAACAAGCCTATTCTTGGAGAATTCATTATGTAATTGACGCCACTGCCTTGTCAACCTTCTGTCACATAACAAAGGGGCTATTCATTCTTTAATTTATGATGCGTGGCATTAAATCCTCTTATCAGACTTTTATGGAAAGGGAAAAGCCCCTTTGGGGGGATTATGGAAGCTGGTCCATGGTGCACGGTGAAAGGTGCCTTACAAATGTCCCAGATGGGAACGAGGAAAACTTTTTAGCACCGAGACCTCAGGGCGAAAAAATCCCCCCCCCTATGATTTCATAGAGAAAAAGAAAAACGATCAATCCTCAGTAATGCGCAAAAAAAAAAAAAACACGTCTTCCCGTATTTACAGATCCAGCCATCAGCAGAAATGGATTTGTGACAACACCGATCACTTAAAACACGCGCGCTTCTTCAGCGCAAATCTGATTTTCTTATCGGAAAGCATGAAATACCCGCTTAACCCCTTCAATACCGGGCACTGTCACCCCCTTCCTGCCCAGGACGATTTTCAGCTTTCAGCGCTGTCGCATTTTGAATGACAATTGCGCGGTCATGCTACACTGCACCCAAACTAAATTTTTAGCATTTATTTTCACGCAAATAGAGATTTCTTTTGGTGGTATTTAATCGCCCATGGGGTGTTTTTTTTAATGTTTAGCTAAATAAACGCAAAAAGACTGGATATTTTGAAAAAAAAAGTTTTCATCGTTTGCAAACAGGAAATTTTTCTCCTTCACTGATGTGCACTGAAGAGGCTGCACCGATGGGCACTGATGAGGTGGCACTGATGAGGTAGCACTGATGGACACTGATGAGGCTGCACTGATGGGCATTGGTGAGGAGGCGCTGATGAGCACTGATGAGGCTGCACTGATGAGGTTGCACTAATGGGCACTGATGAGGCAGCACTGATGGGCACTGGTGAGGAGGCACTGATAGGCACTGATGAGGTGACACTGATGGGCACTGATGAGGTGACACTGATGAGTCACTGATGGACACTGATGAGGCAGCACTGATGAGAAGGCACTAATGGGCACTGATGAGGAGGCACTAATGGGCACTGATGAGAAGGCACTGATAAGGAGGCACTGATAGGCTGCACTGATGAGGTGGCACTGATAGGCGGCATTGATGGGCACTAATGGGTGGCACTGATAGGTGGCATTGATGGGCACTGATAGACTGCACTGATAATCAGTGTACATGTACCTATTACACAAGCCGGTTATCGGCTCTCTTCTCCTCTCCTCATGCATAGATAAGTAGTGGTTGTGAAAGGAATCATTGTTTCCTATGGGGAAACTTGCTTTGATATACGAGTGCCTTGGATAACTAATTATGCTCGTAATCCTAGGTACCGCGGTATATTGTTTTGTTTTTTTTAATTCGTATATTTTTTCCCAAAAATTGCTGCGCAAATAGCGTGTGACATAAAAAATTGCAACGATCACCATTTTATTCCCTAGGGTCTCTGCTAAAAAAAAAAAATGTTTGGGGGTTCTAAGTAATTTTCTAGCAAAAAATACCTGATTTAAAATTGTAAACAAAAAAGTGCCAGAAATACAGCGCTGATTACTGACAGATCGCAACATTGTAACGCACATTCTTTTCGTTTCTTTTCCTCGCCCTGTGAGATGGGCACATCCATGTACGGCGCAGTGGTAATCTGTGGCCATGTAGGGGATAATAATAATTACTCGTTGAGATTAGCACATATTTGGTGTTATTATTAGGAGATGGCTTGTGACATGTTAGTGGTATGGTAAGGCTTAGAAGGCTCGTCTCCCTTTCCTATTATTCCTGGGGGGGAGCTGGGGGCGGTGAGCCCCCTCCCGGCGGCTACAAGCCCCGGAGGTCACCACTAATCTGTAGGTTAGCTCAGAAAAGCCCCCTGGAGGTAATCCAATCCGGCACTTTGTACAATGCCAGGTGCTTCCAAGCTCGGGACCCATTTATCCAAACCCTGTCATGTGCATCGGCATCAAAGCACACGCCTGGCCGCGCCCCCCCGCCCCGCTCGGAAAAGACAATGGGCCCTCTTTTTTTCCACCCGTGCGAGCAGCCAAAGAGAATTATTCCTCGCCATCTTCACGTTAAAGTGAAATTAGGGTCACCGCCATGATTTCATTGTATACATAACTGTTTGATTGCATGCCACTTAAGGGCATTTTCCCCACCACTCTATGGGATCGTCGGCTTACCACCGTTCAGCTGGATTTAGGTGAAAGAGGACTGTAGCCTTTATATTGTTTTTTATTTTTTCTTGTTCAATAGTTTTTTAAAAAAAAAAGCACGTACATCGTTCGAATACAAGACCAATTTTACAAGTTGTATTCTACGAAGAACCATTGATGGAACAAAGCAAGATAAAAACTTGGAGCTCATTATAACCCAAGGGGACATGCGCAATTTCCCCGGCATACGGGGAGAGTAATACGCCTAAACGTTCCAATGCCGTATAATGTTTCCTTTTTCCTAAATAGAAGTTTGAAAATATTCTTTAGCCGCCTCAATACCGGGCACTTTCACCCCCTTGAA
>BLSH010326734.1:8941-21199 GCA_018402905.1 Glandirana rugosa | reverse complement strand
AGGGGACATTAGAGTGTAAGCTCCTCTGGTACAGAGACTGATGTGACTGTGGGGAAGGGGACATTAGAGTGTAAGCTCCTCTGGTACAGAGACTGATGTGACTGTGGGGGGACATTAGAGTGTAAGCTCCTCTGGTACAGAGACTGATGTGATTGGCTCAGTGATCTCTGTACAGCGCTGCGGTATATGTCAGAGCTATATGTACTCTTCCAGGTCTCTGGACGCAGGAGCTGACAATCTATAAGGAGAAGCGTTGGCTAACGCAGTGCACAGTGGAGCCAATGATTCAGTGCTGTGATGGGAGGTGAAATGAAGTAGCTGCTAATAGACGCAGATCCTGCGATGGATGCCACATACCTTCGGTGTCTCACCTGCTCTGCAGACAGCGGCGCGTTCTCTCCTCTGGATCTCCTGCAGTCCCGCGCCACCTTTTATAAAGCCGGTCTCCGCGACGTCACCACCCCCCCCCTCCTCCTACCGCTGGCACAGCTGCCCAGCCCGCCCCAACGTCGGATTTCCCACTCCCGGAGGAAAATAATCGCCCCCCCCCCCTCCTCATTCACATTTCCTTGTTATAGCGAGGTGGAGGAAACGAGAGCTGGCGGCGGTGACGCCCGGGGACGCGAGGATCGCTTGGAACATTGCAACCAAATGTTCTCCATTTTCCGATACAGAAATCTCATAGAGGAAATATTTACATAATAAATACAACGTATCGCATAATAAATATATGGGGGGCGCTTCCAGGCCCGAGAATTTACCCGCACTTATTTACCCCCGAACAATAAACATAGGGTGGGCTGCGCAATTTTTTATGTCACGCGGTTTTTTTTAACGCAATTTTTTTGGGGGAAAAAATAAATATTTTTTAAATTTTAATGCAAAAAATACAAAAACAAAATGCATCATCCAAATTTTTGAAAAAATATAAAAGATGATGTCACGCTGAGTAAATAGATATTAGGAATTTGCGCAGCGGTGTTTCTAGCGTAATTTTTTTGGGGGAAAAAAATACACATTTTTAAAATTTTAATGCAAAAAAACAAAATGCATAACGCAATTTTTTGGGGGGAAAATACACTTTTTTTTAAATGTTAATGCAAAAAAACAAAATGCATAACGCAATTTTTAATAAAATATAAAAGATGAGGTTACGCAGAGTAAATAAATATTAGGAATTTGCGCAGCGGTTTTTCTAACGCAATTTTTTGGGGAAAAAATACACATTTTTAAAATTTTAATGCAAAAAAACAAATAAAAAAACAAAATGCATGACCCAATTTTTGATAAAATAGAAAAGATGATGTTACGTCGATTAAATAGATATTAGGAATTTGCGCAGCGGTCTAACGCAATTTTTTTGGGAAAAAATACACATTTTTAAAATTTTAATGCAAAAAAAAAAACAAAATGCATAACCCAATTTTTTGATAAAATATAAAAGATGATGTTACGCCGAGGAAATAGATAGTAGGAATTTGCGCAGCGGTTTTTCTAGCGTAATTTTTTGGGGGAAAAAATACACATTTTTAAAATTTTAATGCAAAAAACAAAATGCATAACGCAATTTTTGGGGGGGAAAATACACTTTTTAAAAATGTTAATGCAAAAAAAAAAAACAAAATGCATAACGCAATTTTTGGTAAAATATAAAAGATGATGTTACGCCGAGGAAATAGATATTAGGGTTTTGCGCAGCGGTTTTTCTAACGCAATTTTTTTGGGAAAAAAATACACATTTTTAAAATTTTAATGCAAAACAAAATGCGTAACCCAATTTTTGATAAAATAAAAAGATGAGGTTACAAATTAAATAAATTTACGCATCGGTTTTTCTAATGCAATTTTTGGGGGAAAATTATGCACTTTTTAAAAAATTTTAATGCAAAAAAAAAAAAACAAATGCATAACACAATTTTTGACAAAATAAAAAGATGAGGTTACGCTGAGTAAATAAATATTAGGAATTTGCGCAGCGGTTTTTCTAACGCAATTTTTTTGGGGAAAAAAATACACATTTTTTAAATTTTAATGCAAAAAAAAAAACAAAAAAACAAAATACAAAATGCATAATGCAATTTTTTTGGGGGGAAAATACACTTTTTTAAATTTTTAATGCAAAAAAAACCCCAAAAAAACAAAATGCATAACCCAATTTATTATAAAATAAAAAGATGATGTTACGTCGATTAAATAGATATTAGGAATTTGCGCAGCAGTTTTTCTAACGCATTTTTTTGGGGGAAAAAATACACATTCTTAAAATTTCAATGCAAAAACAAAACAAAAAACAAAATGCATGACCCAATTTTTGATAAAATATAAAAGATGATGTTACGCTGAGTAAATAGATATTAGGAATTTGCGCAGCGGTCTAACGCAATTTTTTGGGGAAAAACTACACATTTTTAAAATTTTAATACAAAATAACAAAACAAAATGCATAACGCAATTTTTGATAAAATAGAAAAGATGATGTTATGCTGAGTAAATAAATATTAGGAATTTGCGCAGCTGTTTTTCTAACGCAATTATTTTTGGGGAAAAAAATACACATTTTTAAAATTTTAATGCAAAAAAAAAATGCATAACCCAATTTTTGATAAAACAGAAAAGATGATGTTACGTCGATTAAATAGATATTAGGAATTTGCACAGCGGTTTTTCTAACGCAATTTTTTTGGGGAAAAATACACATTTTTTAAATTTTAATGCAAAAAAAAACCTCAAAATGCATAACACAATTTTTGATAAAATATAAAAGATGAGGTTACACCGAGTAAATAGATATTAGGAATTTGTGCAGCGGTTCTTCTAACGCAATTTTTTGGGGGAAAAATACACATTTTTAAAATTCTAATGCAAAAAAAACAAAAAAAAAACCAAAATGCATAACGCAATTTTTTTGGGGGGGGGGGGGAAATATACATTTTTAAAATTGTAATGCAAAAAAAGAAAAAACAGCATGCATAACGCAATTTTTGATAAAATAAAAAGATGATGTTACGCCGAGTAAATAGATATTAGGAATTTGCGCAGCGGTCTAACGCAATTATTTGGGGAAAAACTACACATTTTTTAAATTTTAATGCAAAAAAAAACAAAATAACAAAACAAAATGCATAACGCAATTTTTGATAAAATAGAAAAGATGATGTTATGCTGAGTAAATAAATATTAGGAATTTGCGCAGCAGTTTTTCTAACGCAATTTTTTTTGGGGAAATAATACACATTTTTAAAATTTTAATGCAAAAAAAAAATGCATAACCCAATTTTTGATAAAATAGAAAAGATGATGTTACGTCGATTAAATAGATATTAGGAATTTGCACAGCGGTTTTTCTAACGCAATTTTTTGGGGAAAAAAACACACATTTTTAAAATGTTAATGCAAAATAACAAAACAAAATGCATAATGCAATTTTTGATAAAATATAAAAGATGAGGATACGCTGAGTAAATAAATATTAGGAATTTGCACAGCGGTTTTTCTAACGCATTTTTTTTGGGAAAAAAATACACATTTTTTAAATTTTAATGCAAAAAAAAAACGCATAGCCCAATTCTTGATAAAATATAAAAGATGATGTTACGTTGATTAAATAGATATTAGGAATTTGCGCAGCAGTTTTTTTTTTACGCAATTTTTTGGAAATAATAAAATTTTTTAAATTTTAATGCAAAAAACAAAAATAAAACGCACAACCTAATTTTTGGTAAAACATAAAAGATGATGTTACGTCCAGTAAATAGATATTAGGTATTTAGGCAGTGTTTTTTTCTAACGCATTTTTTGGGGAAAAAATAAACTTTTTTAAAATTTCAATGCAAAAAAAAAACACAATGCATAACCCAATTTTTTTGGTCAAATATAACAGAACGTGTCACGCTTTAAAATTGCGTACGCCCCTGCAACGACAACAATGTAAATTTTGCTATCCATAGGCGATACTTTATATATATATATACATGCATTTTTTTTTTAAAAATTATTAATTATTTATTTTATTATAATATATTTTAAATTTTAATATAGTATAAATATATATATAATTATTTATTTACTTAATTTTTACACTGTTCCAAAAAAAAATATAATAATAATTTATATATAAATTTATATATATATATATAAAAAATACATATATATATATATATACATACACATTATATTACCAAAAGTATTGGGACGACTGCCTTTACACGCACATCAACTTTAATGGCATCCCAGTCTTAGGGTTCAATATTGAGTTGGCCCACCCTTTGCAGCTATAACAGCTTCACCTCTTCTGGGAAGGCCGTCCACAAGGTTTAGGAGGGTTTCTAGCAGCACGCAGTCACAATAATTCAATAGATGGATGACCATGGGGCGAGGTGGGTTACCTGGTGGAAGTGGTCTACCATGGACCCCGTGAGTCTTCCCAATGATGAAACGTGGAGAAGCAGTCCCTGCCAAACTCCTGTATCAGTCGGCTCTCCAGAAATGCTGCTGGGTCAAAGCCCTCCACATTTCCAGGCAGGCCCACCAAGCGCAGGTTATTCTGGTGAAGCCGGTTTTCCAAGTTACCGTATTCGCCTTTTCCACCATGGATGGAAGCTCGTTAGTGCAGGAGGTCAATTTGGGAGTGAAGGAGATTAACTGTGTTGTCCAGCTCCAGGGTACGTTTGTCAGTGTCAGTAACCCTCTCCCTTATCTCATGGCCTAGTATAGAAAAGTCCTCCACTTTCCCCAAGAAGATCAGTATGGTTCACCTCGATGGTGGCTAGAACCTCCGACAGTGTACAGTGCCTTGAAGTCCTCCACTTTCCCCATCAGATCAGTATGGTTCACCTAGATGGTGGATAGAACCTCCGACAGTGTACAGTGCCTTGATGTCCTCCACTTTCCCCATCAGATCAGTATGGTTCACCTCGATGGTGGCTAGAACCTCCGACAGTGTGCAGTGCCTTGAAGTCCCCCACTTTCCCCATCAGATCAGTATGGTTCACCTCGATGGTGGCTAGAACCTCCGACAGTGTCCAGTGCCTTGAAGTCCTCCACTTTCCCCATCAGATCAGTATGGTTCACCTTGATGGTGGATAGAACCTCTGACAGTGTACAGTGCCTTGAAGTCCTCCACTTTCCCCATCAGATCAGTATGGCTCACCTAGATGGTGGCTAAAACCTCCGACAGTGTACAGTACCTTGAAGTCCTCCACTTTCCCCATCAGATCAGTATGGTTCACCTTGATGGTGGATAGAACCTCCGACAGTGTACAGTGCCTTGAAGTCCCCCACTTTCCCCATCAGATCAGTATGGTTCACCTTGATGGTGGATAGAACCTCCGACAGTGTACAGTGCCTTGAAGTCCTCCACTTTCCCCATCAGATCAGTATGGTTCACTTCGATGGTGGCTAGAACCTCCGACAGTGTGCAGTGGCTTGAAGTCCTCCACGTTCCCCATCAGATCAGTATGGTTCACCTCGATGGTGGCTAGAACCTCCGACAATGTACAGTGCCTTGAAGTCCTCCACTTTCCCCATCAGATCAGTATGGCTCACCTAGATGGTGGCTAGAACCTCCGACAGTGTATAGTGCCGTGAAGTCCACCACTTTCCCCACCAGATCAGTATGGTTCACCTCGATGGTGGATAGAACCTCCGACAGTATACAGTGCCTTGAAGTCCTCCACGTTCCCCATCAGATCAGTATGGTTCACCTCGATGGTGGCTAGAACCTCCGACAGTGTACAGTGCCTTGAAGTCCTCCACTTTCCTCAAGAAGATCAGTATGGCTCACCTCAATGGTTGCTAGAACCTCCGACAGTGTACGGTGCCTTGAAGTCCTCCACTTTCCCCATCAGATCAGTATGGTTCACTTCGATGGTGGCTAGAACCTCCGACAGTGTACAGTGCCTTGATGTCCTCCACTTTCCCCATCAGATCAGTATGGTTCACCTCGATGGTTGCTAGAACCTCTGACAGTGTACAGCGCCTTGAAGTCCTCCACTTTCCCCATCAGATCAGTATGGTTCACCTCGATGGTGGCTAGAACCTCCGACAGTGTACAGTGCCTTGAAGTCCTCCACTTTCCCCATCAGATCAGCATGGTTCACCTCGATGGTGGCTAGAACCTCCGACAGTGGACAGTGCCTTGAAGTCCTCCACTTTCCCCATCAGATCAGTATGGTTCACCTCGATGGTGGCTAGAACCTCCGACAGTGTGCAGTGCCTTGAAGTCCTCCACGTTCCCCATCAGATCAGTATGGTTCACCTAGATGGTGGCTAGAACCTCCGACAGTGTACAGTGCCTTGAAGTCCCCCACTTTCCCCATCAGATCAGTATGGTTCACCTCGATGGTGGATAGAACCTCCGACAGTATACAGTGCCTTGAAGTCCTCCACGTTCCCCATCAGATCAGTATGGCTCACCTCGATGGTGGCTAGAACCTCCGACAGTGTACAGTGCCTTGAAGTCCTCCACTTTCCCCATCAGATCAGCATGGTTCACCTCGATGGTGGCTAGAACCTCCGACAGTGTACAGTGCCTTGAAGTCCTCCACTTTCCCCATCAGATCAGTATGGTTCACCTCGATGGTGGCTAGAACCTCCGACAGTGTACAGTGCCTTGAAGTCCTCCACTTTCCCCATCAGATCAGTATGGCTCACCTCGATGGTGGCTAGAACCTACGACAGTGTGCAGTGCCTTGAAGTCCTCCACGTTCCCCATCAGATCAGTATGGTTCACCTCGATGGTGGATAGAACCTCCGACAGTGTACAGTGCCTTGAAGTCCTCCACTTTCCCCATCAGATCAGTATGGTTCACCTCGATGGTGGATAGAACCTCCGACAGTGTACAGTGCCTTGAAGTCCTCCACTTTCCCCATCAGATCAGTATGGCTCACCTCGATGGTGGCTAGAACCTACGACAGTGTGCAGTGCCTTGAAGTCCTCCACGTTCCCCATCAGATCAGTATGGTTCACCTAGATGGTGGCTAGAACCTCTGGCAGTGTACAGTGCCTTGAAGTCCTCCACTTTCACCATCAGATCAGTATGGTTCACCTAGATGGTGGCTAGAACCTCCGACAGTGTACAGTGCCTTGAAGTCCCCCACTTTCCCCATCAGATCAGTATGGTTCACCTCGATGGTGGATAGAACCTCCGACAGTATACAGTGCCTTGAAGTCCTCCACGTTCCCCATCAGATCAGTATGGCTCACCTCGATGGTGGCTAGAACCTCCGACAGTGTACAGTGCCTTGAAGTCCCCCACTTTCCCCATCAGATCAGTATGGTTCACCTCGATGGTGGCTAGAACCTACGACAGTGTGCAGTGCCTTGAAGTCCTCCACGTTCCCCATCAGATCAGTATGGTTCACCTAGATGGTGGCTAGAACCTCCGACAGTGTACAGCGCCTTGATGTCCTCCACTTTCCCCATCAGATCAGCATGGTTCACCTAGATGGTGGCTAGAACCTCTGACAGTGTACAGTGCCTTGAAGTCCCCCACTTTCCCCATCAGATCAGTATGGTTCACCTAGATGGTGGCTAGAACCTCCGACAGTGTACAGTGCCTTGAAGTCCCCCACTTTCCCCATCAGATCCGTATGGTTCACCTCGATGGTGGCTAGAACCTCCGACAGTGTACAGTAGGTTCCCGCACCACCTACGATGCACCCGGAGCTGGAGGAGGTGTGGGAGAGGAACGGTGGTAGCGCTAAGGCCGATGGGGAAGCTGGTGGAGGTGGATCCGCCGCCTCACTAAAGAGCTCTGGGGTAGAGGCAGGAGACCCTGTAAAGTGGAGCTCAGACTTGGGGTGGGGGGAGAGAAGAAGTGAAAGGAGACAATCAGTTCATGCGCTTACAAGAAGCACGCCGATAGAAGGAGAGAGCAGAGTGACAGAGAGATGAGCTCATTACTGCCCTGCTTCTCCTTTCACTGTCCAGTCACAGGTTTGGGGGCTCGTCCGGGATGACCTAGGTTTTAGGGGAGGTGCGTTGAATGATGCTGACCAGCAGACGGGGGACATCTATTGGCAGAAAAATAGTACTGCAGGGGGAAATCTCCTAGATTGCAGGGAAATATCGCAGCTAGGCAAAAAATACTGTCTTATAGCAAAAAAAAATAACAGTTATTTTCAGCTGGGTCCAGCGGTGTGAATACAGATCATGGGGTCCCAAAGCAACAAGTGACAGTTATTTTCTTCTGGGTCCAACAGCGTGAATACAGACCATGATGTCTTCATTTTCAGATGGGTTCAGCAGTATCAATACAGATCATGGAGTCCCAAAGCAAAGGGACAGTTATTTTCAGCTGGGCTCATCCGCTTCAATACAAATCATGGGGTCCCAAAGCAAAAAAGTGACAGCTGTTTTCAGCTGGGTTCAACAGCTTGAATACAGATCATGGGGTCCCAAAGCAACTAGTGACAGTTATTTTCAGCTGAGTCCCAAAGCAAAAAGTGACAGTTATTTTTAGATGGGCCCAGCAGCGTGAATACAGATCATGGGGTTCCAAAGCAAAACGTGACAGTTATTTTCAGATGGATCCAACAGCGTGAATACAGATCATGGGGTCCCAAAGCAAAAAGTGACAGTTATTTTTAGCTGGGCCCAGCAGCGTGAATACAGATCATGGGGTTCCAAAACAAAACGTGACAGTTATTTTCAGATGGATCCAACAGCATGAATACAGATCATGGGGTTCCAAAGCAAAAAGTGACAGTTATTTTCAGCTTGGTCCAGCAGAGTGAATACAGAACATGAGGTCCCAAAGCAAAAGGTGACAGTTATTTTCAGCTGGGCCCAACAGCGTGAATACAGATTATGGGGTCCCAAAGCAAAAAGTGACAGTTATTTTAAGCTGAGTCCCAAAGCAAAAAGTGACAGTTATTTTTATCTGGGCCTAGCAGCATGAATAAAGATCATGGGATCCCAAAGCAAAAAATGAGTTATTTTTAGCTGGGCCCAGCAGCGTGAATACAGATCATGGGGTTCCAAAGCAAAACGTGACAGTTATTTTCAGATGGATCCAACAGCGTGAATACAGATCATGGGGTCCCAAAGCAAAAAGTGACAGTTATTTTTAGCTGGGCCCAGCAGCGTGAATACAGATCATGGGGTTCCAAAACAAAACGTGACAGTTATTTTCAGATGGATCCAACAGCATGAATACAGATCATGGGGTTCCAAAGCAAAAAGTGACAGTTATTTTCAGCTTGGTCCAGCAGAGTGAATACAGAACATGAGGTCCCAAAGCAAAAGGTGACAGTTATTTTCAGCTGGGCCCAACAGCGTGAATACAGATTATGGGGTCCCAAAGCAAAAAGTGACAGTTATTTTAAGCTGAGTCCCAAAGCAAAAAGTGACAGTTATTTTTATCTGGGCCTAGCAGCATGAATAAAGATCATGGGATCCCAAAGCAAAAAATGAGTTATTTTTAGCTGGGCCCAGCAGCGTGAATACAGATCATGGGGTTCCAAAGCAAAACGTGACAGTTATTTTCAGATGGATCCAACAGCGTGAATACAGATCATGGGGTCCCAAAGCAAAAAGTGACAGGTATTTTTAGCTGGGTCCAGCAGTGTGAATACAATTCATGGGGTCCCAAATTAGTTTCAGCTTGGTCCAGCAGAGTGAATACAGAACAGGAGGTCCCAAAGCAAAAGGTGACAGTTATTTTCAGCTGGGCCCAGCAGCGTGAATACAGATCATGGGGCCCCAAAGCAAAAAGTGACAGTTATTTTCAGCTGGGTGCAAGGTAGGTCAGATCTGCAACTGGTCACTTTTCCAGCAATAGAAGATACAAATCATGGGGTCCCAAAGCAAAAAGTGACAGCTGTTTTCAGCTGGGTTCAACAGCTTGAATACAGATCATGGGGTCCCAAAGCAACAAGTGACAGTTATTTTCAGCTGGGCCCAACAGCGTGAATACAGATCATGGGGTCCCAAAGCAAAAAGTGACAGTTATTTTCAGCTGGGTGCAAGGTAGGTCAGATCTGCAACTGGTCACTTTGCCAGCAATAGAAGATGACAGATCCCACCAGCTGCGTGCATCCGGCGATCTAGAGACGCCCCTTATCTGGTGAATCCGACATAAATGAATACATTTTTTTTTTAATGGTACATAACATTTTTCCTGTTTCTTGATTGTTTCGCGTCTCTCATAATTTTACAAAAATTCCAAAAAAAAGCATCCCCTGCTTAAATTAGAAGCCTAATTCGGCATGCGTTGCGGTACCCTCGTCCTGCGCGGCAGTCGAGTCCCCGGCCGGGGTTAGGCTGTGAGAGGATGATGAGTCTCTATATTTAGTATAATGAGAGGCATTGTAGATACAGAAGGTTCCTCCGTCTCTCCGGGTTACCTATCGTGCGATAATTATACATCTCTTCAGATGCCGCATATCAAAGAGCTCCCGATTTTGTCCCCTGAACGACCAGGTGCGACGCCCACGCCGCGCCGCATAATAGACATCCCCGGCGCTTAATGAGCTTTGATGGTGTCTGCTTCAAGATGGCCTTATAAACTGGAAACCCTTCTGAGAGGCAGAAGCTTTGAGCTTCCATCCAGAACCCCCGTCCACTTTGCTGCCTTCTGCCCGTGATCCGGGAACCCCAGTTTGTGATGAGGGGAGGAATTCCTGGACACGCCCACCAAGGGCTCCTCGCCAATCAATAGCTCGATGGAAGAAAACGTCAAGAGATTTCTCACAGCCACCAATCAGACGAAATCACGGCTTGGGCGTGGCGCTGTGATTGGCGACACGAAGCGCAGAAAAAGAGTATGGATTCCAGGAAGTACACGCCCAGCGACCCTGTGAGGAGCTCTCTGGATTCTGGCTGCGGTTGGTTACACAGAACTTCAATGCAATTGAAGGCTTCATTTTAAAAACTGCATTCCAGGCGCGCAAAGAGTTCATTTTCCTTGGAAAGCAGCCACAGCCTAAGTAGAACGGCCTGTCCCCTGCCAGCATGCCAAGCACCCTTGCTCCGAAGCAGCGGCCTCTCTGCATAGGTCTGCATGGAACAATCAGCAGAGAGCGACTGGAGAGCTCTAGGTTTGGCTCAGCAGGAAAGGCATGTCGGACCTCTGCAGAGAGACCACTGCTTCCACAAAGCAAGTGGTTGGCAGCATAACACTATATGCAGCTTTTGATGAAAACAGCCACAGCCTGAGCAGAAGAGCCCGCCCCCTGCCAGCACGCTGCACAGAAAGACCCTTGCTCTGCGTGCGGAAGCAGTGGCCTCTCTGCAAAGGTCTGCATGGAACTGGAACTTTGCAATCAGCAGAAAGTTATTGCAGAGCTCTAGCTCTGGCTCAGCAAGGGGAGGTATGTCAGGCATCTGCAGAGAGACCACCGCTTCCACAGAGAGTGTGGTGAAGCAGTAGAATAGCATGTCCCCTGCCAGCATGTTGCAGACAAAGACCCTTGCTCTGTGTGCGGAAGCAGTGGTCTCTCTGCATAGTTCTTCATGGAAAGGGAACTCTACAATCAGCAGGGAATGATTGGAGAGGTCTAGGTCTGGCTCAGGCATGTCTGACCTCTGCAGAGAGACCACTGCTTTTACAAAGAGTGTGGTGAAAGCAGCCACAGCTTGCGTAGAAAAGCCCGTCCCCTGCCAGCATGCTGCAGAGAAAGACCCTTGCTCTGTGTGCGGAAGCAGTGGTCTCTCTCCATAGGTCTGCATGAAAAAGGAACTCAGCAGGGAGTGATGAGAGAGGCCTAGGTCTGGCTCAGCAGGGGAAGTATGTCAGGCATCTGCAGAGAGACCACTGCTTCCACAGAGAGTGTGGTGAAAGCAGCCAGAGCCCGTCTCCTGCCAGCATGCTGCAAAGAAAGACCCTTGTTCTGTGTGTGGAAGCAGTAGTCACTCTGCACAGGTCTGCATAGAACTGGAAGCTTTACTGATTGGATAATTCTAGCCCTGGCTCAGCGGGGGGGAGGGGGGGCGGTCAGACCTCTGCTGATTGCAGAGTTCCAGTTCCATGCAGACCTATGCAGAGAGACCACTGCTTCCACACACAGAGCAAGGGTCTCTCTGCAGCATGCTGGCAAGGGACATGCTCTCTGCTGTGGTAACAGCATAACATTGATGCAGCTTTTGGAGATAGCAGCCACAGCCTGAATAGAAAAGTCTGTCCCCTGTCAGCATGCTGCACAGAAAGACCCTTGCTTTTTGTGTGGAAGCAGTAGTCTCTCTGCATAGGTCTGCTTGGAACTGGAAGCTTTACTGATTGGAGAACTCTAGCTCTGGCCCAGCGGGGGGGGGGGGGC
>BLSH010326521.1:291868-301995 GCA_018402905.1 Glandirana rugosa | reverse complement strand
TGTGTATAAGAGACAGATAATATACTGCGTTAAACATGTAGAAATGCCCTGAAATATACTGCGTAAAATGTGCACCAATGCGCTGAAATATACTGCGTTAAACGTGCAGTATTGCACTGAAATATACTGCAGGAAACCTGCCCTGACAAAATAAACTGACACTAAAGTAAAAATAAATGGTCAAACTACTTTCACACTGCACTATCACTAGATTACCATTAAACTGATATTCTACACTGACAACAAAATCACAATAGTACACTATAGCACACTAACTCGCTAGCAGCACTGAACAGGGTCTTGTTCTATCTCTCCATGCCAGTATCACACTGCAAATGGTCGCTATGGGGAAAATATTTTTATAGTGTGGGGTGGGACTAAGAGCAATGAGCCATGATTGGATAGAGTCATCATCACAGTGTCCAATCATGGCTCTGAGAGTGCTATGTGCCCTGATTGGGCAAAGCTTTCATTGCTTCAGCCAATCAGGGCTTCTAATGCACTGCGGTTGTATACCGCTGGGCGTCTTTTTTTTCTCCTTCCTGCAAGGTAAAGTCATAATGTGCTAGTATGCATCTCATACTAGCACATTATGTGAGAGAGATCTCCGACACCGAACCTTCATTAATCTGAAAAAAATGCAGTCAGAGAGTTGGCCAGTCTCTCCTAAGTGTCCAGGCGGCTAAGAAATGGTTCATTAAGGCACCAGTGGCATCTCTTTGCATAGGTCTGGGTTAGCATAATATCTAAGGTGATCGGAGCATGATCCGACCACGAAATCTGGCCGATTTCCGATGCCATAACGTTATTTAATAAAGTAGGTGAGACAAAGAAATAGTCCAATCTAGAAAAAAAATTGTGGGGTGGGGGGAAAAAAACGGAAAATTGTTCGCCAGTAGGGTGCTTACTTGTCCATGTGTCATAGAGACGTTGTTCCCTGATAATTTTTCTAAAAGACTTGGCCAAGGATTTTGTCTGGGGAGGTGGGCCTAGTCGAGTCAGAGATCTTCTATCCCGAGCAGGAGAGAATATAACATTAAAATCCCCACCTACTATCTTCAATGGGTTAGCAAAACATTCAAGTATTTCAAAAGCTTCAGAAAAAAACTTCACCTGCCCCGTGTTGGGAGCATAAATATTCTTTAGTGTGAAAGAGGCGGCGGCAAATCCATAATCCAAGATGACAACTCTGCCTGAGGATCTAAGAAGGATGATCGAACCCGTATAGGGCAAGAACGCCTAATTAATACCGCCACCCTCACCTTACCCGAGGCGTCTGATGCTAGAAAGGACAAGGGAAGTTGTTTTGAAGCAAATTTGAGCGAATCTCCAGAATTTGAAATGTGTCTCCTGGATTAGGACTACATCCGCCCCAGAAGATCTAAATACCTTTAGAGCCAGCCATCTTTTCCTAATGGAATTTAGGCCTTTAACATTATAAGAAACTATTTTTAAAGCCATATTTGAAAATCACATTTGAGCCAATATAATGCAAAATAAGAGGGGAGATCCCCATTGGTGTGTACTATCATCTTATAGGATAAGTCTACAGTCAAGTGTTTGTTGAAGGTAATCAATGGTAACAAGACCATAGAAACCAAAGTTAGCGTATCAATTAAAGGCCGTCTCGGCCTAAAACAAGGACAAAAAAAGAAGAAAAAAAGAGAAAAAAAGAAAAAATTGCAACACATAAAATAAATTTCCTGAACCTGAGTAGCAGCCGCTCCTCAGGACACCCAGGCCGCAGCGCCAGGGTGGGGAGGGACACATGACGAGTCCAGCGGGGGGGGGGATTCCACGGAGAAACAGTTCCCGCTCCCGACACAGTGGGTTTACACTTTTCTGTTCCTTCTCAGATGAGACCAAGTAGAAAAAACCAGTATAACATTGGCAGAACAAATGAAAACTTTTGTAAACTTGCAACTAGGGCTAGACGCCAATGGTGAGAGAAAGAACGGAGAGCCGAGCTCTCAGATTGGGGCCAGTAACAAACCGGCCGTACAGAAGATGAACTTCAAATTGGTCAGGGCCTCTTCAGGTTGGTGGTCTATTGTTCTGGGAATGTTGAGGAGTGGCAGAGAAGGTTCTCCTTCCTCGACCCCTTACCGGGGTCCAGATCCTGGATGGAGGTCCCAGGACTCGTGGAGGCAACATTTGTACATCCTCAGCTGGCAGTGGCGGAAGACCCAAGTTTTTGATGAAGGCATCATCCTCTTGGATGTCCCACATGACATGTTGGACCCCCTCCTTCATGGCACTGAGGCAGAAAGGAAACCCCCAATAGTAAGGGACTTTGTGCGACTGTAAGTGCAATGTTACCGGTCTCAAAGAGCGTCTCTTCACCAGTGTGATGAGAGAAAGGTTGCTGTATATCTGGACTCTGTCCCCTTTATAATCAACATGGGAGTGATTGCAGATAGCTTGGGTGAGGGCTTCCTTACTTTCATAGTAATGAAATCGCACTACGATATCTCTCGGTCTGGCCCCCGCCGGAGGTTTTGGGGCCAGAGATCTGTAAGCTCTGTCCAGGCGCCAATCAATGTCTGCTATATCAGGTGCTATGGTATTAAATAGGCCCTGGAGATAGGATCTGATAATTTTTATCACGTTTTCCGTGACTCCTCTGATCCGCAAATTCTGGCGTCTTTCCCTATTTTCAAGGTCTTCTTGATGTATTTGAAGTTGGGAGACTGTATGTTTAAGGGATGCATTTTCTTCCTCCATGGCCTGCAAGTTTCATCAAACTTGGTCTCTAGCACATCTGTACGTTCCCCTATTTGGTCCAGCTCCCCCTTCAGTTCTTGTGACAGCTTGTTAATTTCTTGGGCTATGTTATGTGTTATATTATGCAACAATGCTTGGAGTTTATCATCCAGCATCTCAGGGGTTAATACCACAAGGCGTTGAGACATGGGTGGGAGTCCGGCGTCCATTGTCCTCTGGCTCCATGGCACGATCCTGCTCGGCTGGGCCGGCTATAGTACTCGAGGCCGGGGATTCGGACCTAGTAAGAAAGCGTTCCATTCCCGGACCAGGCCGCGGCTCTGATCGTGATCGGAGGAGAGCTTTTTGGTCCCCAATTTTCACCATCGGGTGGTCTGGGGTATGAGGGGGTAGTCCACTTGCCCCTGGAGCAGTTTTGCCGCACTTGTAGCTTTGCAGGGGCTGTCGAGAGCGGGATCAGTCAAAAGCTTTCCTAGTGTGCGTACGCCATCGCCGAGAGCCGCACATGCCCCTACCTCCTCTTTAAAAGAGGAGTATGGCCAAACGTTTGTCCACACTTCTCTTGTAGATAACAGGAGTACACTTACTTTTGTTCCCCTATTTCCCAGAACCAGCTAATAGCATCTTAGAGTTGACGTGGGAAAGCAGCATGGAGGTGAGTAAGTTAGTTTGCTTTTTTGCAAACCCCAAACATCTCCTTTAATTAACATTTCTGCCCATCATCAATCTATGGAGTTGATTTACTGAAGAAGCTGAAATTTCACAGAGTGAAATTATATTAAACTAAAATACCAAATCAAGTGAAAGGTCAACCACTTCCAGACCGCCCACCATGGATTTACGTTGGTACTTCGATGTTAAATACCATTGTTATGGCAGTAGACAGCTGCCATAAGCCCGGTATCTTTCTTCACGGCGGGCATTCTGCTTTAACCTCCCTGGCGGTATGACTGAGTCTGGAATTTATTGCTGAAAGCGGTAATGATTTTCTGCATGGAGATATGGCGTTATGTACTATAGGCCTGCAATGGTTAGTATCCCTGGCGGTATGATTATGTCTGATTTTTGGTGCTGAAAGCGGTACAATTATTTTGCATTTATTCAATAATGTAATCAAACCAAAAACGCAGAAATTTGCTCAGTTGCAGAATTGTCGCTGTCGTCACTTTCAGTTTCTGATGATAAATTTCCCCAAAAATCAGTATCACTCAATTCTGCAAATGATTCTTATTTACTATCGCTGTTTTCTAGCTGATCAAAAACCACTTTTGACGCAAAGGGACACTTTTTGGTTGCTATGGACATTCTCATGTTTCCAGGCAGAAAGAATGACATTTATTATATAAAAGTGCATGCAGGGCTCTGGGCAAACCACTAGGGACAAAGGGGATGTGAAATGTTTTCATACAGTAATGTAATCTATAAGATTACAGTGTACTGTATGTACTGTGTGTGTTTCACTTTTTGAATTTCCCGCCGGTCTCCGCCCCCGTACGACGCGACGCTCGCAGGGAACGGAGCCCGGAGGCACACAGAGGCATCGGAGCTGCGGACACAGCCCACAGACACGCTGACACCACGGGAGGACATTGCTGGATCCAGGGGACAAGGTGAGTAACATTGCCTGGATCCAGCGATGCAAGCCCGAGTGTGGCTCAGGGTTACCGCTTTAGGTACTGAAAATCCACCCCGAGCCACACTCGGGATTACCGCTAAGGAGGTTAAGATAAAAGTGGTGTCCGCGGCACGATGGCCCCCCACTCGATTCTATGCCCTTGGAGGACTGGAGGCCCTCCGGCCTTAAAGGGACCATTTATTTTTATTTTTTTGCTTTTAAGTGTAAATGTGAAATCTGAGGTCTTTTTGACCCCAGATCTCACATTAACCACTTCAGCCCCGGAAGGATTTACCCCCTTCCTGACCAGAGCACTTTTTTGTGATTCGGCACTGCATCGTTTTAACTGACAATTGTGCGGTCGTGCGACGTTGTACCCAAACAAAATTGACGTCCATTTTTTCCTACAAATAGAGTTTTCTTTTGGTGGTATTTGATCACCTCTGCGTTTTTTATTTTTTGTGCTATAAACAGAAAAAGAGCGACAATTTTGAAAAAAAAACCCAATATTTTTTACTTTTTGCTTTAATACATATTCAAAAAAAGAAAAAAAAAGTATTCATCAGTTTAGGCCAAAATGTATTCTTCTACATATTTTTGATAAATAAAATCACAAAAATCATTTATTGATGGGTTTGCGCAAAAGCTAACTAGTCTACTAACTATGAGAATTGATTTATGGCATTTTTATTATTTTATTTTTTTTTACTGGTAATGGCGGCGATCTGCTTTTTATCGGGAATGTGATATTGCGGCGGA
This sequence comes from Glandirana rugosa, assembly GCA_018402905.1. NCBI lineage: Eukaryota > Metazoa > Chordata > Amphibia > Anura > Ranidae > Glandirana > Glandirana rugosa. The sequence continues at coordinate 296,897 of BLSH010326521.1, read as the reverse complement.
CAGATCGACATTTTTGACACTTTTTTGGGACCATTGACATTTATACAGTGATCAGATCTAAAAATAGCCACTCATTACTGTATAAATGTCACTGGCAGGAAAGAGGTTAACACTAAGGGAGCGATCAAGGGGTCAAGTGTGTTCCCTCACTGTGTTTTAACTGTGTGGGGGCTGGGCTGGCAGGGACATGACAGATATAACTGATCCCGATTACAGGGATCAGTTGATCACTGTCATATCCCCTGTCAGAACTGGGAACTGCCGTGTTTACAACGGCTTTTCCCCGTTCTTCCTCTGTGGAAGGCGATCGAGTTGGCCCAACCCGCGGGCACACTCACGCAGCGTGTGGCGGGCACGAGAGCGCCCCGTCGACGGCGTGCGCCCGTCCGCAACTGTGGCTGCGCGAATCGCCGTTTATAGATGGCGATTTGTGCAGCGGAGCCACACTGCCGCCATATTTCTACGCGAGGCGGTCGACAAGTGGTTAAAGAGGTTCTGTCATACTTTATTACAAGGGATGTTTACATTCCTTGTAATAGGAGTAAAAGTGATCCAAAAAAAAATGATCAAAGTTACAGTGTAAAAATAAAAAATAAAAAGTAAAATAAATAAGAAAAAAAAAATTTAAAGCGTCCCGTCCCTCCGTGCTCATGCACAAAAGCGAACGCTTATATAAATGGTGCCCACATATGTAAACAGTGTTCAAACCACACACATGAGGTATTGCCACAATCATTAGAGCGAGAGCAATAATTCTAGCACTAGATCTCCTCTGTAACTCAAAATTGGTAACCTGGGGCGTGGTCTGGACATGGCCGAGTGAGGCAGCTTACTTGCGGAGCTCCTGGACCTTGCCTGTTATTCGGGCTTCATCAATTAACTTTAGCACCGAAGTTTACAACGGCATGTACACAGCGAGGAAAAGAAAGGGGAAGAGTGCCAAGAAAAGTGCTCAGAGCTCACCAGGAGGAGGTTTGTCGAAACTCTGGGCGAACACTATCTTTCCATCTGCCAAGATGGTGGACCGTGCGGACTTACAGCACGCGGCACCAACAGCACTGGCCCCTGCTGCCTCCCCAGCCCCTTCGACAAGCTCAGAGACATTCTCAGATGTCCCAGCGGCGTTTCACGCTGATACCCAGGTCTCTCCCGGCCATCCGCTCACATTGCGGGCAGACGCGGAGCTTAGGGTCCTGCTCCAGGCACTGCTGACGCGATTTGACATTGAAGCCCTGATAAGCCACCTGGAAGCTGCTCATTGTAAAGAGATCACGGAGGTAAAGCAGAACATTTCCACCATAACTGACCGCTTGGGGACGGGGGAAGTGACGGTGGCAGCCTTGGAACAGAGGGTGACGGTGATGGAAACACAGATGGCAGCCCAGACGGCTACAGCAATTGACCTGCAGCTGCGTCTGGAGGAACTCGAGGACGGGAGCCGGAGGAATAACCTGAGGCTCCGGGGCAATATAGCGGGGGAATCCCTTCCCGGGAACATGACGTTCGACCGCATCCATCGAGCTTTGGGACCTCGCTCTACAGACCCAGAGCGACCACGAGACGTGGTCTGCAGGGTGCATCACTATGCTTATAAGGAGATTGTCTTGTGGAAAGCCTGGGAAGCAGGGGACAGGGATTTTGACGGCGCTCCTATGAAGATACTGCCGGACCTTTCCCGAGCAACCCTCCAAAGAAGAGCGATGCTGTGGCCAGCGTTTGAGGTGGCCCGCCAACATGGAGCAACATACCATTAGGGATACCCCCTCTCCATGACTTTTCACAAAGCGCAACGCTCTTTCATCCTACGCACACCAGAGGAGCTCCCGGACCTGTTCGCCTTCTTGGGCTCTGTCCCAGTGCCGGTGCCCAATTGGCTTCAGTGGCTACCTCGACCGATGATTCGCCAGCCGGGCCGGCCTGCTACATCCGGACACCAGAGACCTGCATCCCCTAGACCGCAGTGGAAACAGAGGCGCTCCCACCTCTTCTCCTCGGGGGAATCACGGGAGGCATAGACGGTAAGCAGAGGGTTAACACCCCCGCCGCCGGGAACTGGGACTAGTGGAGGTGGCAGGTTGACATGGCAGGGACATTACGGCAGGTGTAGGAGACACATGGTGTCAGGGACATACTGGTCTGAGTGCTTGCAGGCAACCTAGCTATGTTGTGCCACCCACCCCGTAACAGATCTGGCAAAGAGAGACCCACAATATTGTTTATCTGGAGATGGCTGGGCTATGCACACTGAGGGGATATCAGGGGGACGCATCCGGTTGTTAATTGTTCAGTTCCATTGGAGCTCTCACCCCTAGTTACCACCCAAACAAAGGTTCCCCATCTCTCCCCCTTCTGCTTTTAAAGGAGCCTGCAACACTAGATGTACCCAGCAGCCAGGACAAACTAAGGTTGTGCAAATATATTTGACATTTAATCTGGATAAATGGGTCTATTTAATTAAAAACTGGATCCTGATTATGTATCACACTGACCTGCCCAGTGAAGAAATATTTCTTGCACTTTCCCAGTTTATATTTCACGGACCAAAATGTGCCATACTGTTGATGAAGCATTTAGCACAATCTGAGGCTGTGGTTCATAATTACAATCAACCCATTAGTCAGTTTGCCTGCTCCGCTCGCTGAAGTGGACGGTGGGGACACCGGAGCGTGGCTCACTTCAGGCGGATAATGCCAATATTTCTCAAATGGGGGGTACCGCAGTATATCCAGCAACGAACTTCAGATCTCGTAGTGCCCCCCCCGGGGATTATCTCTGTCTCCTCCCTATCTATTCGGTTGCGGGAGCCTGTCTGGTGAACTATCATGAACAGAGATCTTAGCCCCATAACTAGTGGGGGTAACAGAACTATGAACTTTTATTTGTGTTGTTTTCTTTCCTCTTTTTTGGTCACTTCAAATGTGTTACTCATAAACATAGTTGTATTGTTATATTGCCTAAGATTCTCATTTTCATTATGGTGCATTAGGGATATGTTTCATGCCTGAAGAGACGGGCGAGGAGGGGCCTGCCCACTTGGTCGGGTCTAACCTCTCTCCCAAACAGACCGCGGCCTTGATAACCGGGACTTGCCCGGGACAGACCGCCTGAATAGTTCTATACTTTATAAAAGTAAAAAAAAATTTTTTTTTTGTGCTCTCTCCTCTTTTTGCTCTCTATTCTCTAATCTACAGCTCTATAGCCTAGTACCTCTCTGACTTATACCTCCCTTTCCCCCCCTTCTATTTGCTGTGCAGGACCTCGGCGACTATGGAGAACATTACAATAGTCTCTATGAATGCGAAGGGACTCAACACGCCCGAAAAGCGGCGCATGCTTTTAGATGAGTTAAAACGCTCCCGGGCAGATGTTGCTTTCATCCAAGAGGCTCACTTTAAAACCAACAAAACACCCAGTTTAAAGAACAAACACTATCCCCTTGTGTACCATGCTACAAACGAGACAGCTAAAACTAGAGGTGTCTCTATACTCATTTCTAGTAGAGTACCCTGGACCTGTGATGATATAAGGGCAGACAGTAAGGGACGCTATATATTCTTGAAGGGACTTATTGGCCATGAACAAGTGACCCTGGCAAATGTTTATGCCCCCAATGACCGCCAATATGTCTTCTTCAGGGAAACACTGGACAGGCTGGGGGGATTTTCAGGGGGACAATTGATAGTGGCAGGAGACTGGAACACTACCCTAGTCCCGTTGGTAGACACCTCAACCGGGGGATCCTCGATCCGCACTAGCGTACACAAGCGCATATTACAATACCTACATGAGGATCATTTGCTAGATGTGTGGAGGTTACAGCATATGGGAGAAAGAGACTACACATTCTAGGTGTACTCCAGAATTGACTATTTTTTAATCCCACATAGCCAGCTACAAGCAGTCACTGACTCATCAATAGGCAACATAACGTGGTCAGACCACTCCCCCATAGCTATTTGATACGGCCTGTGAACAGTTTTGTCCTCCAAAACATGCTTTTGGAAATTAAACGAGAGCCTGCTGCAGGTCCCAGAGGTAATAGCCAATATAACTAAGGAACTACAACACTACTTTTGTACTAACGACCACACAGACTGCGACCGGGGGATACTTTGGGAGACCCACAAGGCGGTTATAAGGGGGGTTCTCATCAAGCATGGGACCAGAATAAAAAAAGAAAGAGACAAAGACCTGAAAACCCTTTTGTAAAAAATGCACCAAACAGAAACACTCTATAAGCAGACCCCACTCCTGGCCCTAGACAAGGAACTACTCTCTATGAGGCACCAGCTTGCTGACTTACTACACTATAAGGCGACGATCCAACGAGGCCGCAAAGTCGGCTGCGAACAGGGCAATAAATGTGGGAAATTGCTAGCCAACTCCACCAAGGAGCGTAAGCTTGCCACCTATATCCCTCAAATAACATCTCCTTCGGGTGCCAAAGTCACACTACCGAAGCAGATAGCGCAGACCTTTAGGGACTACTACTCATCCCTACCAGAACAACTCCCAAGTGGCAATGGAGGAGTACATAGTCGCCTCCAAGCTCCCACCAGAGGCGGATCCAGTGGGGGGCAATGGGGCAATTGCTCCCCCCGAGAAAATAGTGAGCTTGCCTCCTCTCTGGCAAAGACCTGTGCAGTGCAGGCTGAATACATCTCATCATAGGATCCGGAAGACACAGCCACACTCTGTAACATAACTTTCCTCTCCACCTGTTCTCTGGTCTTATCTCCCCCCTCCCCCAGCGCTCTCTGTCCTGTCTGCTGCTGCGGGGAGTGTAGACAGAGAGCGGGGGAAGAAGACCGTTTCTGGACACGCCACGCCCGACTTATGTAGAGTAGTATCCTAGGCCTTCTGTGTCGGTGTGCGACATTATATTGAAAGGAGAGGTGCGCAAGAGGACGAGAATAGAAGGGGGCGAGAGACAGATGTGAGGGGCGTCGTCGTCTGTCCTGTCTCTCGCGACCCCCTCCCCCCTCTATTCTGGTCTCTTGTCCACCTCTCCTTTCAATACAATGTCTCA
>BLSH010326521.1:243382-257779 GCA_018402905.1 Glandirana rugosa | reverse complement strand
AGCCGGCTCTTCACCATCTCCTCTGGACGATTCATCCTACATCTGGACACCTGTCTATACCTGGAGATGCTTCCCCCATCGCAGAGGTTGCAGTGACGCCATTATGGACTACCCATGCTGATTATGCTGTTTATGCTGCTCCACAATGTGAGTGTTTTTAAACCATTATTATAATAAATCCTTTGTAATACTGCACTTAGAGGCGCCTCCTTTTTGTCTTCTTCTTTTATAGTTACATGAGGTCTGGTTCAGCTTCCAAGGATTGGCTGCCTCTTGTCCCTGATCATCTGTTACACTCCCTCCTAGAGACTTATTGAAGTGGCAGAGACTTCCACTTATATTGTCTTGAGGATTTCACCAATTAGACTACCTCGTTACTTTTTATGAACTATTTTTGGACTGGGCTGATTACAAAGTTTGAGCGCACAAACCTGCTTTTTTTAGGGGGTAAATTGCAGCCAATATCACAGGTGGGGTACATTGCAGCCAATATCCCAGGTGGGGTAAATTGCAGCCAATATCACAGATGGGGTACATTTCAGCCAATAATACAGGTGGGGTAAATTGCAGCCAATATCACAGGTGGTGTAAATTGCAGCCAATATCACAGGTGGGAGTACATTGCAGCCAATATCACAGGTGGAGTACATTGCAGCAAATATCCCAGGTGGGGTACATTTCAGCCAATATCACAGGTGGGGTACATTGCAGCCAATAACACAGGTGGGGTACAGGTGGGGTACATCGGGCCGTGCGTTCCAGGAAAGGAGCTGTCGCATCACTTCCGGTTTCTCACTGGCATAGCGAAACTGGAAGTGACGCCGTGCCATGAGAAAAAGATGGCAGTGCCTTGATTGGCACAGCCCTCAGCCAACAAGAGGGCTGAGGCACACAGCTTAGCGCCGCAAGGCAGGATCAAAACCTGCCATTGAAGCGTGTCACCTGCAATCACGTGATTGCAACGACTTCACGCTTCCCATAGTACACTGTGTCCAGCGCCCAAACACAGTGCACTTAAAGACTTAAACAACCTTATTTATTTATTTTTCTTTTAAAGGGACCTTTTTTTTATTCTTTATTTTTATTTGGGGGGGGGTGCACTCATGCCACCACTGTTTATGACTACATTGTACCCATCTTTTGATGGCTACTTCCTTCTGACTCTTTTGCTGGGAATGTATTACTGGATTCCCAACCGGCCAGTGAAGTAGTCAAGGAACTCATCCACACAGTTGTTCTGGTCAAGGACATAAAGTTCAGCAAATCTTTGGTAAAACAAAAAAAAACTTAAAAGTGGGTGAATTTTGTATAATTTGGCTTGGCAGTTGGGATGATCTCAGGGAGAGCACTGAAATGAAGGAAGCACATGATCATTTTATAGCGTAATAGATAGATAGATAGATAGATAGATAGATAGATAGATAGATAGATAGATAGAGTTGTGCTCATAAGTTTACATACCCTGACAGAATTTATGATTTCTTGGCCATTTTTGCTTGAGGTGATTGTAGCCGTATTAGTTCAATTGTGCCAGAGAAAATTGAGTATTGTTCATGATACTTTTTTTATTTGCACTAACATAAAAATTTTCAGGAAAAGCTTTCGGGGTATCTCCCCTTCTTCAAGGTCCAAGCAGTACTGAATAAAAACAGTTTTAGCCAAATGTTAAAAACAGAGAGAAAAAAAAAACCTCTGCGAGAAAGGAGAAAGGAAAAACAAACAAATACAAATCAATGTATAAGGCCATGGTAATGAAACATGCTGAAGAGATAGTGAGATAAGACAGGCAGAGTTATAGACTAGGGAGGGGAGGGGTGTGACAGTCACAGAGGGGGTCGTAAAATTTTTGAATAATGAGTGAGAAAACCTATATCCAAGTTTAAGCCGTTATTTTTTGTGTCAAAAAGAAGAATCATTCTTAGTTCAAACGTTTTCCTTTCCTGCGTGATTCTGAAATCCCCTTTAAGAACTAAAACATTGAGGTTTTCAATAGTGTGGTCCGGTTGTGAAAAATGATGTGCCATCAGTGTGCATAAATCATCTTCTTTATGATTCTTGATGGAATGTCTGTGTAAATTCATCCTTGCTTGCAATTTGTGTCCTGTTTCACCAACATAAGATCCTTTGTTGCACCTACTGCATTGAATGAGATATACCACATTACTAGAGGTACAGCTGTATGATCCCATGATATTGAAGGTCCCATTTGTGTGTGTGACACTTTTGGATATATTGATCTGGTTGCACAGTTTGCAACATTTTTTATTGCAGGGTTTTCTTCCATTATTTGTGACTTCATAATCAGAGTGAAGTTTCCTGCTGATTAGTTTTTGTCTGAGATTGGGTGGTTGCCTGTATTGGGGGTGCCAATATTGGGGGTTGTTGGAATATTCCTTTCAGAGTATCATCTTCTGTTACAATGGGTTGTAAATCTTTGATTATCTTTTTTTATCCCTTCTAGTGTTGGGTTGTGTGTAGTGACTAGTGGGACACGGTTATTTGTTTTTTTCTCTTTGTATTGGAGTACATCCCAGTACATGTGTTGTGAACAATCATCCCAGTACAGGTGTGATGGACAATCATCCCAGTACAGGTGTTGTGGAAAATCATCCCAGTACAGAAAAAAACAAATAACAGTGTCCCACTAGTCACTACATACAACCCAGCACTAGAAGGGATAAAAAAGATAATCAATGATTTACAACCCAAGCCACAACTGGGCTTCTTGCCAAGATGAATGGGCAGCTTTACCATTTGAGGAGATAAACAGCCACCACAAACGACTTCAAGCTGTCATTGAAGTATTAAGTTAAATTTTGGTCTCATATCACTCCAAATGACTTTGTGCCAGAAGGTTTTAGGCTTGTCTCTGTGATGTTTGGCATATTGTAAGTGGGATACTTTGTGGCATTTGCGTAGTAAAGGCTTTCTTCAGGCGACTTGACCATGCATCCTAAACAATTTTCCTGGCAGTTGTGTCTGAAATTTTAGGTGATCTACCTGACCGGGGTTTGGTTTCAACAGAATTTTCTAATTCTTGATTAGAGTTTGAACACTGCTGATTGGCATGCTCAATTCCTTGGATATCTTTCCTGTATTATACAGTTCAACGACCTTTTCCCACAGATCCATTGACAATTCTTTTGCTTTCCCCATGACTCAGAATCCAGAAATGTCAGTGCAGCACTGGATGAAAGATGCAAGGGTCTGTCAGGAGTCCAGAAACTCATTGGCCTTTTATACACACATACTAATTACAAGCAAACAGATCACAGGTGAGTATGGTTACCTTTAATAGCCATTCAAACCCCTTTATGTCAACTTGTGTACATGTTATCAGGCTAAAATCACTAGGGTATGTAAACTTTTGATCAGGGTCATTTGGGTAGTTTCTGTCGTCATTATAATTTAAAAAGAGTAAACACAGTTGATTGATGATAAATGGCTTCAGCCAAACACTAACCATGAGTGAAATAAAAGTTTTTGTGTTATCATTCATATTCTCTAAAAAATGGCCAAGAAATCATAAATTCTGCCAGGTTATGTAAACTTATGAGCACAACGGTATGTGTTTCTTTATGTATTTTAGCAAATTTTGAACCCAAATTAATTAGCTAGCAACCTAATGTTAAAATTGTAAGACACTATTTTCACTCTTTGTATACTATTATGTACAATACCTCAAGTAACAAAAGAATATACCAAAAAGCAAGTAAAAAAGAAACAGGAAGGGGAAAATACTTTTTAACATTTTCTCTTGTTTCTGAGTTCTTACTTTTATATTCTTTTCAACATACCATGATGATCATGCATGATGTTCTACAAATACCCATAGTAATAAGTCAAAAAGTAACATTGCCATTTTTTCCTGTTGTTAAAAGAAAACCTCAAATACCAAAAAATACATGACATTTGTGACAAAAACAAAACAGTAACGTCAGCCCAGTTTTTTTGCATGATGTGAAAGAGGATGTTACACCGAGTAAATAAATACCCAACATGTCACGATTTGAAATTGCGCACGCTCGTAGAATGGAGCCAAACTTCAGTACTTTAAAATCCCCATAGGCAAGGCTTTAACAATTTTTACAGGGTACATGTTTAGAGTTTAGATCTAGTGCTATAATTATTGCTCTCGCTCTAACGATCGTGGCAATACCTCACATGTGTGGTTTGAACGTCGTTTATATATGCGGACGCGACTTACGTATGCGTTCGCTTCTGCGTGCGAGCTCACGGAGACGAGGGCGCTTTAATTGTTTTTTTTTTTTTTATTGTTTATTTTATTTTATTTTTTTATTTTTACACTTTCCCTTTTAAAAAAAAAACGTGATCACTTTTATTTCCTATTACAAGGAATGTAAACATCCCTTGTAATAGAAATATTGCATGACAGGTACTCTTTATGGAGAGGTGTGGGGTCTATAAGACCTCACCCCTCTCCTCCAAGCTGGAAAGCATCAGATCAAAAAAAAAAAACGATCTGATGCTTTCTAGCCGGAAAACTGGAAAACCGGCTTTGTTTACTGTTGCCGGACCGGACGTGACGTCATGACGTCACACCCGATCCTCCGAGAGCCATAGAGATGACGGGGGACTATCTATCCCTTGCATCTCAATGGTACTTTCTTCCAGCCGCGGCGGTTCCGTCCTCCGACTCACCGATCGCTGAGGTGAGTCGGTAAAGGCACCGGATGGCGGCAGGAGGGGGGGCGTCCCCTCCCGCTGCCTGTAAGAACGATCAAGCGGCTGGGCAGCCACTGTGATTGTTCTTATGGTGAAGGGAATCGCCGGCTGAAGAGAATGATACCTCATTGATGCCTGCAGCTGCAGGCATCTCTGAGATATCAGTGTAGAAAGTAAATTACGTCATTTTACTATGGGCCGGTAGGGAAATATGCTATGCTTCCTTTTTAAGGATTATTTTAGTGCTGCAATACCCAAATTGTGTCAAGTGACTTCAGCAACACAAATACATGCATTAACTGAACATGAAATTTGCTGTTACATTAAGGTACATTCACTTAAATAAATGCGAGACAAGCAACTCATTACATGAAATTGTAATATTAAATTCAACAGCAAAACCAGAAGTAAAATTAGCAATGTTTTAATATTAAAGTAACCAACTACAACAGAGTAGAGTCATATAAGTGAATTTTGTTGTTTTATCTTTCTTATATTCACCAAAACACAAAAGTATTACTGAGTGATTTTCATATCCTCGTTTTTGCTGTAAAATTTTAAATGCATTTTCAATAATAACAAAAACACATATAATATAATAAGTACTAGTATAAAGAAGAAAAGGCAACGCTTAGCTTGTCTAAACAAACCTTCCCTAGTAATGAATAGGGATGAGCAAATGTGCCTAGATTCAAACCCAATGTTCCAAGTCCAAAACTTGCAAACGTAAAGTGTTACTAAACCCACAACCGTAAAATAAGTCCGTATAGGCATTAAAGCATGCTTGTTATACTCACTGTGGAACCTAAGGGGTTGATCCTTTGTATTGTGTAAAAAGGCTGTTTGATCCCACCCTCTGTGATCCTCCCCTTACCTAACAAGTTTTCGACCCATTTGTGGTCAGTGCATCTTTGGCCTTGATAATGCATACGTTAAAGTGTTACTAAACCCACAAGAGTAAAATCAGTCTGTAAATGCAGTGAAGCATGCTTGTTATACTCACTATGGAATCTAAGGGGTTAATCCTCTGCATTGTGTAAAAAGGCTGTTTTGTCCTGTCTTCTCTGATCCTCCCCTTCTTTTACTGTCCTCAATTCATATGCAGATAGCACAGAGCCTTAGCAGGCACTCTGCACTTGCTCACTTTGGTGTGTATAGTTAGAGAGTTTTTTTTTTTTGCCTCCTTACACAGGTGTCCCCCCAGCGGAGTTCCTCCTTACACAGGTGTTCCCCAACAAAGTGCCTCCTTATACAGGTATCCCCCAGTGGAGTGCCTCCTTACACAGGTGTCCCCCAGCGGAGTGCCTCCTTACACAGGTGTCCCCCAGCGGAGTGTCTCTCCTTACTTTACAGGAGAGAGGTGATGTGGGGGGCAGTGAGACATGCTCCCCGCCACACCACCGACATTGCAGAGGCCAGGCGGAAGAACAGTGATGCGGGGCGGGCAGAGAGAGATGATGTCATCTCTGCCCACCCACCCCTCTCGTTCGTGGCTCCCTTATGCAGGCCGCCCGCCCGCAGCTCTGTAAAGCCGCTCGCCCGCGGCTCTGTGAAGCCACCCGCTCACGGCTCTGTCAGGTCGCCTGCCCGCCGGTGAATTCAATCCGCAAATACTCAAGTATTATAGGCCTACTAAGTAAGGGGGGAGAAACAGATGAAAAGCTGTGGTAACTTAATGTTCCTTGATTAACAGTTCAGAAGATCTTCAGCTGGCTTTGTAGTTTAAATAGTATATACCAAAAGCAACTGCAGCTGCAACAGAACAGGTTTCCAGGAAGTGCACTGTATTGGTATAAAATACTTTTACTGTAACAATACAAAAGAAGCTTCACAGTGATCACTGACTTTTATGGTGGAACTACAGATAACAGCAATTTAGTAAAGGGGGTATACATGCTTGTATTTCAACTTTCCTTCTCTGGGTTAAGATCTAGGCCTTGACTACAGTGAATATGTTGGATCAGATTATGTTTGCACAATGTCTGCAATAGTGGGCTTCCGCTCGCTCACCCCACAGGAACAATAGATGTAGATGGTGAATCCACTGCTGTGGATGATGATGATGACAAGGATGGAGATGATGGTGATGTTCACTCCAACCCTCTGGCTCCTAGGCTCGGCTTCCGCCATTTCTCACATCGATTCTCCCACATCGATTGTCCCAGCGGGATGCAGGGATCAGGAACAGTCTCAGCTTAGTGCAGGAAAAGTCTTTCAGGCTGCAAGGTTTCTGAATTCCTAAGTCTGTGGGAGTAGGCTACGATTCAGCCACCATGAACACAGGGTCCTGCTTGATCGATCCACGCCGCCCAGACAGAGTGCACTAGGCCTCCAGCCTTTGCTTACATAGACTCTCCAATGAGGTAACTCTTCTTCCCAGGAATCCTTCTCTGCTGCACAGTGTGATGGGAAATGTAGTCCTGCTGCAGTGCAGCCAGAGGGCGAAGCCTCACAAGAAAACTACAACCCCAGAGTGCATTTCTCTTGCTGGAATAAATCACAAGCAGGATGTGATGACATGGTCTTTTAGTGCCACTGGTGGGAGTCAGCTCCACATAAACAACACTGCACACTGTCTCTGAAATGCAGGTATACATATGTATGTATATAGCTCCCTGCTACACATAGTGCACCAAGAACAACCGTCCCTGTCCAATGAACATCTGTCACAGTGTACCATCACATCTGTACCAGTGCACAAAACATATATCACAGTGCCCCATCACATCTGTACTAGTGCACAATACATCTGTCATAGTGCCCCATGAACATCTGTACCAGAACACAAAAAATCTGCAATAGAGCAATAGTATTCAATTGTGACATCAACATATGTTAGTGTCCACCGGTGAATGATGAACATCTGTCATAGTGTACAAGTGCACAAAAACATCTATCAGTGTACCAGTGTCCCACCTATAAATAAACAAAAAAATTGAAAGCACCCCCACCCGTGCTCGCGTGCAAAGATGAACACACAAGTTTACGTAAATGGTGATTGCACCACACATTAGGTATCGCCACGAATGTCAGAGTGAGAGCAAGAATTCTAGCACCAGACCTCCTGTATAACTCTAAACAATTTTAGCGTGATATGTTTGATATCTATTTACCCAGTGCAACACCATATTTTGCCAAAAATGTGGGTATTATATTGTCTCTCTGTGCATTGAAATTCATTAAAATGTATTTATGCATTAGAGTGTAAAATTGCAATTGAAAAACTACTGCGCAAATACCATGTGACATAAAAATTTGCAAAACCCAACATTTTATTCTCTAGGGCCTCTGCTACAAAAATATATAATGTTTGAGGGTTCTAAGTAATTATCTAGCAAGAATACAGTTTTTTACAACAAAAAGTGTCAGAATAAGGTCTGGGCTTAAAGTAAATAATGGCTAAAGGTAGTCCTTGAATGCACTTAAAGCGGAGTTCCACACAGAAATGTTTTATTTTTTTGGCATCCACTCTTTTAATACTAAATAGATGTAACCTTTTGTTTCCTTACTTTCAAACCGCCTAGTAATTTACATGCATTTTTTACTCACAATTTTGTTTCTCTCACTGCTGGACTTTTCCATTTTAGGTGAGGACACCTGAAGCCCATCCATAGTCTCCTGGCATCTCTTCCTGAAAGAAGTGCATGGTGGGTAACCATCATTTCCTGTCTGGAATAACATGATTTTACAGTACAGGGAAGCCCACTGACTCCTGGGAAATGATGAGTCATATCTGCCAGGAGGCCAGGAGAAGCAGGAAGTGAGGAGAAGAGCCTAGGACCTAAAAGGGGCAGATTACAAAGACCACCTAGCAACAAGCGACTTAGGGTGAGTATAACATTTTTTTTTCCTTCAAAGGTAAGTCTATATAGGCAAAGGACTTTTGGAACTCCACTTTAACTTTAAGGATAAGGGCTGCTCTCCAGGACTTAGACTGGGAGGGAATATTAGCATCAATGAACATAGGACAGAAATGGGAATTCTTCAAAAAGACTGTATGTAAACTCACTTCAAAGTATATTCCCATGGGCAATAAGTTTAAAATACTAAAAATAAAACCTATGTGGCTCATGGCCAAAGTTAAAAAAGCTATAAATAATAAGAAAAGAGCTTTTAAAAAATATAAAAATGAAGGAACACTATCATCGTTTAAATGTTACAAAGGACATAACAGAATATGTAAAAAGGAAATCAAGGATACGCATGCGCGGGACTTCCGGGAAGAAGCTCTAACTCGGAGGCTCCATCCCGCTCCGGCCGTCTCACAGCCCCACCGCAAGCTAACGAGAGCAGACCATTCCCTAACTCACTGCCTGGGCACCTGAAGCAAAGGGACACCTGCCTACATGTCGGGAAACTGGACTCAACCCAAGAAAAGAGGTCCACAGAAAGCTTCTCTTCGACACTCAGGCTGAGGGGACATCCAAGATGGAGATCGCAGCTCCACCATGTGGATACATAGAGGACAATGAGAACATCCCAGATCCTCTGGCTGCAAACCAGATGGCACCCCCTGCAACACCAGTGAGTACTTTCTGCCAGCCTTCTCTCCCCAGCCTCCACGGCCTCCCTGTTGGGGAGAACAATGGAAGATATCCTTAATACTCCCTTACCAGACAGCCCCATAGGCTTTAATGGAGCACAGGGAGCTGGTATGTCATCTCAAAATCCTTACTCTGACATGTCACATCTCCTTGCCAAGTTCTCAGAGGTGGATTAGCGCAAAATGCAGAGCAAATTACCAAAGCTATCAAAGCAGAGCTATACAGTCTGAGAGCGCAATTTGATATTGTGGAACAAACTGTAGACAGCACACCTGCAAGGGTTAAACAAAATACAACCTGCATACAAACGTTACAAGACCAGCTAGACACTGCACTCTCCAAAATAGAGGATTTGGAGAACCGAAGCAAAAGGCATCATTTCCCCATCAGGGACCTACCTGAAACAATTCTGGATGTGCAAGGTGCTGTAAAATCCCTGATTAAAGAAATACTGCCTACATTTCAGACCACAGACTTGAGCTTGACCGAACCCCTCCCCCCCCCCCATCCAGGTCTTCACTGACCTTTCTCCCACCGCTATTCAGTAAAGACGAGCTTTAAAACCACTGCTGGGAACACTATCACAAAAAATGATTAAGTACTGGTGGACTTTCCCCTTCAGATTACAATTTCTTTACAATCAAAAAACCTACGACTCTCAAATTTCCAGGATGAGAACGCACCCTGCTTCAACTTGGTCTGATCTACTAAGGCCTTGACCCCTTGCCATCTAACTCTCACCAAAGCTCCTCCAAAAGACCACCACCAGGGGCCCCTCTGACGCCAATCTGGAACAAACAACAGCTTAAAAGACAACGAGAGTCAAAACCCCACCACTGATGATTCTGCTCCCTGCTGTAAACTTCATTACTTGAAGTGGAATGCTTCACGATTCAGATTTTTTGAAAATTCTTCCTCATCTATTTGATAAACATGCTCACTTTAATGCACTATCCCTACGCTACGTAAGGTCCTATCTCTATCCCTAGCTGGTGATCTTCCAGACCTGCTAAGACGAGACACCTCCTCCTACCCCCCCTTTTTTTTTCTCCCTCACTCAGGTAACTCTTACTATGATCTGAATGATCCCTAACTTTGTGTTTACCTGCAGATTCTTTTTGGTGACTTACAGCGCATCACTTAGAGAACTCATAATAAGTCGGCTGAGGCTGAGTTCACCCAAACGCTATTTGCCTGACTTCACAGAACGCATTGAGCCACAAGCTCGGCAAACCATTATTTCATTGACACTAAACTGTTACTGGGACCCCTACATTCTCCAAAAGCTAACCTGCCCCATATAGCTAGGTGCACTATAGACTTTAGATAGTTGTGTTGTATTGGTTCAGTTTCGTTATATTGGTTCAGCTGCTCCATTTTGCGGGAGGGGCTCCGGGCCGGAGCAAGATTACATGCACCTTCTCCCACTAAGTTTCCGAGTTCTCCCCACCCTTGGAGGACATCGGGACAGTAACCTTGACCTAGGTTGCTCCCGCACCTGACCCTTTGTAAGGAGGTCATTAGAGGGACTTGGCTGGTCCAGCCCCTCTCCCTAAGGTCTTAGTCCTAGTTTTGGTCTGTAGGCCTATCTCTATTCTACTTATCAACTCTCTTCTCTTTATTGTTCATGTATTTCTCTTACTGCTTTGCTTTGTACTTCTACTTTGTACAAGTTTTACTCAACGCCATTTGCCTGTGCGGATGCCTCCACAACTCCTGACTAGAAGAATTTGAGCATGAATATGCAGAAATTTCCCTGAGGTTTCCACCACAACCATTGTGGTAGGTCTATGCTGTTTAAGAGCTTGTGCACCCTCTCCTGTCCATGGCTAAAAACACACACTCAGGTCCAACCCTCAAAATAGCATCAAGCAATACACATGGTCGATCAAGAGGCGTAAAGCATTTCAGCATTACCATTCTCAGAACATAGAACATCCAGAAGGTAGCTCCTTATTTTGAGGGCAAAGTAATAATGGGAGGTGACACCAATGTAACTTTTGACAATTTACTGGATAAACCAACGACAGGTGCCCTGCTCCTTAAGAGATTCTGAAGCAAAGTCTCAAGATAGCGTGTCTCCTTTACTTGTTAGGCCTCACCGACTCATGGAGGGAGCTATACCCCTCAACCAAAGATTACACACACTTCTCAGCCCCACGTAGCATGTACGGTAGAATAGATCACATCTTTGTAACACTGTCCGAGATCCTGAAAGCCTTGAAGGCCTCAATCCTTGATATCTCTTGGTCGGATCACTCCCTTGTCAGTTTAACACTTAACGACACCCCAACCACCTCAAGACCTCGCCCATGGTGTCTTAATGAAAGCCTCCTAAATAACCCTGTGCATTGCACTATGCTAGATAAGAGTATCAAAGAATATTTTTTACTTTGAATGACACAGATGGGATGCATCCAGACTCCTTGTGGAGAGGGCATAAGGCAGTTCTAAGGGGCAAAATTATTCAGCTAGGTTCACAGCTAAAATGCAGCAGTCAGAAGTAATTAAGATAGAAGATGGAAGTACAAACAACTATGGGGAAGAATCCCCATATACAGCTAGGTGGACTTTACGGACACACGCGAGACTAATCGGATTTATTAAAAAACGTACATTTATTATGTCCGATTAATAAATCCGGTTTTTATACCGAGTAGGCAGGGCCCTGACCAAGTGAGGAGGGTCATAGATATAATCTCGCTGCTGAAATCAGGATGGGATAGCGGTGCTCCTCAAGAGGATTTATCTTATCAATTGACCTGCAGAAGGCTTTTGAATCTGTGTCCTGTACGTATTTACTAACCATTCTAAAAAGAGGGAATTTTGACCCCAAATTTATCGGAGTTGTGGAGGCTCTTTATTCATTCCCTAAAGCACAAGTTAGACTCCAAGAATACTATTCTGACCCTTTCCCAATTGAAAAAGGTACCAGACAGGGATGCCCCTTCTCACCTCTCCTCTTCGCTATGGCGATAGAAACATTAGTTATTGCCATTAGATAACACACAGATATTCAAGGAGTGAAATGTGGCCAAGAAACTCACAAACGCGCCTTCTTTGCGCACAATGTTTTACTATTTGTAACATCCCCTATCACTTCCACTCCCAATATCCACTGCTTTCTTGACAAATTCAGTCAAATATCTGGACTGCATGTGAACAGGAACAAATCAGTTGCCATGAACTTCTCTGTACCCACGGCTATGGTGGAACGACTGAAAAATGAATTCCCTTTCTCCAGGAAATATATGGCAATCCCATATTTAGGTGTACACCTGACCCCATCGATAGACAAGCTCTATGACTCCAATTATACGCCTTTATTCAGGAAGCTGAAGGCAGACTTATCAACCTGGTCCTCACAAGGACTTTCGTGGCTGGGCTGCATGAATTTGGTCGAAATGATGCTCCTCCCAAGAATCCTCTACCTATTTAGGTCCCTACTAGCGTTGAGCGAACCCGGACTGTAACGGTCGGGTCTGTACCGAACTTTCGGGTGTCCGGGACCCGGACCCGAACACGGACATTTCAAAAAACGTTTGGGTTTGGATTCTGGGTTCTGGTAGTTGATCACGCATGTTGAATAGCTGAAGGGCAGCCAATCAACAAGCGTTTCACTGGTTCGCCCTTAGAAGCCATCACAGCCATGCCTACTAATGGCATGGCTGTGATTGGCCAGTGCATCATGTGACCTAGCCTCTTTATAAGCTGGAGTCACAGCGCTGCATGTCACATGCTCTTGGGTTAGTGTAGGGAGAGGAAGCTGCCGGCTTTTTTGTGAGGGAGAGATTGCAGACATTTTAACATCTGATCCTGCATCCTGAGATTACTACTGCTGTTGCTCTGAGGGACAGATTGCAGAAATTTGAGATTTAACATACTGCTGCTTTGAGTGACAGATTGCAGATTGCAGATCAAACTTTGCATAACACAACGATCGCTACGATCGTGCGCAACGATCAGATTGTTGGAGTAATTTGAGATTTCACATACTGCTGCTTTGAGTGACACATTGCAGATCAAACCCTGCCTAACACAACGATCGTTAAGATCGTGCACAACGATCAGATTGTGGGATCGTACACAACGATCAGATTGTGGGAGTAATTTGAGATTTCACATGCTGCTTTGAGCGATCTGACTGCACTAGGTAGAGGCTTCATTGCCTACTCCTATAGGGCCAGCTGTTGCTGTAAGTGACACATTATTGTTCAAAAATCATCTCCTAGTTCTAAAGGGAGAGTTTCCAGCTGTTGCTTAGAGGGACAGATTATTGTTCAAAAATCATTGCCTACTCCTATAGGGCCAGGTTACAGCTGTTGCTGTAAGTGACACATTATTGTTCAAAAATCATCTCCTAGTTCTAAAGGGAGAGTTTCCAGCAGTTGTTTAGAGGGACAGATTATTGTTCAAAAGCCATTGCCTACTCCTATAGGGCCATGTTCCAGCTGTTGCTGTAAGTGATAGAGTATTTATTGTTCAAAAATCATATCCTAGTTCTAAAGGGAGAGCTTCCAGGTGTTGGTGTGAGCAGTGCATTTCTTGCACCAAAATAAAAAGTCCGGCTACGTTGGTGTTTTCCAAAAAAAAGGTATTAATTGGTATTAATAAATACTTACATAGTACAATTGCGGGCCCAATGAGGAGAGCAAATAAGGGACGTGGTCATGGTGCTACTGGTGTTGGTGGTGTTGGTGAACCCCCTGTTGGAAGGAGAGGACGTGGTCGAGGTGTGCCAGCTACACGCACAAGGGAAACACCTTCCTCAGGTAGCCAACAGAACCTTCACACCTACAGGGTGCCTTTCGTGTGGTCCTCTCAGTAGTTTTTCGTATTCTCAGAGAACGTCCTGAACCCCGAGTCTGACGAACCGATTAAATGTTCCCCGACTCCACTTTCTGTCTACCGGTACTCCAAGTCCACGGGTGAGACTCGAAAGTAGTTCCCTAGCCCTCCCTCTGTTACACTTCCTTGACCTCTGTAACAGTCGGTGGGTTAGATGATAACGGACATGAACAAGACCGGAGTGGTTAGCAACTCTCCGTAAGTCCGGATGGTATATGGCCACTTCCAAGACAACCGATGGACTCCTTCCACAAAGGGAACACGCACATCGACCGTGTGGAGCTGGTGCAGGAGAGGAAGGTTGTCCCCCAAGTGGTTG
>BLSH010326521.1:204446-222952 GCA_018402905.1 Glandirana rugosa | reverse complement strand
GGCCTGGCAGAGCATCACCAGGGATGAAACCCAGCGTCTGGTGATGTATATGCGTTCCAGACCTCAGGCTCTAATTGACTGCAAAGGATTTGCAAAAAAAGTATTAAAAAGTGAAAGTTGGATTTATGATTGTTAATCTGTCCCATTACTTTTGGTCCCTTAAAAAGTGGGAGGCACATATACAAAATGTTGTAATTTCTACACTGTTCACCTGATTTGGATGTAAATACCCTCAAATTAAAGCTGAAAGTCTTCAGTTAAAGCACACCTTGTTTGTTTCATTTCAAATCCATTGTGGTGGTGTATAGAGCCAAAAAGATTAGAATTGTGTCGATGTCCCAATATTTATGGACCTGACTGTATATATATATATATATATATATATATATATATATATATATATATATTTATGGTCCTGGCCAGGCCTGGACTGGTCATAGGGCACACTGGGCAAATGCCCAGTGGGCCGGGCCACCGGGCCGCATGTCATTTTGGGGCCTGAATGACTTCCATAATAGCTGCTTGGGCCGGCCCTGCTAATCCGCCGCCCCTCTCTGTGGCTGGCTCCGCGGCAGACTCCGTGTAAAGGGCCAATCCATATCTTCCTGGATGGGTCCCAGACTTCCCACCACCCACTCCCAAGGCAGTTGGGCTGCTCTGTGGGCCAGCACCGCTCACACAACCTCACTGCAGCCAGCTTTGTGGCCGCCTGGCCGACTATTCAGCTCAGGGGAGCGCTGTGAAAATGAATGGGTCAGGTGATCATGAAGAGGGAGGATTTGCCTGGAGAAGTCCCCTTCTGCCTGATTTCGGAAAGGTGTCTCTGCAGCCGTATACACCAGGGTCGGGACAGAAAATAGTAAGTCATGCCAGCCTTCCTGTTTGCCCAAAATCATTTTTTGCACATGCATTTACGCAAAGCTTGGTCTGGTCAATGGCCACTGTCCCTATTAGATGCTAAACAAAGGTAAAAGGACGGTAAAGTGATTGCATCAACCAGACATTGTCTGAGAGAGGGACATTTCTTGGGCCCAAAAGGTGTGCTGCATTTAAGGGTACTTTCACACTGGGCCGTGGGGGGCGGTAGCGATAAAGCGCCGCTATTTGGGTGGCAGCAGTGCACTTTTAACCCCCAAGAAGGGGTCAAAAAGGAGTTAAAAGCGCCCGCGCACGTCGCATCCAAATCAGTGTTCAGCCGCTTCAGAAGCGCTAGCCATTCATTCCAATGGCAGGGGTGGTGGAGTAGCGGTGTATACACTGCTCCAGCACTGCCCCAAAGATGCTGCTTGCAAGACTTTTTTTTCTCGTCCTGCAAGCGCACCGCCCCAGTGTGAAAGTACTCAGACTTTCACACTGGGGTGGATTGGGGAGGTGGTTTTCAGGCGCTTTACTGGTGCTATTTCTTGCACTAAAGCGCCTGAAAAACGCCCCAGTGTGAAAGGGCTCTAAAGTGTATATATGATTTTTTTTTTGTAATTGTGGTTTCTTTAGTACTCGCTGGGTAAGTGCAGTGCTGTGTTAAAAAAAAATCATATATACACTTTAAATGCAGGACACCTTTTGGATTATATTATATATCATTTCGCGTAATATATTTTTAATGTGCCCTGAAACGAATCTCTTAGTCTGGGTTCACGCTAGATGTGGTGTGAATTCACAGCTAATTCTCTGTGGTTTCAGCACTGCATCTAAAACGCAACGCGTCCATGTGAACCAATTGCAGAGAGTATGTTAAGTTAACGACAACCCGTAATCAGTTTGAAAAACGCAGCGCAGTTTGTAGAATTGGATTGCATGGGTGTGAACACCCAAGCAATCTGATTTTGGTGCAGACAAAAAAGGGTCCTGCACCAATTTGGTGTGAATGCAGTGCGATTTGAGCCATACAAATCCATGGCTCAAATTACACCCCAGAGACACCCCATATGTTGCGATTCCTGTGTGAATTACATGCAGTGTCTCACACCGCAGTGGTGTGAACCTGGGCTAAGGAGCCAGCTGCAGCATTCCCATTGGCAGGGGTGAGCTCAGGTGCGTTTAGATCCAAGTCTGAACAATCCTGCGCTTTCCAGCCAGGATAGCCGCACAGCCATACATATACACTCCTCTTGTATATGTACAGCTGCAGACCATGAAATGTCTCAGCTGCTTACGATTGACAATCCACTGTGACAGCAGGGGGCCCGGGGGGTTGGAAACCGATTCCTATGGGGGCACTCATTTAGGACCGTTCCCGAGCCCCGCTGCTGTGTCCACTGACACAGACAGCGGGTCTCGGCCCAATCCCCTACTCCCTCTTCACTGGATTTGATTACAGGAATGGGAGCCAATGGCTCCCACTGCTATCTATCTACCTAGGGAGGAGGTACAAAGTCACAAAGTCAGGAGAGCTCTCATGCACATCGCTAGATCACAATGTGGTTCAGAGGGTGAGTCTGTGACACAGAAGATGTTTTACCTTAATGCATAATGCATTAAGGTAATAAACCTTGACGCTTTAGAGCCACTTCCTGTCCACTGTACATTTATAAACGTCCTCAGACGGAAGGGGGAGCAATGCAGCAATGGTGGACATATCATTCTTTAGTCCCAGTAATTCTGCACAAGATAAAAGGAATCTGAGTGGCTAACAAGCCATTGGATTACTTTTACAGGCAGCAGAAGGGGGTCCCACCCCTCTCCTACTGCCGCCTTTACCAGGCTCTCTTGTGTGATCGGGGAACCCAGTAAGGATGCAACTGGTTGCATCCAGCTTTAGGCACACAATGAGAGGAATGGATGTTGTTCCTCTCACTGTGTGATGTCAGAAACCAGAAGCAAGCATTTAGTCACATCCTGTTTAGGCTCTTTGGTTACCTGGCATTACCGATCAGACTGATTGGCTGCATTGGAGGCCAGAGGAGAGATTTGGTGCCTAATAGACCTCAGATCTCTCCATTAAGAGGACCTGTCACGGTCCATGCTATTACAAGGCATGTTGTTTATGCCTTGTAATGGCAATAAAGTTGATCAAAAAAGAAAGCTAAAAAGGTGCAGCATTGAAAAAAATGAAATAAATTATAAAATGAAAAAAAAAGATGCCCAGGCCTATTTTTTGTCCCAGTCCGGGCCTGGTCGTGGCACTACGACCAAGGTGGATGTGGATCACATAAACACGAGACAAGACTTACAACATAACAAAGACCTGAGGTGCGCCTGGTGGTCTGGCCGGTATGCCAAGAAAAGGGGGCATACCCAAGGTAAGTAATGGATGTTTTATAAGAGAATTGTAATGAGAAGTGCCCTGAAAAGGGGGAGATGGGCGGGTATCACGCACTGGAACCGACAAAGAGCAGGAGCAAGTGGGCTGATCAAATACTCTCCAGGCTCCTCCCATAAATTGAGGGCCACATGCTGGCCTTCCTATTTATGGTCGTGGCCCTACGTCCGAGATGGATGTGGATCACATAAACACGAGACAAGACTTACAACATAACAGAGACCTGAGGTGTGCCTGGTGGTCTGGCCGGTATGCCAAGAGAAGGGGGCAAAAGTATTTGGATAGGGAAATATTTCTTTAATGATTCTGTTATCGCTCTGCAAGTTTGGTGAAAGCTTGGGCCATTTCTGTCTGAGGATTTGGAATGTATCTAGTGAAACATGCGGACTTCCGCCTGCCTAACTTCTTGATCACGTCTGGTACTCCGTGCTGAGATGCAGCTGAGGCTCTGTAAAAAATGTCCCGAGTACTGCCTGGCGTCAAGGTCCAAAGGATTCAGCAGGATCCTGATGTGCCTGATGGGCCTGATGAGGCTGCCACTCAGGGGGCTAGTCGGAAAAGGCAATAATGGACTGGAGTCTAATTGGCTAGGCAAACTGGGACAACAACCGGTTCATCGTCATAACTGGGCACCAAGCATTGTTCGTCTGAAAGAGATTTATGTCAAGCAAGTCAAGTGGTGTCTGCACAGTACCTGACTGTTGGTACTACTAACAGTGAATTTGCTAGGCAATAGAAAGCCATAGAAGGCCAGGTAGATGGGCGCTAGAATGACTAAACTGGGCGAAAAACCGAGTGGGAATCCGTGAGGATCATAGACATGTCCCTAAAAATGGCGCTGGTGATAGGCAAGTGTTTGCCTTTAGCTATGGGCTGATGTTTCTGGATACCACGTAGGAGGGATCTCACTGTATGGGCCGAGAAAACGGATGGCTTCCTGGGGTCCTGTAAGGACCAAAAGTGCTGGATGCCGGCTAAGTATAGCCTGATAGTGTTATGGGAAAGGGCCAGCTCCGTGTGGCAATACGGTATGAAGGCCAGGATGCACCTAATGCCATCTGCTGTTGTTCCGGGGCATGAGGTTAAAAAGCTGCAGTAGGCTCCCAAACTGTACGGTAGGCCTTCAGTGTGTTGCGGGATAAAGAATGGTTGATAAGTTGAGTTGCGTTGACCAGGTGTGGCTAACAACTAGTCCATTGTTAGTTGAGACCAAGGCGGGGTAGGTGTGGTGGTCTGGTCGGCTCCAAGTACCTGCTGGAAGAATAGAACAAAGTTGAAGCAAGACAGTGCATCTGCTGCTTTATTACATTTGCCTGGAATGTGTTTACAATGAACATTAAATTGATGGAGCAGTGATAATTGCACCAGCCTGTGCAAGAAGGACATGATGGGGAGCAATTTGGACCTTCCTTGATTGATAATGTTGGCCGTGGTCTGGTTGTCTGTGATAAAGACCACCGTCTGTCCTGTCCATGTGTGGCCCAGACTTGGGCAGCTGCCACAATGGAGTACAGTTGGAACATTGATGATGACTGAGTGAACCTTGGGATTAGAAAGATTTCTGGGGGCCGAAAATTGCGGCAAAGCCTGTGGAGGCTGCTGCATCTGTGACTACTTGTGGTGACAGAGCTAATGCTGATGGGATGAATGATATGCCATTAGAGTTGGTGAGAAACTCGTCCTATATTGCCAAGTCTGCCAACGCTGCTGCGTTCCAATTTGTGAGTTTGCTCAGGATCTTTAACCCAAGAAAGGTAGACCAAGAGGCGTGAGATAATGGATCGCCCCTTCGGAATAATCCTCATCGGGAAATTGAGCATCCCTAACAAGGACTGAAGTTGTCTGGTGGTACATGTTTGCAACTGGGAAAAAAAGGTGGAAAACCGACTTAATAGGGGCCAGTTTGTTAGGCAGCAGGCTGACAGAGTGATGCCCAGGAACGTGATGGTGTGTGCCAGGCCTTACATGCTGGCTATGGGCACGTTTAGGTTGTTAAATACCACTCTTAGTCTACCTAGGTCTGCTGGGTGTACCACTGGCTGCTCGATAAGCAGAAAATCATCAAGATAATGAATGACCATCTGACAATGCGCCTGGTGTGACAGGATCCAAGTGAGGGACTGGGCGTAGATGTCAAACAGCCAGGGGCTGCTTTTGGACCCGAAGGTCAACTTCATGGCAAAATAGTAGGAATCTCTCCACTTGATATCGTGCCACCACCAGAGGGATGGCTCGATAGGCATGAGCTTGAATGCGTCTGAGATGTCTGCTTTAGACAGCCAGGCGTTAGCACCTACTTTTATGATGGCCTGGATGGCTGAGTCAACTGATGCATATTTTAGAGAGGGAATCAGGGAGTTCAGATTCGGGATGTGTGAAGAATGAGGTGCTGACTAATCATACACCAAACAAAGTTTATTAGAAAACTTGCCCTTGTCAAGCCCAATAGGGCTAACTCTCCAGGTCTGGAAAGGTGATTGTGCGAAGGGGCCGATAATAAAGTCCTTGTCTAGCTCCGTCTGTAGCAGGGTGTCTATGGCCTGTTCATCACTAGCCGCTGACCAGAGGTTCTTACACTCGTGAGTGGAAAGGGGTAGAGCAATAAGTCCGGTGTGAAATCCTGCTGTGAAGACATGGACCAGAAATATGGCCAGTGAAGGGGTGGGGTGAGAGGTAGAACCCCAACCAAAGCACATTCACCCGGCTTAGTCACAACCTATTTGGTTGTTTTAGCTGACATGCAATCTTTGGGTGTGCCTTGTGACATGCCGTGCAGATGTACATCAGCCGGCACTGACTGAAGGAACATGTGCCGTAATTGAAGCTGTTGCAGATGGCTGCGCCCCCTACTGAGGTCGTCCCAATTTGTCCATCTGCCACAGATGTGCAAAGCTGAGAAACCCTGGCTGCCACTGGATGTGGAAGGACGATTGAAGGGGTGCCCTCGGAACACCAGTTAGCTGTATGGGTCAAAAACCGACAAATGAGGCAGAGGGGGGGAGCGCAACCCAGCAAAATGATGGCAAAAAAGCTCCATGTTGATAATGCCCCAGTCTGTCTTGACCTGGAACTGGGCTACCCTGGCTGCGGCCTTGGCTGAGAAGGACCCGTGGTAGTCATAGAATGAATGACCAGCTTATTTGTATCCAAAATTCATCACGGTGTCAAGGTATAAGTCCAGCTCTTGTACATCCCGAGGGCCAGGACGAACTCAGAGACCGTCAGTTTGTGGGTGAACCTGGGGTCTTTTGACTTGACGACCACTGAGATGTCTCCCCAGGGATATGCCTTATTATCAGCCAGGTGGTGAACTGAAATAAGGAGGGACGCCAGGTTTATGCCCTTACCATCCAAAATGTCCTTCCTGAGACTGGCTGGGACGAGATGAGTGGGGAGGACAGTAGGTGTAACCTCCGAGGTACCTGCAGGAGGAGCTGTTGGTATCGGGACCACTGCCGGGTCGGGTAGGGTCGTGAGTGGGCGTGCTTCCAGAACTGCCACTCTGGTCTGGACATCAGAGATTGTTGTGGCTAATGATGAGAGAGGGACTGTAGGAATGCCTGCTGGGTGCTGGGCCTTGGTGTCCCCGGCTGGCGGAAAGAGGAGCCTGAATAATTTCAGCCTTCCTGGCCGTGGCGGAGTAGGGGATGCCCTTGGTTACGAGCTTGGGAATGGTCCATCCCCTGCGGGACTGCACACTGACGCTCTCCAAGCCCACAGAGGGTGACAGATGAGCGGGTGTGAAGTCCTCGCTGCCAGCCTGCAACATGGCTCTGGCTATAAGACAGAATGGAGGAGGTGCAAATGTTTAGAGGAGTCACAGTCGTAGGAAAGAGAGCGGAGTGGGATAGAGAAATTTCAGAGAGGAAAACAAAAAGGGGGAAGAATTAAAGAAAACGGAATGACAGATGCAGGTCAGAGCCGATTGTGTTCTATTGTGATAGAACATTGTTGAGTGGAAATTTGGAAAACTCAAAAGCGTGCGTGACAGCCGAGGTGAGCCAGGAGGTGACTGGCCAGTTAACCGCTAGCTCGGGTGCCTGTCTGTGCTCGGCACAAACCTTTGGAACCGAGCCCTCAGGGCATCCTGGGGAAAACTGTAATCTGGTACGGGCTATGTAGAAATGTTGCGGTCTGTAGTTCGTGACGCATGCTCGGTCTGCTAACGAACGCTTGCACTGTCAGCAAGCTCAACGTTTAGCGACATTGTATGTGAGGTGAAGGGTTGCCCTTCAAAAACAGCGCGTCATGCAGAGACGTACATGACACTACTAAATGCCCAATGAGCATGCCCAATGATGTATGTGAAGTGAACGTTTTGTGAAAGAGTGCAGCAGGATGTAACAGAATGAACCTGTGAACTACGCACCTTATAGACGCTCTAGTAGCGAGGTCCTGGTTATGATCGAACTCTGGTCGACTGGAAACCTATGATAGGGGTGACATAATGAAAAAAAAACCCTGTGTGGTTGGCCCTAGTGAAGATGTGATTCCTATGCTTCTTTTTTTTTTTACCTGGGGAAAATACGTCCAACTTGGTGCAGGATGGGATATGAACTCGACTGACCTGAAGGGAGAATTATAGAGAAAAATGAAGAGTGACTCGCATGCCACTGGAGATGAGTAGCTGTGAGTGCTCGGGATGTTGATCGGTCTTCAGGGAGGAAGAGGTGCAGACGGATGCCTACGGTGAGGCACGGCATGGGGGCCAGGACTGGTACTTCTGGATACATGGCCGGTGCATCCGCGAACACCCCCCCTTCGGTGGTGAGTCAGCTGGATGCAGCGTTCTCCAGGTCGGAAGGCGAGCTGTCCAGCTCTGAGGATGGTGAGGTGCCTGTTTGGTTGGCAGCGGTGGACGCGGGACCTGCGGCTGGGGGATCCGTTCCTGGACAGCCTGGTGAGTGCAGCACTTTCTTCTTTACAGGCTATGCTGGGTGGTTTGTTGAGTAGAAGGGTAGGGGAAAGGGGTGCCTCTTCACCCCCCCGGTGGCTCTTTCCGCCGTACCCCACACAGCAGATTGCCAGTCTGCTGCGTCGGGCACCGGGGCTGAGGTACGGGATCTTTTAGAAGGGTTGCGGGTGTTGGTGCATCGCTTCGGCGGTGGTTCCGTGGTGCCGTCACCGGTTTCTGGCTGGCAGCCGGGAGCTGGGCTAGTGGAGGGGTCAGTGGCCTCGAGTACTGCAGTTTCAGGGGCTGGGGATATGGTGACGCCGGGGGCTCTGACCGACCAGGGAGTTTCCAATAAGATGGAGGCGGCGAAGGATTCGGGTAAGTCTGATTACATCCGTTTGGCTGACGCAGCTAAATGTGAGGTCTACGTTTGCTTTGAGGGCTCTTTGGGGGCGCATCTCAAGGCGGAGGTGAGGGAGAAGATATGGAAAGGTGAATATGTGGAAATATTTTCTCTCTTACCGCTAGAGAAATTTAATTTGGACAGGGTTAAGCCGGAGGAGTCAAAGAAAGAGGATGAGGAGAAGCGGCGTTATCGCTTGGTCCCTCGCACTTTTGCTAATTGGATGCAGGCGTTTGCAATTTTGGCGAGTGTGATTGGTGAAAAGCAACCCGAGAATTGCTCGGCACTTTTCTATTATTTGGATGCCATTGGTGAAGCTAACAGGCTTTATGGAGGGCAGGCCTGGCTTTGGTACGATGAACAGTTTCGGCAGCGGAAGGCCGTTCGCTCCTCCATACGATGGGACATAAGCCTCTGGATGAAGCCCATGACTTCCATGCGGGCCTCCTCATGGTTTTTTCCGAGCTCGGCCGGCAGTTCGACTACCCCAGGACAGTCGGCCGCCAAGCGGCGGGATTACTGTTGGCAGTTTAACGAAGGGGCATGCATGTTTGGACACGGTTGCCATTTCAAACACGAGTGCTCGGGGTGTGGAGGCGGTCACCCATTGTCTCGATGCTTTAAACAGGGGAAGGGACATTCCGGCTATACTGCAGGTAAGAGGGACGACTCCGGTGAGGGTGGAAAGGATGCTTCCCTTCTTAAATAGGTACCTGTATCAGGTGGCTGCTCGTCTACTTGAGTCGGGTTTCTCTGAGGGTTTTTGTATTCTGTGTTCGCTGGCTCGCGTCCCTCCCGTTTCAAAGAATTTGAAGTCAGCTTTGCTTCACCCTTCGGTAGTTTCCGACAAAGTGGCACTTGGGCACATGTGTGGCCCTTTCCCGCAACCCCCACTGGACAACTTGGTAGTTTCTCCTTTGGGGGTGGTTCCCAAGAAGGGAACCAAGAAATTCCAATTGATCCATCACCTCTCTTTTCCGAAAGGGGGGTCGGTAAACAATGCGATTGACCCTAATGCGTGTTCGGTTACTTATACCTCTTTTGATGCCACGGTTTTTTTTGGTTCGTCATTATGGGCGCAGCGCCTTGATGGCCAAAACCGACGTGGAGTCGGCTTTTAGGTTGCTGCCGGTCCATCCAGACAGTTTTTATCTTCTGGGATTAGAGTGGCGGGACGCCTTTTATGTTGATCGCTGTTTTCCGATGGGCTGCTCGGTTTCTTGTGCATTTTTTGAGACCTTCAGTTCATTTGTTGAATGGGTGGTGAGGGACGCGTCGGGTATCAATTCTGTTATCCACTATCTTGATGATTTTTTGTGCGTCGGCCCTTCTTCACGGATATGCGGTATTTTGCTGGCTACTCTGCAGCACATTGCCGAACGATTTGGGATACCACTGGCCCCCGATAAGACAGTCGGCCCGGTGACGGAGCTCAGTTTTTTAGGCATAGTCATTGACTCCCAGGCTATGGAATGCCGGCTGCCGGAAGACAAGTTGGTTGCCCTACAGTCTGAGATTCGATCGGTGATAGGGAAGTGCAAGCTTCAACTGCGGCAACTTCGATCGCTTTTGGGCAAGTTGAATTTTGCTTGCAGGATCATACCAATGGGGAGGGTATTTTACCGCCATTTATCGTCGGGGGTTTCTTTCCCCACACATTTCATTACCTTGACCCGAGCACACAGGGAGGATCTTCGGGTGTGGCATGTTTTCCTGGATGATTTTAATGGCCGTTTGCTGTGGATGGCTGGGCCATTCAGTCATTTTGATCTGGAATTTTTCACCGACACGGCTGGCTCGACTGGCTACGGGTCCTATTTTGGGGGTAAATGGAGCGCTGCCCATTGGCCGGACACTTGGCGGGAAGCCGGATTCCAGAGGAAGGATCTGGACTTGTTGGAATTGTTTCCGGTTATCGTGGCTGTGGAAATATGGGGTGAGTGGTTCCGTAATCCGAAGATCAGGCTCCATTGTGATAACTTGGGGGTGGTGCAGGTTATTAATCAGGTGTCAGCATCCTCGGCGCCGGTGGTATGCCTATTGCGGCACCTGGTGTTACGTTGCTTGCAGCTGAATTCTTTTATTTATGCCATGCATATTCCGGGAGCAATTAACGCAGTGGCTGATGCTTTATCTCGGTTTCAGTGGGACCGATTACCGATTCCAGGAGTTGGCACCGGGAGCGGAGCAACACGGACATCCTTGTCCCCGTCAACTGTAGAACATTGCATTGGCGTAGCTGCGGAATTGATACAGAATTCCTTGAGCGCTAGGACATGGTCTGCGTATGCACAGGTTTGGAAGGAATGGCGGGATCTGTTGGACTAGATCGGTAGGGTAACAGGGCATGGGTCAGTCACTGCATTACTATATCATGTCGGCCGGAATTTTGAGAGGGGGGTGTCAGCTTCGGCATTGGATCGTAAGTTGGCAGGCTTGGCTTTTTGGTTCCGGTTGACGGGGGGACAGGATTTAACAAACGTTTTCATGGTTAGACAAGCGGTTAAAGGTTATAGGAAAGGGTCCAAGAAGGGTGACAGGAGGCATCCTGTTACTTTTTCTATGCTGGAACGTTTAATGCAGCAGGTAAGCTTGGTCTGCTCGTCCAGCTACGAAGCCTATTTGTTTAGGGCTGCGTTTACCTTGGCCTTTTATGGGGCCTTTCGGGTGAGTGAGCTGGTGAGCCCTGCCCGGTCTACCCCTGGGGGCCTTATGGCAGGGGATGTAAAATTTTCTGAATCTTCGGTGGCCCTTCTTCTGCGGCGGTCAAAAACAGATCACTCAGGTCAGGGGAAGGATGTACATGTGTACCGGGTTACAGGATCTTCTATTTGCCCCGTAGCTTCAGTTGAGAATTTTTTGGGTGTTCGCCTGGACGTGGGGGGTTCATTTTTGGTTCACCAGGATGGTTCATCTCTTTCCGTGTTTCAGTTTAGCTCAGTGTTTTGGCGATGCCTGGGAGCTGCTGGTTACCCCCCTACTGACTATTCTTCTCACTCCTTTCGCATCAGTGCAGCCACTGAGGCTGCCCGGTGGGGATTGGATATGGCAGTAATTAAACACATCGGGCGTTGGGAGTCGGATAGGTTTAAACTTTATGTTCACCTGCAATTGGTTCAGGAGCTATCAATTAGGTCATTTTGTTGCGGTGTTATTTGTGCAGGATGTGTCTATATTTTATTGCTATGTTGGCTATGTTTTTCTTTCCAGGTAATGCGGCTGGCCTCATTTGGATATTGGGCCACTCTTTTGTGTTCTGGGGGGCCAAGAGGGCGGAGGTTGGGCCTAATGGCCGGTAGTTGGCTAAGATCAGGTGGATCGGGGTCCCGGGCATGTTGTGGAGCAGGGTGTTGCCCGAAGTACATAAATACTCACGCTTAGACAGGGCCCCGGATGTCTTGGTATTACATGTTGGGGGCAACGATTTAGGCATTAGATCCATGCGCCATTTGATTCGGGACATCAACTTTGATGTCCTGCGGATACGCATGGAGTTTCCATCTACCATCATTATCTGGTCGGACATTGTTGGTCGCACATCCTGGCATTATGCTAGATCGGTGGAGAAGATTAACAAGGCCCACATTAAGGTTAACAAGGAAGTGGGGAGAGTTGTAGTTCGAAATGGGGGTTTTGTGGTTTGCCATCCGGACCTTGAAGTGGACACCAGTCGGTACTTGAGAGGAGACGGTGTCCACCTCAATGCTGTGGGCATCGATTTTTGGTTTTTAGGCCTCCAGGATGACATTCAACGGGCTCTGCATTTTTTGGGGCGCTTACAGGTGTAAGGCTTTACACCTGTGTGTGGTGGCAGTGGGGATCTTTGGAGGCCTTCTAAAATTATAGTGATACGGTATAGTGGGGCACTATCTATGGTATGGTGTCCTCGGTACAGTGCCAGTTAACAGAGGTTTAATTGGGCATTGGGTATCGGGTTATCCGCGTTGAAGGTGGAAATTTTGGATCGTCCTTGAGGCGGTGAGGTGCGGCTGAGGACATGTTGTGTCACGCAGATACATAACGTAGTTTTGTAGTTTCAGGGCCTTCAAAGATCACCAGCTAAGATCTGTCTGTGAATTATTACTTTGCACGTAAAGTGTTTTAATGTTTACTTGTTAATAAATGGCTGGTTTCGGTAAATTTTAATCCAAAATGGGTGCTGTGTTTTTATTATAGAATAAGTAATTGGGTTAACAAGGTCGGAGTTGCATCTGTCTTACCACAGTCTTGTCAGGCAGTTGTTAGAGGTGTACTTGCAACGATTGCAAGAAAATAACCTACTGATAGGCAAAAAGAGAAAGTATAGGTGAAATTTGAAGATGTAGGACTGCAACTGTGACTTCTAACTGGTAGCAGCTGTTGGGAGAGTGTAAGGGATGTATCCGAAGTAAAATGGTGTGTGCAGTATGTCAGGTACAAATTGTTGTGCTGCTGCTACGACTAGATTCGACCTGGTGTGTGAGGTAACGACATAAACCGATGTATACTGGTTTGTGTAGTGCAACGGAACAAACCGTTGTGCCGCTGTTGCGACTAGATTCAAACTGGCTGTGATAGAATGAAAGAACTTGTGAAAGTTATTTGCAAGGCAATGACATAAATCAATGTATACCGGTATGCGTAGTGCCTTGGAACGAACCGTTGTGCCACTGTTGTGACTAGGTTAGAACTGGGCTGTGGTAGCATGAAAAAGAACTTGCAAGAGTTATTTCTAAGGAATGACAAATATCGATGTATATTGGTAAGCTTAGTGCATCGGAACAAACCGTTATTCCGTTGATGCAACTAGTTTGGAACCGGGGAGATAACAATTGGAATAGTTTTTAATAACATGACTGCGCACCGGAGACTCATGAACGATTCATAAGTTCCATTGTGAGTCATGACAACATGACAAGGGAATACGATAATAAAAAGGTAAGGGGCAAAAATTGGGACTTTAAATGAA
Organism: Glandirana rugosa; assembly: GCA_018402905.1. Classification (NCBI taxonomy): domain Eukaryota; kingdom Metazoa; phylum Chordata; class Amphibia; order Anura; family Ranidae; genus Glandirana; species Glandirana rugosa. Next base: position 209,448 of record BLSH010326521.1, on the reverse strand, counting down.
GGCTTGGTTGGGTAGAGGCACAATCTTCCATCCCTGTAATTGTAATAAAAATAAAGCTAAAAAAAAGCTAACTTAGAGGCGATTGGGACTTAAAATGACACACGAGTGTGAGAAGGAGATGCTGGATGGATATGGTAAAACAATTTATTATAGAAATAGAACAATGTTTTCATAATATATAACATAATTAATATTCAAATAGGTCAGTACAGACCCAATATACAATATGTATAAATAGATACAGAGGTACAAAGCATACATTTGATGGTATACAAAAGGGAATACGATAACCGGAATAACTTTAAGACATGATACGGAAAAAAAGGGGTACGAATCCCACCTGCAAACAGAGAGCAAGACTCGATCGACAAACCACGAATAAAGCACTGCAACACACTGAATTTGATTTGAAGAAACAACAGGCTCATGAACATGAGTGAGCTGGAATAGTCCGCCTGGTAATGTAACGAATCGCGCACTGGAACCGACAAAGAGCAGGGGCGAGTGGTCTGCTTAAATACCCTCCGGGTTCCTCCCATAAATTCTGGCCACCCTGCTGTCCTTCCTATATATATATATATATATATATATATATATATATATATACAGTATCTCACAAAAGTGAGTACACCTCTCACATTTTGTAAATAGTTTTTTTTTTTTATGTGACAACGCTGAAGAAATGACACTTTGCTACAATGTAAAGTAGTGAGTGTACAACTTGTATAACAGTGTAACTTTGCTATCCCATCAAAATAACTCAACACACAGCTATTAATGTCTGGCAACAAAAGTGAGTATACCCCTAAGTGTAAATATGCAAATAGGGCCCAAAGAGTCAATATTTTATGTGGCCACCATTTTTTTCCAGCACTGCCTTAACCCTCTTGGGCATGGAGTTCACCGGAGCTGCACAGGTTACCACTGGAGTCCTCTTCCACTCCTCCATGATGACATCATGGAGCTGGTGGACGTTAGAGACCTTGCACTCCTCCACCTTCCCTTTGAGGATGCCCCACAGGTGCTCAATAGGGTTTAGGTCTGGAGACATGCTTGGCCAGTCCATCACCTTTACCCTCAGCCTATTGAGCAAGGCAGTGGTCGTGTTGGAGGTGTGTTTGGGGTCGTTATCATGCTGGAATTCTGCCCTGCGGCCCAGTTTCCGAAGGGAGGGGATCATGCTCTACTTCAGTATGTCACAGTACATGTTGGCATTCTTGGTTCCCTCAATGAACTGTAGCTCCCCATTGCCGGCAGCACTGATGCAGCCCCAAACCATGACACTCACAACACCATGCTTGACTGTAGGCAAGACACACTTGTCTTTGTACTCCTCACCCGGTGGCCGCCACACACGCTTGACACCATCTGAACCAAATACGTTTATATTGGTCTCATCAGACCACAGGACATGGTTTCAGTAATCAATGTCCTTAGTCTGCTTGTCTTCAGCAAACAGTTTGCGGGCTTTCTTGTGCATCATCTTTAGAAGAGGCTTCCTTCTGGGAAAACAGCCATGCAGACCAAGTTGATGTAGTGTGCAGCGTATGGTCTGAGCACTGACAGACTGACCCCCACCCCTTCGACCTCTGCAGCAATGCTGACAGCACTCATACCTCTATTTCCCAAAGATAACCTCTGGATATGATGCTGAGCAAGTGCACTCAACTTCTTTGGTCGACCATGGTCGGGCCTGTTCTGAGTGGAACCTGTTCTGTTAAACCTCTATATGGTCTTGGCCACCATGCTGCCGCTGAGTTTCAGGTTCTTGGCAGTCTTCTTATAGCCTAGGCCATCTTTATGCAGAGCAACAATTCTTTTTTTCAGATCCTTAGAGAGTTCTTTGGCATGAGGTGCCATGTTGAAGTTCCAGTGACCAGTATGACAGAGTGAGAGCGATAACACCAAATTTAACACACCTGCTCCCCATTCACACCCCATTCACACCTGAGACCTTGTAACACTAACAAGTCACATGACACCAGGGAGGGTAAATGGCTAATTTTCACTTAGGGGTGTACTCACTTTTGTTGCCAGTGGTTTAGACATTAATGGCTGTGTGTTGAGTTATTTTGAAGGGGCAGCACATTTACACTGTTATACAAGCTGTACACTCATTACTTTACATTGTAGCAAAGTGTTATTTCTTCAGTGTTGTGTTTACAAAAATGTGAGGGGTGTACTCACTTTTGTGAGATACTGTATAGGTCAGTACAACAGTGTCTGCGCTACACAGTACTGGCAAACACACAGACAAGCAAATACTTTGCAAGCTACATTGAGGGATGTCTTGCAACCTGATGAAATGTGAAGACTATAACTACAACAGACTACTACAAAATTAAAGAAATGTAACATTACAAAGGAGCAAACTTGTAAGTGTAGCCAACACTATTTTTTTATTTTAAGATATTTTAAGAGTAATGAGGGTTAAGATTCCTGCCATTCTTTTCTTTTGCAGACTGTGCAAAACTGCTGACCTCTTGTACCAGAGATACAGCAGGAAGTTAGACAAAATCCCCCAAAGTGAAAGACATTTGCCCCCAGAATAGGTGTCCCTCTAGGGTCATCTCTAAAATTTTGAATGTCTCATCACTTTCTTTCTCATTGACTTTGGTTGCAGGAAAAACAGATAGTGAATCTCCCCAAGGGGAATGCAGACAGCAATGAAAACCTAACAGAGCCCAACCCTTTCCCACTCTATCCAAAACTAAAATAAAAGGTTTTGCCTAGAGTATCTCTTTAATGTGCATTTTCACTTTTGCAGGCAAACTGGTTTAGCGCTGCCCTCTTGAGGATTGCTTAACCACTTCACCCCCAGAAGGATTTCCCACTGTAGGACCAGAGTACTTTTTGCGATTCGGCACTGCATCGCTTTAACTGATAATTGCGCGGTCGTGAGACGCTGTACCCAAACAAAATTTGTGTCCTTTTTTTCCCACAAATAGAGCTTTCTTTTGGTGGTATTTGATCACCTCTGCGTCATTTCTGATCACCGCTATAAACAAAAAAAGGGCGACAATTTTGCAAAAAAAAAAAAATGTCTTACTTTTTGCTACAATACAAATCCAAAAAAAAATATATAAAAAAAGAAATGTATTTATCGGTTTTGGCCGATTTATATTCTTTGTCATATTTTCGGTAAAAAAAAAATCGCAATCGGCGTTTATTGATTAGTTTGCGCAAAAGTTGCCACGTTTACAAACCATGAGAATTCATTTCTGGCGTTTTTACTTTTTTTTTTTTTTTTACTGGTAGTAAATCTGCGATTTTTATCGGGACTTTGATATTGGGACGGTTATGTCGGACATTTTTGACACTTTTATGGGACCAATGACATTTATACAGTGATCTGAAATGTAAATATCCACTGATTACTGTATAAATGTCATTGGCAGTGAAGAGGTTAACTTGCAGGGGGCAGGGAAGGGGTTAACTGTGTTCCCTAGGCGTGTTCTAACTGAGGTGGCTGGGCTACCATGGGTATAAGAGATCTAGCTGAGGCCAGGGACAGGGATCAGTAGATCTCTTACATGCCCACTGACAGAGCAGGGAACCTCCATGTTTACATTGGTGGTTCCCCATTCTTCCTCTCTGGCAGGTCATCGCGGCTCGCCGGTGGACATAAAGTCCGCCCGAGCCGTGGGCACACTTCTCCAAAGTGCGGCAGGCATGAGAGCATGCCGCTGGCAGCGTGCTCCCGCCCGCTAACTGTGCATGCGCGGATTGCTGCTTATATACAGGGATTCGTGAGACAGCGCCACACTGCCGCTGTACATATACAGTATGCGGTCGGCAAGTGGTTAAGAAATCATTTCCCCCTTGGTCTACAACACTCTGAGAGTCCTCCACCACCCCTGACACTCTGGGTTCATCATATTGAAATGTTATTGTTAGTTCACAATTATAGAGTAATTAAGACCACACCAACTTCTAAGGTCAAGATGTTTACTTATTTGCAAAAGATAAAACTTTAGCACAGAAACTCACTTTTTCAAATGCAATAATAACAGTTAAAGTCACAATGAAGGATTATAAAGTATAAACTTAGACTGAAATACTGTGTTAGATAATGGGAATTGATGAAAAAAAAAATCACTTTCCCGTTAAACTTTCTTTAGCAATAGAGTTGAGCGGACACTTGGATGTTCGAGGTCATCAGGTTCGGGCGAACCTCATGAAAACGTTCGGGTTCGGCACCGAACTCGATCCAAACTTGACACCGGACACCGAACCCCATTGAAGTCAATGGTGACCCAAAATTTTGGGCACAAAAATGGCTGTAAAAAAGTCAGGGAAAGGGCTAGAAGGCTGCAAAAGGAAGCAAAATGGGGGTAAGAGTAGGACAAGTGCCCTGCAAACAAATGTGGATAGGGAAATAACTTAGAATGACATAAAAAAAATAAAAAATTGGAGGAGGCGGTGACCGTGGTGGTGTAGGTGGAAGTGGTGGTGGAGGAGGAGGAGGTAGCCAACACTTTTTTTTGTTTGTTTTTTTTTTTTTTAGAATTGGGGTAGCCCCCCAAAATATTGAGACATATTCAAAAAAAAAAAAAAGGATACCGATGGCTGTGTGAGGCTGGTCTAAATTTCTATTCTGCACAAGGTACAGACAAGTAGTGTTGAGCGAACCCGGACTGTAACGTTCGGGTCCGCAAGCGAGTTGTGATGAACAGACATGGAACACGTCTTATCTTTAAATCTGGTCGGAGTGTGTCGGTAGCCATAGGAAAAAAAAAAAAAACTTATACAGAGTTATAAAACCCCCCGATGGGGTTAAGATTTTTTTTTTTTTTGTTTGTTTTTTTTCACAACCGATGGAGGAGGAGGAGGTGGTGGTGAAGGTGGATGTGGTGGTGCCAGTGGCGGAGGAGGTTAAAAAATAAAAAAAATACAGTAAGATTCAATAAAGGGATAGGTGTAAACAAACGTCCCGTGAACAGGATGAGAATGGGGGTAAAACGAAGGAAAACGTCGGAAGATCGGGAAAGGGACTGAAAAA
>BLSH010326521.1:162933-174005 GCA_018402905.1 Glandirana rugosa | reverse complement strand
GTGAAGGGCTCTGCTGTCCTTTGGCCCACTGCCCAGAGGTCACCTATATGGGCCTTTTTCAGCATGTATGAAGCAGACTGCACTGTTTTTATATTTAATCTCTGAATCAAGGGTGGCAATACCATTGGCTATTTAGGTACCATGTGCTTGAAGAGACAACTGACCTCTCACCATACAGCTCATTCAGAGCAGCAGGAAAATGCCAGTTATCAAGAAAAGGGCTGCACTCCTCCTCCTCCTCCTTCCAGCTCTTTCCTTTCCACTTCTACTTTTCACCTCTGACCCCTCTTACCCTTTCAGCAGCATCCAGTGATAGGAATGATGATATATTAAAAGGTGTCAGAGGGGGTTAACGTGGAAGACAACGGACGCACCTTTGGAGAGCTCCTAGATCCCCCGCTGCAATCCAGAGGAATCCAGACATCATCCACCTCGTTGAGCACAAAAACCCCACCAGACATTACCACTCCACCCCTGCTACAATTGGGGCCAAAAATCAGGCAGTGTGGATACCCGCCCGCTGATAAATCCAGGCCGCAGCGGCTTGCATCGTCCATCACCTAGGCCCTAGTCTGCCGTGAGCCCTTTTATTCAGCCATTCTGCTAAGAGACACCTCAGAATACACCCCTAAGGACTACCCTCACCATCCGGTCTGTCTAGCTGGCGTTTTGGGGCCATCATCTCACGCTAGTCTGGGGCCCTGGTTGCGGCCTACTGGGGCTCGAGACCTGCGGTGGCCGCCATCTGGTAGGCCGCGACTCCTTCCAGCGGCTGCAGGATCTATCTGGGGGACTCTGGAAAGTAATCAATGCCTTCAATATAATGTTTAAGCACCCCGGACCAGTGTTTCGGGAAAAAAAAGGAAAAAAGTGGAATACTGTCTTTGGAAAAGGAAAGTCATTTTTCAGGCCTAGGCCCGGCTGCCATGTTGCTACACCCATTCCACCTCTGAGACCTAGCTTGCCCAATTAACTTTTCTTGGGGCAAACACATGCCTGCTTAAGGTGGTGCATGGTCAGTAAGTAAGTGCCAGGGTCCTCCCTGCTCTCCACCACCCCCGATCCCCATCACTTGCTTTTCAGCATTGGGGGTAAGCACAACAGCCTGTTACTACACAGAGATGTCTCATGGTGAAAATTGGATGGCAAAAATCCACCCCCCCCCCCCACTGTACCAAGGGTCACAACCCACCGCTATGATGGATAAGTTCCTGACTAGGCCCTCATCCCCAGCCTCAAGTGCACAGGGGAGATCTGGCTGACCACCTGGGGGACTTTCTAGAGCAGGCATCCCGGGCTACAGGACAGGCTACAGGTACACAAGTACCCCCTCAGTTCTAACCCCTGAGTTCCTAGATGAAAAACGACAAGCTCTTTTACAGCAAATAACACACACCATATCCCAGGCTGTGGGGAAAATATCACAAGAACTGAGAGCGGAAATTGACCACCTGGGGGAAGGTAAGGACACTATAGAGACTAGAATGGATGACATTATCCAATATGTTCATGTGCTAAAGGAGGTAAACGCTGCTCTTAAACACACAGGGGTTGATTTATTAAAGCTGGAGAGTGCAAAATCTGGTTCAGCTATGCATGGTAGCCAATCAGCTTCTAACCTCAGCTTGTTCAATTAAGCTTTGACAACATAACCTGAAAGATGAATGGCTTTTATGCAGAGCTGCACCAGATTTTGCACTCTTCAGCTTTAGTAAATCAGCCCCACAGTCTCCCAAATACAACTGCAGCAGGAGGACCTGGAAAAGAGGGAAAGATGCCAAAACCTCAGAATTCGGGGGATCTCTGAAACTGTAACCAACAACCTACGCCCTTATCTATTGGGTCTGTTTAACACCCTGGCACCAGACATTGCAGATAAAGACTAGCAGCTCGATAGAGCCCATCGATCACTGGCTCCCAAACCACCTGTAGGGGTCAGACTGAGAGACGTAATAGTTTGCTTCCACTATTATGACAGCAAGGAGGCTCCCACTCTGGCCAATCCCAACTGGCATATAAGGGAGACAGGATCCAGATTTTCAGTGACCTTTCACCTATCACTCTAGCAAAGCGACGCAGTCTGAAACCGATGACCACCCATCTGCAAAACCTCAGGATAGCCTTCTACTGGGGCTTCCCCTTCCACTTGTAGTTACAATAAATGGCACCCAGCACATCCTTCAAGACATTCATGAAGGTGAGGCGTTTCTAAAAAACCTGCCTCCCCTACCAGAGGAAGAGCACCCCCCCTTCCACACCGCATCCTCTAACCGTTCCTCCCCGAATCTGGACCCCAGCTAAAGGGAAATCAAAGAAACCTTTTACCACTCCTCAACATCAACGTTCCTCCAGGCAACCCCTTTGATTGGTCTGGCTGTTCCTCAAACATATGTTCTCTCCCATCCACAAAGTCTGGTTCATTGAACGATTTCCTATCGGATATCCTTGTTCACCTGACCACTGGATGCAAACCTCTACTTAAGCGAGGCCTTGTTTCTGTTGAAAAAATATAATGCAAAAATGTTTTATTTTTCTCTTGTTCCGGATGCTCACCTGTGGGCTGGACACATCCCCCTGTGTTTTTGCTAATGTTTTTGCTAATGGAATTGTAACTCACCATGTTATGTTATATTATACATGCTCTCATTTTGAATGCTACCTCAGCGCTTTACATTGGGGAGAGGGGAAGGAAACCCCAACTGCTGTTTTTGGTGGTTTTCATGTCCCCCTCTTAGTCCGAGACCATGGTCTTGGCATCTGAGATACAGAGATATCTCAGGTCTCATATTACGGTTTTTCTGTTTGGCCTTTTATTCATCATGCAATACTATGTTTGTACTCAATGTTGTTGTTAGGAAAAGTCTGTGGTTTTTGAAGGTTTTAGCGCTCATGCACGCGCCCGCGTGCGTGCGCGCGCACGCGCCGGAAGTGACACCAAGCGGCTCCATTTAAGCTGAAAATGCCCAGCAGCCAGTGCTGTCCGTTCTACAGCGTGTGAGTGTTCCTGAGATACCTGATTTCCTGAATATCTGTTCCTGTGACCCGTTTTGACTCTGACCTTGTTGATTTCTGCCTGCACTGACCCCCAGCTTGCCCACGAAGACTCTTCTGCCTGATCCCTGTGTACCGCATTGCCAGCTAGTTGCCGACCCGGCATGTACGACCACCCACTACCTGCAGAGCTTCACTGGACTCTCCACATCTCCACCAGTGATCAAGTCCAGCCCTCGTGCCCCCCTGAGCTCCTGTGCTCCCTGTCTGCTCTACCAGGGTATCTCGAACCAGGGCCACAAGAGTGGTTGCTTCCTGCATAAGACAGATTCCACCACCAGGTGCATGACAGTAATGGACAGCCATGTCTGAGTCTGTGCAGGGGAGCACCCTCTGCCATGGATGAACTTTGTGTCCATCTGGCCGGCTTCACACGGGCGGTCCAGAGCCTGCAAGAGGGCTATACCCGGCTGGAAGAATGGGTTCAGGAGCTTGCTACATCTGCGGCCCCCGGAGCTGGTCAGGCTGCAGGTCGCACCATTGTGGCCTTGCCATCTGAGCCTAAAGTCCCCCTACCTGATAAGTTTGCTGGGGACCATCGCAAGTTTAGAGCCTTCCGGAACGCATGTGAGCTTTACTTCGGCCTCCAGCCCCATACTTTCTCACTTGAGGCCACGAAGGTGGGACTTGTTATTTCCCTACTGCAGGATGAGCCCCAGTCCTGGGCCCATAGACATTGGAAGCAGAGAGCCCCGGAAGTCGCCACCCTAGCCGCATTCTTCCAAGCAATGGCTCAGCTTTATGAGGAAACCCACCAGGCCGCTACAGCTGAAGCTGCACTACATGCCCTCCAGCAGGGCCGTTGGTCCGTGGAGGATTATGTGGTGGAGTTCCGGAGGTGGAGTGCAGACATGGCCTGGAATGACGCTGCACTTTGTTACCAATTTCCCCTGGGCCTGTCTGAGTCCCTCAAGGACGAGCTGGCTCACATAGGGGTGCCCAACATCCTGGAAGCACTCATCAACCTGGCGATCCAAATTGACCGGCGTCTCCGGGAACGCCACGCTGAAAGAGTCTTGGGACCCTTGCGTCCCACCTGGATGCTGCCCGTGTCCCTAGGTACCCAAGTCTGGCTCCTTTCCTGTCAACGACCTCCTCCTCCTTTCCTGTGGATCAACCAGAGCCCTTGCAAATAGGACTACTGCGCCCGTCTCTGACCCCTGAAGAGAGGCAACAGAGGTTCTCCCTGAATCCGTGCCTGTATTGTGGGGAACCAGGGCATGTAGTGAGATTCTGCCCGGCCAAGCGCAATAAGTGCCCGCCAGCTTCCTCAGCAGGAATGTCTAATATACCAAGTCAGATTTCTCACTTTGTCATCTCCCTTTTCCTACAGCTTCCCGGAGGGACTACCCAGGTCCCAGCAATTGTTGATTCTGGAGCATTCAGTTGCTTTGTGGATGAAGCCTACGCAGTTGCGCATCACATTCCTCTCCAACACAAGACACATGAGATGACCATCCTCCTGGCGGATGGATCCCCCATCAAATCCGGCACAGTCACCCATGAAACAGCTCCTCTCCTCGCCACCACAGCTGACGGCCATCAGGAGTTGCTTCTTCTGGACGCTATAGCCTCTCCATTGTTCTCCATCATTCTGGGTCTGCCCTGGCTCCAGGCACATGACCCCAATATTGACTGGACCACTGGAACTGTCAACTTTCGGTCCAACTACTGTTGCCAGCACTGTTTTGAGTGTTCCAATGATGCTACTCCCACCCTGCTCAGCCTAAACCCGGATTCTGACCCTGATGTCTGGCTAGTTGTGCCCTCTGTCTATCACAACTTTCTAGACGTTTTCAGCAAAAAGGGGGCGGAACAACTACCACCTCACAGGCCGTACGATTGTCCCATTGAGCTCCTACCCTGAACAGAAGTACCCTTTGGGAGGATCTATCCCTTGTCTGAACCAGAGTTGGCAGCCCTCAAGGCCTATCTGGATAACAGGCTTTATCAGACCCTCCACATCCTCTGCGGGGGCTGGCATTTTCTTTGTGGAGAAGGAGGATCGGTCTCTGCGACCTTGCATAGATTACAGGGAGCTCAACTGAATTATGGTTAAGAACCATTATCCCCTGCCCTTGGTTCCGGAACTGTTCCAAAGACTGGGCTCCGCTGTCATCTTGACTAAATTGGATCTCCTTGGGGCATACAACTTGGTCCAGGAGGGCGACGATTGTAAAACTGCTTTTCGCACACGTTTTGGGTACTACGAGTACCTAGTCATGCCCTTCGGGCTGTGCAACGCCCCTGCCACCTTTCAGCACTTTGTAAATTATGTATTCCGGGACTATTTGGACTTGTTTGTCATCATTTACTTAGATGACATTTTGATCTTCTCTTCCTCCCTTAAGGAGCACCGCAGACATGTTGTCTTAGTTCTGAGTCGCCTTCGACAACACAGGCTATATGCCAAAGCGGAGAAATGCTCCTTCGAACAGTCCAGCATCGACTTCCTTGGGCTAGTCATCTCCGTCACAGGCATCAACATGGATCCCCAAAAGGTCTCTACTATCTTGGACTGGCCGGCGCCATCTGATAAAAAAGGGGTCCAACGTTTTGTGGGCTTTGCAAATTTTTATAGACGATTCATCAAGGGGTTCTCCGCCATCATCACCCCGATCACTCAACTCATGAAACAAAACTCCTGATTTCACTGGTCCACCGAAGCCCAGGCAGCTTTCCAGACTTTAAAAGAGTTGTTCACTTCAGCTCCCATCCTGAAACATCCTAATCCAGCACTGCCTTACGTCCTGGAAGTGGACGCATCTGAGATTTCTGTGGGGGCTATCCTTTCCCAAAGACAAGTCTCCAAAGCTTTGCTCCATCCGGTGGCTTTCTTCTCCCGTAAGTTGTCTGCACTGGAAAGGAATTACAACATGGGAGACAGGGAGCTCCTGGCCAATAAGTCAGCTCTGGAGGAATGGCGGTACCTACTTGAGGGAGCCTCGCACCCCATCCTCATATACACTGACCATAAAAATCTGGAGTACCTGAGAACAGCGAAAAGATTGAAACCACGGCAAGCCTGCTGGGCCTTCTTCTACTCCAGGTTTCAGTTCCATCTAACCTATAGGCCGGGGGGGTCAAAAAACGCCAAACCGGACGCCCTCTCTCAGATGTTCAGCAAACCCGGAGATTCCACGCCACCTGACATGATCCTTCCGTCACGGAACTGTCTGCTCACCCAGGAAGACTTGCTATCACAGATCAGGCGGTCCCGGGCAGGCTCTTCTGGCCCTTCTGATTCCAGGTTGCAGGCAAAGAATGGAATATGGTGGTATGGCAATAGGATCTTTATACCAGCTGGTCAACGTATGGCTGCTTTAGGACTCTGCCATGATCACAAACTGGCTGGGCATTTTGGGGCACGCAAGACAGCAGAATTGCTCTCCCGCACCTTCTGGTGGGCGAGAGCTGAAGAAGATTGCAAGAGCTATATCAGTACTTGCTCTGTCTATGCCCACAACAACGCCAAAGCCTGGGGCCTTCTGAATCCGCTCCTGAACGCCCATGGTCCCAAATTGCCATGGACTTTATTGTAGAGTTATCCCCCTCTCAGGAGTATTCTACTGTATTCATGGTCGTCAACCGCATGACAAAAATGGCCAATTCCCTTCCCATGAAGGGTACACCCACAGCTGCTGAGACAGCAGAGACTTTTATGAAGGAAATAGTCCGAGTCCAATTCACCTCCAGGTTCTGGAGAGCTCTGTGTTCATCCCTGGAAATCAAGTTATCGTACTCCTCCGCTTACCACCCCCAGACCAATGGTCAAACAGAAAGAACGAACCAAATGCTTGAGCAGTACATCTGATGCTTTTCTTCCTTCTCACAAGACGACTGGGTTTCACTTTTGCCATTGGCTGAATTTGCGTACAACAACACTATCCACTCGGCCACTAAACAGTCTCCCTTTTGGGCCAGTTATGTGTTCCACCCCACATTTCTTCCTGCTCTGTCCATGGAGAATACAGTACCAGCGGCTCAAAGGGCAACAAACTTCTTTAGACCAATAATAGACTCCTAGAGGATACCCTGTCCAGGACTCAGGAATTGAATAAGGAGGCCTTTGACAAGAGAAGGGGGGAGCTGGAATTGCAGCCTGGTCACCAAGTCTGGCTTTCTACTCGGAACCTGAGACTGGCATGCCCTTCTAAAAAGTTGCGTCCGAGGTTCATTGGACCTTTTGCCATAAAGAGGAAGATTAATAGGGTGGCATTTGAGCTCGACCTTCCTTCTTTTCTACGCATCCACCCGGTTTTCCACACTTCCTTGCCGAAACCAACGGCTCCAGATCCCTTTCCGAGACGAAGTACGGACCCACCTGAACCAGTGTTGGTAAACGGAAAGGAGGAGTTTGAGGCGGAGGCCATCAAGGACTGCCATAAAAGAGGCGGTTCCACCCAGTATCTCGTTAAGTGGAAGGGGTACGAGCCCGCAGAAAATTCCTGGGAACCAGAAACAAATATTCATCTGGAGGAACTGATTAAAGCTTTTAAAAGGAACCGCCAAGGAAGAAGTGCAATGTTAGGAAAAGTCTGTGGTTTTTGAAGGTTTTAGCGCTTGTGCGAGCGCCTGTGCACGTTCGCGCGTGCCCGCGTGCGCTCTAGTGCGCGCGCCAGAAACGGCACCAAGCGGCTCTATTTAAGCTCACAATGCCCAGCAGCCAGTGCTGTCCATTCTACAGTGTGTGAGTGTTCCTGAGATACCTGATTTCCTGAATATCTGTTCCGGCTTGACTCTGATCTTGTTGATTTCTGCCTGCACCCACCCCCAGCTTTCCCACAATGGCTCTTCTGCCTGATCCCTGTGTACTTCTGCTGCCAACCTGTTAACGACCCTGCCTGCACCTGACTGGCTGAACCCTTTGTACCGCGTTGCCAGCTAGTTGCCGACCCGGCCTGCACGACCACCCACTACCTGCACAAGCTTCACTGGACTCTCCACATCTCCACCAGTGATCCAGTCCAGCCCTCATGCCCCCTGAGCTCCTGTGCTCCCTGTCTGCTCTACCAGGGAACTTCAAACCAGGGCCGCAAGAGTGGTTGCTTCCTGCATAAGACAGACTCCCCCACCAGGTGCGTGATAGTTGTTTTCACTAATACAATGTATAGTTCTTCTTCAGATGCAAACTACAAAACCTATAGTCTTGAGAGACTATGGGATAGTTAAACTCATAAATAGACTGGTTTCCCCATTCTGTACTAGCTATCGCAGGCAATCTAGGATAAAACAAATATGGCTTTAAAATTAATGTCCTTGAATGTAAAAGGTTTGAACTTCATCAAAAAAGAGGGGATAGCTTTGAAAGAGCTTAAAAGCTCAGGGGCAGATGTGGTCATGGACCAGGAGACTCATTTTTGTACAGGGGGGTCCTTTAAATTTGCTTCAAAACACTATCCCATCTCGTACGTGGCATCTGACTCTACGGGCAAGGCAGGGGTAGCAAATCTGATCAAACATTGCTGTCCTCTCTGTAGAAACATTCCGTCTGGACCCTCATGGGTGATACGTGACTCTCTCCTGTGAATACATGACTACCCCTGTCACTCTTATCTGTCTATGCTCCGAATTCTGGCCAGATAGGGTTTCTTAACTCAGCCTTAGAAACTCTACAGCGAATGGCTCAGGCTTTCACGATAGTTGGAGGGGACTTCAATGTTGTACATTCTGTGTCTAAAGATAGACAGACCTAATTCAACTCCAATGTCTCCAACTGGGCGTAGGCCCTGTCCACTTCCTTTTGTAACCTTCTCAGATCCTATGGCCTCCTAGACTGGCGGATAAAACACCCCATTGGTAGACAATACACATTCTACTCCCCCGTCCATAAAATGTATTCCAGGTTAGACCACTTTCTTATCTCTGCCCCTCTCCTAACTAAGATGGTAGCTGCAGAGATAGGACCACTTACCTGGTCTGACCACTCCCCCATTTTCTTAGATTTGATCCTACCTAATACACCCTCGAAGACCTATCATTGGGGTCTCAATGAATACCTCCTCAGTCATGAAGGAGCCAAGATAGGGCTATCCAAAACCCTAACTGATTTTTTCCAGCTCAACCAAGGTACAGCCTCGAAGGTGACAACTCTTTGGGAAGCACATAAAACGTTTTTTAGAGGCCAATGCGCTTCTGTTGGCACTCGTCTGAAGAAAGATAATAACGCAAAAAAACCTATTATTTTAAGCAAGTTGGGACTCTCGGAAAAACAATTACCTAAAAGCCCCACTGTAAGTCGCCTTCGAGATGTTACTAATCTACGTAACCAACTTAAAGCCATATATACACATAGAGTGGCCAAACCCCCCCTCATGGGGTCCAAATAAAAATTTTACGAGTACTCTAATAAACCTCATAGGATGTTAGTGAATAAACTTAAGCCACGCCCCTTTCATTCATTCCCTGACTTCATATCTAAACCACATGGCACCCCCACATATCGCCCCCAAAAAATGGCAAAGGTCTTTGGGGACTTATATTATAAACTATATAATTGTCTCTTGACCTATTTCTCCACTCTTAGTCTCCCTAAACTCTCAGATGCAGACCGTAGGATTCTTAATGAGATGATTTCCCCTGAGGAACTGTCACAGGTCCTTAAACAATTACCTACTCATAAGTCCCCCGGGCCTGATGGTCTTCCATATTCTTATCATAAGACTTTTCAACATACCCTATCACCACATATGATAGCGACGCAAAACTCTTTCCTCAAAGGTAACCATCTAATTTGCACACTCTTTCCTCACAGATATTCCTAAATCGGGTAAGGACCCCTCTCTCCAGCATAACTATAGACCCATTGCACTTTTATATTCTGATTATAAGATCTTTACCAAAATCCTAGCAAATAGACTTTCTCAACTGCTTCCAAGAATGATCAACAGGGATCAGGTTGGATTTGTACAAACAAGGCAAGCAGGTGACAACACAAGATGAACTATTGCACTTATTCATCTCTTAAATAGATTTAAATGCCCGGCCCTAGTCTTGAGCCTAGATGCGCAAAAAGCTTTCGACAGGCTTTCCTGGCCATATATGTTTGCCTCCCTTTCCCACTATAGGTTTGAGGGTCCCTTTCTAGAAGCACTGAAAGTATTGTATTTCCACCCTACTTTTCAGGTTCAACTATTGAAATTTCACTCGCAAAAATGTTCTATGTCTAACGGTACTAGACAGGGGTGTCCCCTGTCGCCTCTCCTTTCTGGTCTATGCTTGGAACCACCGATGCGGCGATTAGAGCTCACCCGGCCATAAAAGGGGTGCTAATGAGACAGAGGGAATACAAGCTTTCACTCTTCGTGGGTGATATTCTTTTGACCTTAACAGAACCGCTTATAACACTCCCATCGCTACATAAATTATTTATCCCTTTTTAGTTCCCTTTCGGGATATAAAATCAACGCATCACAAATGGAAGCTCTCCCTATCCTCCTACCACCTGACCTTTTAGAAACTTTGAAATCTGACCCCAGCTACCAAACCTTATGTAACACAAACTATCCCCCACTTTTTAGAAAACTTAAATCTCTGCTGAAACAATGGGATGCTTACCCTATATCATGGTTAGGCAGGATAAACATACTGAAAATGTATATACTACCGAAGTTGTTATATCTTTTTGAGACCTTACCAATCCCTATCCCCCTTCCACAATTAAAAGCCCTGCAACAATGATTTTTAAAGTACATATGGCATAATAAAGCTTTTACAGTATCTATGGTTCGTGTACTTCCCCCCATCTGGTTTAGTATCTTGTTCCCACATGTCCCCAATGTTATGAGGTTAGAGATAAAAGCAGGTGGATAACCCTCCTTTAACTGATCTGGACCTCTGATGACATGCGTCCACACACCGTATCATCATGAATTATTACAGCCCTCGGGGATCAGGGGGAGAGCACGCGCCCCTTTTTTGACGTCTAGATCGATAGACTACCCGAAATAATACGGTATACATGAAATTTTTAGTAACAACGTCCCGAAAATTAACACCTTCCCCCTATCCCTAACCATTCC
>BLSH010326521.1:105906-120414 GCA_018402905.1 Glandirana rugosa | reverse complement strand
TTATGCTATGCCCACTACAACCCCCCCAGGTTATGCTGTGCCCACTACAATTCTCCCCCTCCCCCCAGGTTATGCTGTGCCCACTACAATCCTCCCCAGGTTATAATATGCCCACTACAATCCCCCCAGGTTATGCTGTGTCCACTATAACCTCTCCCCCCCAGGTTATGCTGCGCCCACAGTCCTCTCTCCCCTCAATTCACAGTACTCACTACTCACATGTCTGATCACTCAGAGCAGGATGGAAGATTTTCTTTCTCCCGTACTCCAGATGACATCACGTCCCACCCCCTCCAGCAATGCTGAACCCACCCCTACAGTCACCAGCACTGTGTGAGTGCAGCTCGATTCACACAGATCTTGTTGGACAGACAGGAGCCAGAGAGCGTACAGTGACAGGCGCGCTGCAGCTCTTCAGAAGCATCTCACTGAGAGGAGAGGAGAGGAGAGAAGGAGGAGGGAGGGGAGCACTCGGCACTTTGGCGCCCCCACCTCTACGGTGCCTGGCTGCAGTGCACCCCATGCACCCGCCCAGGATCAGCTCTTCACTTTGTCAGGTCCGTCAGTGGGACGGCAATGATGGCAAATTCAGATACGAGGCACCTATAGTACCCCGTGATCCCCAGAAATGCTTTTTAGTCAAAGGTTGGGGCCATTTCTGGATTGCCTCCAGTTTGTTGGTTTGGGGTTTAACGAATCCCCGACCGATAATGTGGCCAAGGTATTTGGCCTCCTCTAGACCGATGGCACACTTTCTTGGGTTAGCTGTGAGACCCGCTTTCCTAAGGGAATCTATCACTGCTTGCACTCGGGGTAGATGCGATTCCCCATCGGGGCTGTGGATGACCACATCATCCAAGTAGGCGGCTGTGCAGGAGTGGTCCAATCTTAGGGTTTTATCCATCATTCTTTGGAATGATGCAGGGGCACCGTGTAACCCAAATGGCATTCGCTTGTATTGAAACTAAACAAACCTTCAGGGATAGTAAAAGCAGTCTTCTCATTTGCTGTCTCTGCCAATAGCTCTTAGTTAGGTCTAGGGTTGTTATGTACCAGTAACCTCCCAATCGGTCTATAAGTTCGTCAACGAGAGGCATCGGGTATGCATCAAACTTGGACAAGCTATTTAACTTTCTAAAGTCATTACAAAACCTTATAGTGCCATCAGGCTTCGGGACCAGCACTATGGGGCTCGACCAGTCACTGTGGGACTCCTCTATTACGTCTAATTCTAACATGGTTTTGATTTCTTTTGCCATGGCCTCTCGTCTAGCCTCAGGGATTCTATAGGGCTTTACATTTATGCGAACACCTGGTTCCGTGATGTCATGCTGGATCACTGAGGTGAGAAAAAGTCTCTATTTTTAATCACAAATTCCTTAACGTCATTTTGTTGCGTTACAGACAAGGACTTGGTTACGGGATATCAGGGGTCATTGATACCCTGTCCTTTTTGGGGAGGGGAGATGATCAGTAAACTCTCTCTATCCTTCCATGGTTTTAAGGGATTAACATGGTAAATTTGCTCTGGTTTTCTCTTCCCTGGCTGGTACACTTTGTAGTTTACTTCCCCTATTCTTTCCCTAACCTCAAAGGGACCCTGCCACTTGGCCAGGAATTTACTTTCCACAGTGAGGACTAGCACCAGCACTCCCTGGGGTTAAAAGTTCGGGTCTTGGCACCCCGATTATAAACCCTCCTCTGGGCTTCCTGGGCTAGCTCCATATGTTTGTGTACCAGTGGCAGGATAGCTGCAATTCGATCCTGCATCAAGGAAACATGCTCAATGACACTTCTATATGGGGTGGCCTATAGGGGAACAAGCGGATTGCGAAAATGGGGTGACGGTGCAGACATTTGACACTCGGGGCATGACTCACAGTACTCTCTGACATCTGCATACAGCCCGGGCGAGAAGAATCTCTGGGTTATCCTCTCCCTGGTCTTCTCTATACCCAGATGTCCTCCCATTATATTCCTATGGGCCAATGGGCCAAGTCTAGCACCATCCTGCGGAAGGGTTTGGGAACCACCAGCTGTTCTACCTCGTCCATGTTTTACCACCTCGTACAGCAGATTGTTGAGCCATGTAGGGGAAAGACACTCCTCAATTAGGATTCACAGGTTCCCCATCTATCATCTTAATGCTCTCTCTGGCTCTAATGAGCGTGACATCTCAGTACAGGAATCCTCCCTCCTGACCTCCAAGTCAGGGGTCACATTCCATCCACTCTCAATATTAGAGTCAGAGAGGTTCTCTGGTTCATTAAGCTCTGGCTGAGATCTGTCTTCCAGCTTCTCCGGCTCCGCAGCCATTACAGGAAAGGAAGAGGGTCTCCTCCCTCCTCAGTCCTGCCAACCGTCTCCTCTTCCATTTGGCAAAGAGGTGCTGGTGAGAGTTCCCATGCTTCCCCAGCAGGGGGAGCTCTCTCCTCCAGATTCTCTGTGATTTTTCTGTGCCTTCCCATAACCAAAAATGGGGAAAATCCCTCCCCACCAAGACTTTATGAAGCAGGGAAGGTACCACCCCCACTGAGTATTTCATGCTGCCCCCCAGGGGTGTCAATCTCAACCACTGCAGTCTGGTAGTCCCGAGTGTCCCCATGGATGCAAATGCCCCCGATTGTGCCAGGGTGTAATTTTGCGGGGCTCACACACTTGCTATTGACTATAGTCACAACACTACCCGAATCAAGCAGTGCAGTGAAGGGTTTCCCATCCACAGAAATCACACACATTTGTTTTTCCATGCAAACCCTGCCATGATGCAGTGCATGTGAACTGTGCAAAAAGAGACATGCGTCTTTTCCTATCAGCATTATCGCACTGTATTGGTTCATCATTTAGAGGACAATTGGCAGCAATATGTCCCAGTGCATGACAAAGGTAGCACTGTATGTGCTCTACACCCAGTCCTCTCAAGGGCCCCCAAGACCTTCCTGGCTTCTTTGGCCAGTCTCCAGGTCTAGAACCCATAGTCTCTTTAGCTGTAGCAGTTTTAACAAACTTCCCCACGCCCTTGAACCCTGGAACAGTCTTACCGGGTCTGCTGGGCAATTTTTCACCCCTAGGTACATTGGAGTGGGGCACAGACAGGTACCACAAGTCCTCAGCTGCACTGTATCTCTCCATGAGGTCCACCTGCTGGGTTGCCATTTTGGAGTCTCCATGGCTGACTGACTTCCTAAAAGTCGCAGGGAGCGAACGCAGATACTGGTCCATGACCACACTCTCCACGATCTGAGGGCCTGGCAAAGTTTTTGGCTGTAACCACTTCTTGGTGAGATGGATTAAGTCAAACATTTGTGAGCGGGGTGACTGGTCCATATGGTAGGTCCACTGATTCACGCGTTGAGCCCAGACTGCCATGGTGACACCCAGGCTTGCGAGTATCTCCTTTTTTAGCGACTCAAAGTCCTGGGCCTTATCGGGTTCCAAATCAAAATAAGCCTTCTGGGGCTCACCTATCAGAAAAGGCGCTAGCAGTACTGACCACTGTTCTTTTGGCCATCCTTCATGAAGAGCGACTTGTTCAAAAGTCGTGAGGTATGCCTCCACGTCATCTGCAGGTGTCATCTTCTGCAGGTGTTAAGAGGTGTGTACCAATTTTAGTTTCACTGCCACGGGGAGGTGCGGGCCCCTTCTTTAACTCTATCAGAGCCTCTGTCAACTGGAGATTCATCCCCTGCTGAGCCGTCAGGGCCTGGCAATTCGCCTCCTGCTGTGCTCCAGTGGCCAGGCGATTCACCTCGTGCAGTTGGGGAATTTCCTCCTGCTGTGCTGCAGCAGTCTGGCAACTTTCCTCCCGCTGTGCTGCGGTAGTCTGGTGACTTTCCTCCCACTGCACTGCAGCGGCTTGTGCAACCTGGAGGTTGGTCTCCCGCTGGGCCGTAGTCACCTGTAGTAAGGCCTTCAACATCTCTTCCATTTTAAAGAAGATGCCTGCTGAGTCCACCATGTGTGGGAGATTAGCTCATCTGGATCACCTTTCCTGGGAAAAAAGGTAGCGGGAAGACCAACTTTCTTAAAAGTCTGAGGGGTTGCCAGTTTTATTTAGAAAAAGGTTGCAATTCATAAAATAAACAAAGCATCAAAACAAAACCTTGCTGTCTGGCGCTAAACTACTACAGAGCAGGATACCTCTCTATACAATGTCGAGTTGGTCCCTGACACCTTCAAACAAACAAACGCAAACCTTTTCTCTTGCAGTCCCTAGAGCAACCAACTCCCATGGTGTTAAGGTTGCCACATCATCCCTTTAATACAGGACACATATGAATTACGCAGGTTCTGAGGCCAATTTAATGTAGATAAGGTACCAAGTGAGTTTAATTACCACCTTAATCATCCACAGAATCTGTGTAATTAATATGTGTCCTGGATTAAAGGGATGATGTGGCAACCCTACATGGTGTAGCTCTCTCAGTGTCATACTGAGTCACAGGCCAGAGCTCCACTGAGATCTCTTCCTGGTTGTTAAATGCAGCTGAAGAGGGATTTGGGTGGACCAGAAATTCCAGGCCGGAACCAGTTCTGCCATGGTTGTTGGCAAAACCTGGGTCGGACTCTCACCAGTCCACTCCAAGTGAACGTATGTGAGGCGACAAATATCGCCCGTCCACTATCGCACCTCACATAACATCACAGAAGTTTAGACATTAATAGCTGTGTGTTGAGTTATTTTGAGGGGACAGCAAATGTACATTTCTTCACAAAAGTTAGTATACCCCTCACATTTTTGTAAATATTTTATTTATATCTTTTCATGTGACAACACTGAAGAAATGACACTTTGCTACAATGTAAAGTAGTGAGTGTACAGCTTGTATAACAGTGTAAATTTCTTCAGAGTTGTCACATGCAAAGATAGAATAAAATATTTATACAAATGTGAAGGGTGTACTCACTTTTGTGAGATACTGTATATATATATATATATATATATATATATATATATATATATATATATATACTGTATTCTATTTGATTTGTTAACTGTAGGACAGGAGATTAAAGCTTACTATCAGAATTTTGTTTGCAAGTAAAGGCTGTGTTTAAGATTTTGTAAGAATTTTTTATAACATGCTGTAGGGTATTTTACCTTTCACGGTAGCAAACATGCTATATTTAGTATTTGTGACTAAATGTGTGGAATTTTTTTAAATAACTAATTTTAATGCCTGGCAACCACAGTAAACTTTCTTTTGTTCACTTACATGTAAAGGAAACAACAGAGCAGTATGATTCACTACATACAATATATACGTATATACACCACACAGAACAAAAACACATGTTGCGTGTCTTATACACAACACACAAGGAAATTACACAGACATAATTGAGTCCTCTTTTTCTGTCACCTGTTTATGCTTTAAGTTGCTGATGATTATTGTATTTTTATCAAATTTTATAACTATATTATGATATAAACATTAATGATAATAGTTTTTCAAATATTATATTTATTAAATAAGGATAATTCGATTTTATTTGAACCTCAGTGGCCCTATGAGCTCTCAATCAGCTCTCTGCCAATAGATATGGCAGGACTTGTAGCGATCTAACAAAGCCATGCCATCATGTTGTTATCACTGTTATTGTGATCAATGGCTTTGCTGATAAACAAAGGCAACACTAGCCCTTACCCTAAAGCCGGCCATAGCTGGAGTGATTTTAAGATCAGTCGATTCTCCCATCAATACAGTCAGTGTTGATGGGGGAATCTCTCCTGCAGAGCTAGTGTGTTCTCCCACTGGGAGAACACAGTGATTTATGCTAGAGGCTATAATAGCATCTAGCAATAATCACATGTAAAATATGACAGGTTGGTTGGATCAACTTGGGTACATTCAGCCTGCCCATACATGGTTCGAATCTCAGCCGGTCCCTGCTGAACTGATCAAGACTCGTACAGTCTATGACCGGCTTAATGCTAACCTTAAACCTTTGTTTTCTAAACCCTATGCTAACTGTAATCCTTTCTTTTCTAGCAAAGCCATTAGGTGACAATATCACTTCTTGCAGACTGATAGTAAATTAAAACTTATCTATACCCAAGAACAAACATGTAATATATTGCAGCTTACCTGTCCTTAGATGTGGTGTGTATATTTGCTTTCTTTTATTTTTACCTGGTAATCCTGCCAGTAACACACCTCCTGTCCAAGGGTGATAACACTCATTCACTGTACTTTATCTATGGAGGAACAGCGTTGTCACCATAGGACAGGAACTGTGTAAGTAATACAGAACACCCCTCGTATCATCTCATCTACCTAATATGTGCAAAACAATCAAAAAACAACATGTGCAAATATGCAGAAAAAAAAAATACACTAGGTATAAATGTCTAGTGTAGAAATATGCAAGTCACTATAATCTAAATGAATGAATATTGATAAAATATATAAAGAAAAATCCAGGTTCTGAGAACAATCTTAGAAAATAAATGCTGAAAGTGAAAAAAGTCCACCTATATGAATAGATACTAGAAGTACAAAACAGCCACTGTGCATTGAAACAGTCAGAAGTGAAGGAGATAATAAATGAAGTCCACTTCTGTATAGATAGGGTTAACCACTGTCCACTAAAGGAGTCACCCAAGATAGTGTGTCCGCCACCCAGAGGGGAGAGTAAATACTCTTAATATTAGAGTAATAATACTCTAATATAATAAAAATACTCTTAATATTAACTAGAATATTGGTAATACATGTTGGGGCACAGAGTCCTGCGTTAGAGTGCTCAAGTAAATTTGCAGTCCCATGGTAATGGGTGTAAGCCCCCAAACTAAGTCCCAATTTATGGTTGCACTGCCCCTTTAAGAGAAGGGTAATGAGGTTGCAGCCTCTAACCACTATGCAGTCTGTTGTGAAGCCTTCTCCCGTTCTCTGGTGTGTGACAGCTGCTGCAGCCAGGATGACTGTGTCTGGGAGGCTGTGAAAACTGTCGCAACGGGGTCCAAGTGTTGGGAGCGCCTTAAACTGTGGCTACATATGGTTGAGGGCCCCCCAAATTGTACTCATATAGTCTGATGTACTACCAATGCAGGAGCATGGCTTTTCTGTCAATAATGCACACATATAGAGAGCAAACACAAAAACAGTTTTGAAATTAACAAGTTACAAGAAGAGGAGAGCCAATCATGGAGGAGCAGAATAAATGGAGGTAGAGTCAACACTAGGTTAAAAACGAGAAAGGTAACACCATCTTGTACTATAATGAGAAAAACATATATGAAGTAGCCATTGTACTAGTGCTGTGCTAGTATATACGGTATACAGAAAAAGATAGTGTCTGAGCCATGAGAAACAGTACTTCAAAACTGCTTCATGCAATGGACAAAAAGCTAAATGACAGACAAATAGACTTTTAAAGAAGCATAAAAACAATCATTTGAAGCACTTTAACAGATCACAAAACATGTTTTTTTGCAGAAGCAAAACTGCTGCTTCTTGGTGGATCCCTCCTTGGGGTAAACTAGATGGATTCCCTACAAGAATGATTCTCAACCCCGTCCTCAAGTACCCCCAACAGGTTTTTTTTTTGGGAATTTCTCTTCGATAAAATAGCTGTCCAAAATACCAAACCATTGACTCTGATTTAAAGCACCTGTGCAAGATAAAGGAAAACCTGCGAACATGGCCTGTTGGAGGTACTTGAGGACAGGATTGAGAACCACTGCCCTGCAGCGCCTGGCTCATTTACATCACACAAGGGGCTAATGGGTCAGAGAAGAGTAGCATTATTTTCTGGTGGCACGGGTTTTTTTTTTCCTTTTGTATCTAATATAATATGAGAAACATTATTTTAAAGTACATTTAAAACCATTTTTTTTTAATTTTGGATAGAAAAAGATGTAATAAAACCTGTTGAGGTTTTTTTTTTTTCGACATCTGTGTATCATTAGGAAGATTGACCTTCATTTCCTATGAGACAGAGGAGGAATTTCCACAGCAAGGACATAGGCAGCAACATGTATGGTTAATAACCCTTCCCTACTCTATCCAAAACAACAACAAAAAAGTTTTGACCTTATATACTCTGTACATGCAGACATTAGTAACCACTGTAGAAGTCAGAGTGGAGCAGGCTGTTGCTGAACTTGCACGATTTCAAACCTGCGTTCAGTGTGAACAAGGGCAAAATGTTTAGGATTGGGAAACACTTAAGGATAAAAAGTGCATTTTATATAGACCAGGCAAAAATGAGGGACAAATAAGGAGGAAAGAGGGACAGAGGGGCTTTGTTCCAAATCAAGGACAGTCCCTCCAAATCAGGGACAGTTGGGAGCTATGTATCAGTGATAAGTTATATGGCAATCACCATTTGTAAATAGCTACATTCCCATTACAAATCTGAGGTGCATTCACTCACCACAAAGCCAAAGGTTTTTAGTATCACTGGAGGGAGGAGTGTTGCTTTCTTATTTAGCCCATTGAATCTCAGTAGGGGTGCTTACTATGCGGTTCATCACAGTGGACTCGGAATCCCCTCATTCATCCTATCAGCCTCCTCAGTCCACAAAAGCAGACAAAGTGCTCAGTCGGCACCCTCTGATAGCATTGAGAGGTGGGTGGTCTCTCCTCTGGCTCACAGTGGCTGCAGCACAGCCTTACAAGTTTCCTGTGTCTTTTCTCTCTCCTTCTCTTCTCACTGGCAGCCATGGAGAGGGAGAACAGTTGCAACAACAGCTGTGTGTGTGTGGCATTTCAGTGAAAGCTTGGTGCTTGGTCCATACAGCCGCCCTCCGCTGGTGCTGTGGACTGGGGTTACATTAATAATAGTGTGATATCACATCATACAAACCATAAAGATCATACAGTTCATCCTAAACAACATCCTAAATTGAAAAATGAAGTGTATTGTATTATATACATTATAATAAAAAATATGTATAAAACTGTGTGTGAAAAATTGTAAACATATACATGCATACATACAGCTGGCATGACAATGAGCAAAACCTTTTTTCTAAGCTGCATCAATCCCTACACCTCAAGAACCTAGTAGATATATGAGCACAAAAGAAAAATAGAAGGCACTCCAGCCTCATGCATTACCCTAGATACAATCCATTTGGAATGTTAAAGTGATATACTCACAACCAATGCACAAGATGAAGCCCATCACAGGTTTCCAAGAGAACAACCAGAACAGATAGTGCTCCTCCTGTAAGACCAAGCAAGTGTCTCAGGGTTCTGAAGATGATAATGACCTTCAAGGGTGTCCCTTCTCCTCAGAGCCCAAAGTCTGCCTGTCACTGAATGTTCCTATATATTGAATGAGTGCAAAAGGCTAAGCCCATGGCCCTCTTCCAATGTATGGGGAAGCTAGCTTATAACTATTCTATACTTTTCCTACTGGCCAATCAGGAAGTTGGTCCTGACACCCTGGCAGCAGCAGTCTTTCCTAGGAGCCCTACCCCAGATTCAGCAGAGCATTGCCACCTTGTCTTCCTCCCTGCACCTCTTCCGCAGTAAGGTAAGGCCGTAGATCGCACGTGCGGAGGTGGTCGGTGGTGGTGGTGGTGTTAGTGCGAGAGGATATTGGCCTATCGAGCACCGGAGGGGTGGGGGGAGTGTGTACTGCGAGTGGATCAATCGAGAGGCACGGGGGGGTGCTAGTGTGAGTGAGGGAGGCAGGTCTGTTTGCCGCACCCCCAAAATTTTGACCACCGGCTGCCACTGAGGGAACATATCATAAGGATGCATTAAGATGCACTCACCATTAGCGACTTTTCCCCCTCCTTTTGCGGATCGCACCTCAGATCCATAAATTGATGTGAAAAACATACGGTACAAGGGGAAATGCAACTTTAAGATGCTTATTCCGAATCCAAAATGGCTGAGCTTTCAGGCGTGAATTGAACGTCAAGCTCCGTTGGTGGAAGCGTGGCTCGGCAGTGTGTTCCAGCCGTATGAATTACAATGTACAAAATCTTATTTCTAAGCTCCACCTCTCCCTACACCTCAAACATGTATTTATGGGAAGCCCCCAGTAGATATATTAAACCTATATTAAACAACTGTGTGTGTGTATATTTCTCTTAAAACCAGTACAAAATCCATACAATTACTGTAAAATAGAAATAAATTCCCATGCAAAGTAAACAGTCTATTTCCATTTAGTAATCAACCACCAGGAATCAAAGAGCCTCCAACAGTATACATCATTTTCCTTCTATAAGGGCTTGACCTTTATCTAGCCCTTCATGAAGTCCTTGTGGTGCCAAACTTTCAAGAGTGTAATTGCAGTGTGTCTCACAAGCACGTAATTTTTAAATCTAATACTAACATCCAGTGGCAGCTGGTGTTTTTTTTTGGGGGGGGCGGCAAATAACCACCAACCCCTCTGAGCAGCACCCCCCCCCCCCAAGCGGCACCTCCCCCCCATGTTTGCTGGTCGGTCCGGCACTTACCCCATCTGGACGGGTAGCGGGCAGTGTGCAGTGGCTCCATCTCCTCTCCTCCATGGCGGTGTAGCGGCTTCCAGTGTATGGCTCCTCCCCTCCTCCTCCTAGGCATCCAATAGGATTGCCTGTCTTTTCAGCCAATGGGGTGACGGGTGTTAAAACCCACTTCTTGATTGGCCGGGAGGAGGATCAGTGTTGCAACAGTGAATATTCACTTGCTGTTGTAACACGTCTGGGTGGACTGAGAGGTGTAGGATAGGTACGGCGGCAGTATGGATAGGGGAAGTGGCACCCGTGTGCTCACAATGGATGGGACGCCCCTGTTAACATCACTGATATCAGATAGCCTCAGCCCCAAAATCAATCCATCAGTACTGGACCTGTGACATTCTGAAATGTGCTTGGGAATGAATGCCTGGCAACTTTATCCAAGATATTGTGTTGTGCATGTCAAATCTTACCTACACCATATTACCAAAAGTATTGGGACACCTACCTTTGCACGCACATGAACTTTCATGGCATCCCAGTCAGTACAGTTCAATATTGAGTAAACTCACCCTTTGCAGCTATAACAGCTTCAACTCTTCTGGGAAGGCTGTCCACAAGGTTTAGGAGTGTGTCTATGGGAATGTTTGACCATTCTTCCAGAAGCACATTTGTGAGGTCAAGCACTGATGTTGGACGAGAAGGCCTGTGTCACGTGCCTTCAGGTAGAGCCTGACAAGCAGAGGAAGGCCTCTCGTACAGCCCCAGTTCAATGACCACTGAGTTTGCAACAGCGACCGTGAGAGCACGGTGAGGTAGGAGTGGCTGTGATGTTCTCCGTAATAGGTGAGCAGGTGTAGCAGCCAGCAGCAATAGTAGAGCTGCAGGTGGTGACTGTGAATGCAGGCACTTGTGGATGCAGGGACGCTGTATATGCAGGTAGATTGCAGGTGGCCAGGCACCGTGGATGCAGGTACTCTAGTGGCTGTAGCAAAAGGAGGAGACTGGTGCAGAGTCAAACAAGCCAGGTTATACACGGGACATCAGGTACATCAGAGACAGCAACAAGAATGATCAAAGTTCAGGCAGAAGGTTGCAACAGAGAATCCAACAGGTAAGGGAGAAATAAAGATCAAGCAAGCCAAGGTCAGGAGTGGAGAGAATCAAAGTAGTCAGGAAGCCGGGTAGTAATCAGATCAAAAGCAGGCACAAGAACAGGATACAGGGGGAAAGCTGCAGATCAGACAGCAAGGCCCTAGTGCATCTGCCATCTTTATATACTCCATTTGGGCACCGATGCTAACAGGGGGCGCGGGCACGTTCACGCATGCGCAAATGCAATCACACGACATGCCTTTCAGGAAAGATATCACTGGGATTTTGCCTACGCATGCGCACTGCCCTCTGCCTTTGCACATCTGCCATGTTAAGACCAGCATGTCCCTGACAGCCTGGCTTGCAGTCAAATTCATCCCAAAGGTGTTCTATTTGGTCCAGGTCAAGACTCTCTGCAGGCCAGTCAAGTTCCTCCATCCCAAACTCGCTATTTATGGACCTTGCTTTGTGCAATGGTGCGCAGTCATGTTGGAACAGGAAGGGGCCATCCCTAAACTATTCCCACAAAGTTAGGAGCATGAAATTGTCCTAAATGTTTTGGGATGTTGATGCCTTAAGAGTACCCTTCACTGGAACTAATGGGCCAAGCCCAACCCTTGAAAAACAACCCCACACCATAATCACCCCTCCACCAAGTGATTTGGACCAGTGCACAAAGCAAGGTCCATAAAGACATGGATGAGTGAGTTTGGGGTGGAAGAACTTGACTAGCCTGCACAGAGTCCTGACCTCAACCCAATAAAACACCTTTGGGATGAATTAGAGTGCAGACTGCGAGCCAGGCCTTCTCGTCCAACAGCAGTGCCTGACCTCACAAATGAGCCGTTGGAAGAATGGTCAAACATTCCCATAGACACACTCCTAAACCTTGTGGACAGCCTTCCCTGAAGGGTTGAAGCTGTTATAGCTGCAAAGTGGGGCCAACTCAATATTGAACCCTATGGACTAAGACTGGGATGCCATTAAAGTTCATGTACTGTACATGTTAAGGCAGGCATCCCAACACTTTTGTAATATAGTGTATAAAGTGTCAGCATGTAGGCAGGTTGCCTACTGTATGTGTAATTAGCTGCAGGGGGAAGGGGTTAATGTTTTTGCTGCCTTTCCCCGGGAGGTTTGTGGGCTTTCACTGCGGTCCAGTCTCCTTCCCGTGTTCTATAAAGGGGAAGAGGTCCGGATCCTAAAGGGACTTTGGGGAACATTTGGGGAAACTTATGGAGAAAGCACATTATAGACTTGCTGGGACCTATGGTCTGTTCTAAAATGACGAATCTCTGTAAGAACCCTGGAACATGGACTTCTCTGTTAGAGCACCTCCAAGTTCAGACTTTCCTCCAAGAAACTTAACCTGTGCAGGTAATCTGGGGCAGCCACAGTTAGGTTCAGTTAGGAACGGAATGCTATTACATGTTGCCAAGTTTACAATAAATGTTGATTTAACTTCTCAGAGAGTTATTCAAAGGGGTGCGTGTGAGGTCTAGGCATACTATTAAAGAACTTGGGTCTGCTACCACAATAAGGGGTATGTGTAACATTGCTATAGCGAATGTTCATCATGAGTAACTACAAGGAGAAAGAGCAACCAGTCATTGGTGTGGTACCTGATAGGTGATGGGTTCTCCGGTAGTGAGGGGGTCGGTGCTTTGACTCCCTCCCTAGCTGTCTGCCTCCGTCAGTCATCAGGAGTAGATTAGCGTTATGAAGATCTATGGCCTGGTCACTTGGTATGGAAAGAGAAGGGTTAAGTGAGAACACGTATGAGGTCCACGATATGTGATCGGCAGGACCCAATTTTGCTCTGGGAATGAGGTAACAGAGGTACACTGACTGGTCGATTGGGCAGTGGCTCAGCCTGTACCTCTGCAACATATACATCAGAGCAAGTGTGTAGAACATGGAATGAGGAAGCTTAAGGAAGAACTCTGTATCTCAGGTACTGCACACATGTGGCTCATAATGCAGGTAGGAGACCGCCTAAATTTTTCACTTTTCACATGACTGTGGCTCCTGCCTGGTCCCCAGGCTTTAGTGAGCACGCCTTTGGGCAAAGTATTACCCCGTGCAAGGGTTAGTGACCCCCGTTCAATGCCTGGCATAGTCCAAAGCACTCCCCGCAAGGGGGAACCTCCCATGTGACCCTTGTTTGGCACCCAACAAAAGAGGGAAACATGGAGGACATGACAGAACACCAGTCTAACCCCCCTTACAAACATATAGTGAACCACAAGGGCATAGGAGGCCATACATCACAGGAAGTATAATATAGTAAACTTTTTTATTTTGCATATTTTCCCAACCATGCCCTTTCTTTCTATACCATATAAATGGGCAAGCACTACAATTAAGGACTCCACATTTAAAGCTCTCTGCCTGATCAAAGAGAAGTCTACTATTCTTAACCGGTCTTAACTTGCTTGGCTAACCCTTACTTAACACTTAGTTAGCCCTAATTATCCCTGATTAATGTCTGTTCTCTACTTTACTAATTTTTTGAACAATTTTCCTTTTACCATTCACATGCAAGCCTTATTGTTTAATTCCTATTTTTAGTGTTTCTTTAACCACTTAAGGACCGGAAGGATTTCCAGCTTTAGGACCGGAGCCCTTTTTGCGATTCGGCGCTGCGTCGCTTTAACTGACCATTGCGCGGTCGTGCGACGTTGTACCCAAACTGCGTCGCGGCTTAGCGTTTTTCCCGAGGCCAGGATTTCGACCTTTAGGAAGGCCAGGAATTCACCAATTTCTTTGTGATTTTTATCCTTAATTTGTTATTCCGAACGTACACTTACCATTTTCCTTTTAACAAGTTTTTTAATCATTTCATCTCTTGTCTGTAATTAGTCCCTATTAATCCCGATTGATTCACAATTCATTCCCAATCGGTTCGTTCAATTCTGGCCAATTCTTATCATCTGAAGAGAAACTAGTCCGTCTCTCGAAATTTACACCTCAGGAATTAACATCACGAACGGGTAAATATACCATAT
>BLSH010326521.1:78890-98046 GCA_018402905.1 Glandirana rugosa | reverse complement strand
TGACCTGAACCCGGAATGTTCTGTTCCAGCAGCACAAGATGTTACCAATTTCCTACACACTAACTGCCGTCTTCTTCAGGACACATTAAACAAATCTCGGGAGGCCAGCAAGGAAGCCTACGACAAGAAGAGACGGGGGGAGATGGAGCTCCAACCCGGTGACCAAGTTTGGTTGTCAACCAAAAATTTAAAACTTGCTTGCCCCTCGAAGAAATTGGGCCCGAGATTTCTGGGGCCCTTTTCCGTGAAAAGACAGATTAACCGGGTGGCTTTCGAACTCGATCTTCCACCATCTCTGAAGATCCACCCGGTTTTCCATGTTTCCCTATTGAAACCCATGGTCCGTGATTCCTTCCCCGGCCGAAAAACAGGACCACCAGGTCCCATCCTAGTTAACGGAGAGGAGGAGTACGAGGTGGAAGCAATCTTAAAGAGTCGTCGGAGAGTGGGTGTGACCGAATATCTAATTAAATGGAAGGGTTTCGGCCCGGAAGAGAACTCGTGGGAACCCGAAAGGAACATTCATGCTCCCGGACTGATTCAGGCCTTCAAACGAAAGCGCCAAGATGGTGACACTCGATAGGCATCCGGAGGCTGCCCCTTGGGGGGGGGCAATGTTAGTAAAAGGGACTTTGCCAGTGTTCCTGGCCGTTTCCGGGTGGTGCGCTCACCTCCGTGCGCGTTCGCGCGCTCCCGTGCGCGCGCGCCTGTGCGCGCGCACGCGCCGGAAATGGCGCCAAATGGTGCCTATTTAAACCCTGGACATCCTGCACCAAGTTGCTGCTTGTTCTACAGTGTTCCAGACCTGTGGGCCTCAGCTCCCTACCTGTTCCTGTGTTTCATCTGTTTCCTGTTAACCCAGCTTGCTTTGACCTGTTGTCCGCTACCTGCATCGACCCCGGCTATCCACGACCATCCGCTTGTCTACTCCTCTGTACCTCCGCTGCCCGCCCGTTAACGAACCTTGCCTGAACTTGACTCGCCTGTCTAACCCTTTTTGTACCTTTCTGCCTGCACGTTGCCAACCCTGCTTGTACGACCATTCTCCTGTTTGCACGACCTGCTGGAATCTCACTACAACATCTGTGACCATCCAGCCCTCGTGCCATCCCGCACTCTCGGGCCTCTGTCTACACTACCAGGGGTCCTTGAATCGGGTGCGCAAGAGCGGTTGTTCCCTGCACAAGACAGACTCCACCGTCAGGTACGTAACAGACACACACATTTTCCAGATGTTTACAGAACAGTGATATGGGTTCTCCCGGCTTATTTATACTTTTTTCACACAGTTTGAAGATGATTTTAGAACAGTTATATGGCTTCTACCGTTAATTAATACTTTTCAGACCCAGTTTGAAGATGGTCCACATTCACCTCCATTTTTTCTTTTTTAATGTTTTTATTTTTTTTTAAATATTTAAAGTTATTTCCCTGTCCCCATTTCTTTGTAGGGCACTTGTCCCACCCTTACCCCCATTTCCATCCTTTTGCAGACCTCTAGGACCTTCCAGGACTTTTTTACAGCCACTTTCAGAACTTTTAATAAAATTACCAGAACCCCAGACCCGAACCCGGACTTTTTTTGAAAAGTCCGGGTTCAGGTCCGGGTCCCGGACACTCCAAAGTTCGGCACGGACCTGAACTTTACAGTCCGGGTTCGCTCAACTCTAGTACTAAGGGGAGAATCTACAAATTTCATTTATTTGCAAGCAATAATGACAAAATGGCAAGTAATTAAGTAAAATATACATATCAAAAACATAAAATTTAAAAAAGGATACACATGAAAATACACTATAACCATATAAATAAGCCAGTATTATTTAATGTAAAATGCTAGCTTACAAGTAAAACTCTACACAAATTTGATATAGGTTTTATTTAATTTGCTATATGTTAAAAAAAAATTAACAATGTTACTACCTTTTAAATATATATTTACACCTACACTGAAAAGATGCATAACATGTTACGTTTCAGGAAGTTATTTACTTTAGTCTTTTATGTTAAAATTTTGTAAAACTCTTAGACCATTTTACAAATGTACCGTTTGAAAAAGAAATGAAGCATTACTCAAATGTGGGGATTTTAACTTGTGACAGGTCATTGTGCCCTGCTTATGCAAGGTCATGTACAATTTTAATAAAAAAAAAATCACCTTAGGTTTTTCTGGAGGAAGTGAAGAATAAAGATGCACACGTATAAAAGGACAAGTTATCATACCTTAAATAGCCTGTAGCATCACTTACAACACAACACTCTTACAGAAGGTAAGGTTTGCTTTTAACATATGTTGTTAAACTTGTTATGTTTTAATGCTGTATATTTTATTATCTGTATATTATTATTTGATTATTTAACATGTACAATGTATATTGTGCTCGTGCTACTATTCATTTATATAACAATGTACAATAAATAAATCATTCACACTAGTTGCTGGCACACAAACCCTCTTAAGGTCCAGTATGTTTTTTATAATTATTAGAGTATCTCTGAAATTACAAATTCCTATTATACAACAGGTTTCAAATTAAAGCCACTATTCAATTGACAATACTATCCAGTTTATCGCTGGACTTATTGGTGTGCTATGTGCCATATCAGCTGTTATGGTGACCCCACTATAGGGACAAAACTATTCAGCGCAAGGGAATACACAAAGACACGCGGCCATTCACTGAGAATGGAGGAAAGGCGGTTTAACCTTAAGATGCGTAGAGGTTTATTTACGGTAAGAGCAGTGGGAATGTGGAATTCTCTTCCACAAGCAGTGGTTTCTGCTGGGAGTATAGATAATTTCAAAAAACTATTAGATGCACACCTAAGGGACCACAACATTGAGGGATACACAATGTAATACTGACATAAAAACACACACATAGGTTGGACTTGATGGACTTGTGTCTATTTTCAACCTCACTAACTATGTAACTATGTAACTATGTAATTTAATAATAGAGAGATTTTGTTTTTAAGCAATGAATATTTAGACTAATACACAGTATCACTAACAGTACTTTTTTTTAAAAATAAAAAATGGGGGCTTTAAAGATAAACACTGCACATAATTTTAAAATGCCCAACCCATAGGCTTTGTAAAATCTGGCATCTATACTGAGGACCTCTAGCAAGCTAATTATAGAATTGAAAAACAAAAATTGCAATTGGTTCATTCAATTCATCACTTGCTTTTTACAATTGATATGTTTATTGAAAGGTTTGCAACTTGCAAAGGTTGCATAGCCACAGTTGACGACAGTCACTTGATAAAAAAGTATTACAAGCATTAGGTAAGTTTCATAGATGTCCTCCAAATATGTACGCCTCAACCCACAGTAAAAAAGCAAAAACATTTTTAAAAATACTGTACATCAAGGAGCAAGTCCCTTTAATATCACATGACAAGAGCAACATGAGAAAACACAAATCTTTTAAACTACTTTCTTGGAAGATGCCTTTAAGTTGTATGTGGTTGTACAGGACAGTATGATTTTCATTGACAGCATCAGCTACACTGAATACTGGTATCACATATTTGGATGTATAATTGGAAATTTTACATTTAACTTGGCTTAAACACAACCACTGCCATCTGTTTTATTTAAACTACAAAAGGCCTTTTAAGCTGTTTTGGCTGCAATTGCATCTAAATTGTTTATCCAGCATTAATAGGCCTGAATTGAACAGTGGAAGTAACAGCCACAACAGATCTAAAAGCTATAGGAATGCTTACTCTTAAAAAAAGCTAAAGCCCTCAACTGCAAATAAAATTGCTAATAGCAAAATAGATTAATAGTACAGTTTTTGGGCATTTTTTTTTTACAGTACCACACGGCAAGTTTAATAAAATGTCAAACTGAGTGCACATAATACTTCAAAACCACAATCCCAAAACCATAAATACATTCTCCCACCCCCTTCCATCCCCACATCCCCATGTATTCAAAAAATATTGGACATATATTGAAAATATTGACTTTAGGTATGTGTTTGGTGGTAATGAATTTGGTAGAATGTAGTCAGATAGCATCAGAATACATGAGCACTTGAATAGAAAGAGGCAAGGTAGGTTTTATCTTGCAATTGAAATTAGAATGTATTACCTGAGAAACAATATCCACAAATAGTGTTCAGTAGGTGGACAGTATGTAAGCAACTTGGTTATGTTGCAATATAAGAGGGAGAGGCGAGAGAGGTTTTATCTTGAAGCAGAAATGGAGTGTATTATTTGAGAGACAATAGCCACAAATATTATACAGTGGCTGGACAGTGCAAAAATAAAAAATAAAAAAGATCTTAATCAATAATAGTTATGAGAGCCAAACACTGGTACAGACCCAGCTGCAGAAAAGGAGATGATTCAATCGATAGGCACCTGAAGATATGTGGACAATATTGTCCTACTGAATCACATAGGGACTCGATTGAAAGCCCATGTAACAATTCAGGAGCACAATTCAGAGGCAGTAAATAAAACAGAAGTGCTTGAACAAGGACCTTAATAATATGATCATAAGTTATTATTTTAACGAAAGCTGCAGATTTAAACATACAAGTACTTCTGGTATTACATTAACATGTTAATGCTCATATGAGAATTTTGTAATTGAGTTTTTAATCTATTTAACTAAAACAAACTATTTTTTATTAACTGGTTTGAAGTTACCCTCATAATTTGTAATGAATATTAATATTAATGGGCTTTGTTTATATAGTTGCACTTGGCAAATTGAGTAAGGTAATGCACATTTCCTGACTGCTCCATGTCAGCACAGCTGGGTGAGGCTTCAACCCACCCCCTGCCTGATCAGGACATACCCTAAGACATTTTTGGCCCTCCTCAGTCTCGGCGTTCCTTTTTCTTCCTTCTGCAGTCAGGAGAGATGGGGTCTTACCTCCTGGCCGGTCTAAGAGCTGGCAGTCCATCCAAGGCTCCGGGTTAGACGCGGTCCCTGTGCTCCTCTGCTAGCAGCATTTTATTCCAGGAGGCCCCACTACTGGTCCTCAGGGTGGCATCATGCCATTGTTAATAACAGTTGGCTTTTGGGGATTGTTGCTCTGGAAGTCAGAGTCCCTCTGCAGGAAGTCTCCCTAATGTGGCGACTGCTGGGGATTACTGTGCACCGCGAGCAGTATCTGTGGCCCCTGGGGTGAGCCATAGAGATTTAACAGTAAATTAACTGTTTCATCACAATTATGTCACAGTCTTGTGGTGCACGTTATACAAATTATTGCAAAGACATTTTTTGAGGGAGCACCATTAGCCAGAAAATCTCCCAGCCCATGCCAATCTGCTTTTGAAATGGAAAGTCTAGAAGAACAAATATGTTATATTCTTGATAAATTACATAGCATTTAATTTTAAACCCCAAAATATGCAGTTTCAGTTTTTGCTGACTTCATATATTATTTGAAAAGAAAAGCTAGAAAAATAAATATGTTATATTCTTGACAAATATATAATTTAATATTTTCTACCCTAAAAGCATGCAGTATCAGTTTTAGTGCATATATTTTATATAAGAATGGGTTGTATTTTATGGACAAGAAACTATTCCATAAAACAGTTTGCAACCAAGATGTCTAAAAGAACCAAAAAAACCCTTCCTCCGAAGCACTGCAAAATGCAGTATGTTTTTTTAAATGGAAAGCATTTGCATGGAATGTCTTTTAGCACAAATCCAAAAACAAGGTGTTTATTCATCTATACTGGATAGTATAAGTAACCATGCAAGTCTTTTATGGGCTTGTTCATCCAGAACTGGGGATATACAGTATACAAATGATGCAGCCTAAACTTAGAATCATGTATTCCAATTTGCATACAGCTGTTTTGAATCGTCAGTGATTCTGGATGACGTAAGGAAATATTTGTTTAGTCCCACCCACTTGAAATGAGAAAATAACCATTTTGCTGGAAGTGAACACAAATGCAAATTTTTCTGTACATGTAATTGTATTATGAAAGAGTTTCCTCATTTATTGTTTTAAATTGTATATAGGCATGCATATGCTTGTTCCCTATTGATGTAATAACATAATCTGTTATTATATTTAAAGGAATCTAACATATGCATGTCTATGTGACAGTCATTATAACATTAGCAAATCTTGAGCAAAAAAAAGTTAATAAGTAGTATATTATTTTTATGAATGTTATTTTTTTTTTTTAGAACTGCTTTATTTAAAGAGCTGCCTGGAATTACCATGGGGTGTCAATCTGGTTTAGTTTGTATTATTATGGCCAGTATTCTACTAATGAATATGTCATGCATTAAGGCCACAGGAGACATGTGCCAATTATCAGCAGACATTTCAGAATTAAAAAGACACTTCGAAGCTATTAAAGGTTTCCTGGTGAGTTTCAGCATTTCCCTTCAAATAACTTTTCATTTTTAGTCAGATAAATATATATGTAAAAATGTAATGTATTAGAATCCTTGGTTGAACATGCTGCATTCTTTTTTAGATTGTTTTCCTTTATTCCTTTATTTTCATCTTATAATTTTGCAGCCACGGTTGCCACTGAGGCTGGGCTTCAAGCATGCCTTTTTCCATCTCTATTAAATGGAGAACTGGGGAGGGGGAGGGGGGGTAGAGATTATTATCATACAGAAGCAATATAACCTTCTCAGCTCACATTAAAGCGGTTGTATCCACATTTTAGTGATTTTTACCTACAGGTAAGCCTATTATAAGGCTTACCTGTAGGTAAAATGAATATCTCCTAAACCTGTACGGTTTAGGAGATATTCACCTTGAATGTGGGCGCTGTGAAGTTCCTGTGAAGGCTCGGCGTATAGCGCCGGACCTTGCCGGAAACCCTGCTGGTAAGATGGGCTCTTGCGCGTATGCACGGGAGTGACTCACAGCGCCGGAGCCGCAAACCCGAAAGGAACTCCCCAGGAAAGATGTCAGCTCCCTCTGCGGGGACCGAGCGGCCCTGTGGGAGCTTTGTTCTGAGGTAAGTATATCATACTGAGCTAGTATGCGTTGCATACTAGCTCATTATGCCTTTGCCTTACAGGTGTTTTTATTATTTTTTTTTTCTTTAGGGATACAACCGCTTTAAGTAATAAAGTGCATTTCTGGTAAGATCAACAGATATTTCACATTTTGAAAACGAATGCAGACACCACATCTACATGTTGTTTTTAATTATCATTTAGGCATGTGTATTTTTTATTTAAGTAGGAAACCTTTCTTTAAAAAAAGTGAGAAATTGCCATTGCTTGCATTATATTACCCAAGGGCTAGGTTTCTGACTGTCATATTGAACATTTTGATAATAACCCAGAATGCATATAAGGACTTCTGACTTTATTCTGACTTTCCTGAGAGGCAAACATTTACCGAGTCATTAAATCACAGTATTAATCCAAGAAGATTGGGACAGTTCAAGAATACCATTCCTTAAAAAAGCAAGGAAGATTACATTTCTGACTACTGAGTCAGGAAATGCTAACTGCTGGGTTATCATTCATACTCTTTTTTCAATACTTTGAGTCACTAACCCAGAACAAGTATGCTGATAAGGCTTTTTCCTGTTCACAGTTAGAAAATGTAGAAAGTGTTGAAGTCATAGCATCAGCATAATAGCCAAACACCTAGCATTTAATTTAATTTAAGGTCAGCAATGGCAGCCCTCATATTTCTTTAGAAAAGGTTTCCTTTGAAGCAGAAGTTTAGCCACTATAACGCCTACCTCCTCCTCTGACAATGCCTATAGCAGTGTATCCTGCTGGGTGTTATCGCTGCTCCAGGGAATTCTGCCCCATTGTCTGCACTGCACATCACACAAAGAGGTCGGAGCTTTCTGGACCACATAGAAAATGAAGAAAGTGGTTTTTTTTGCAATTTGTACTCCCTTATATGGGAGACAGTGGGGGTGGCAGCATTTAAAAGGTGAGAGCTATAGTGCCTAAACTTCAGCTATAAGTTATAAATATATTTTCCTTTAAAAGAGTAGTGGGTATGAGATGTGAAAACAAATACATGAAATAAGAGACATCTAGAGATATATGAAATAGCAATTTAAATGGTTGTTCATTCTAAAGACTTTTATACTTTTTGTAATAGTAGACAAAAACTGCTCATCCGTTGATCCTAATATGTTTGGTTTGGCCAAGTTATAATAACCCTTTATATTATATATTCATCTTCTTCCTACAGCATGATGGAGATATTATTACAGACATCAGTCTTGTCAGAGAAAGCATGTTAAACCAGATACATGTAAGTTAATAAATTGTGCTTTAATAAAAAATATATGAATATAAATTAATGTTAACCAGGAAATGTAGTCTAAGTTGTAAATGTCAGCCTTTTAAAAAGATGTTCAGCGTTTTTTGGGATTTCCCAATGGATAGGAAGGTTGCTCACCTGTGCTAATTACCTGGCTGTCATGCTGATGCAATGGTTATAATACTTTCTGAAACACAGACCAAAATTAAGTATGCAGATCTGAAGTTCTGATTTCACTCTGACTGCCTGATCTGCATGCTTGTTCTGGGTTGATGACCTAAAAAGCACTGAAGCCAAAGACAGCAAGACATCTATGAATCATCAATGGATTCTCCTGTGTTTCTTCCAGTACACATTTTATTTAAGCATTAACAACATTTTAGTTATCTAACTAATTATAGGAGTATTTTTTAAATACAAATATCAGATATAATATTACGAGCTCCAGCTCCATTTTAAAGTGGTGCTGGGATCAGGGGCTTTTAAAAGGAGTACATTTTTAAGCCAGCTGTTGGCTTTCATGTGGAAGTGATACGGGTGGATGTGAAGCTGCCTAATTCCAATATGCCACTCCTCCCTCCCCCCACGTGCAGCCCTGCCATGTTTGTTGAGCCCATCGGTGGACCCTGGACAAACATGGCAGGTGCCACTGGGTACTGGGAAGGGAGACCAGTGAATGTCCATTCGTTGGCCTCCCCTTCCTCTTACCGACTAGGAAGCCACAAGTAAATTGTCGCTTCTGGGTCCCCGAGTCCCTTTCCCCAGGTAGTATGGCTGGGGAAGAAGTTAATGGATCATAATCTGCATTCCATGAACTTCAATGAAGGACAGGTGAGACATCAGTTTTAGACCCCTGATGTCTCATTAAAGGGAACCCGTCACTAAAAGATCATCACATAGAGGATGTTTGGTCTTTTAAAAAAAGTTTAATTAAAAAAAAATGTAAATGAATCCAAAAAAAAATATACACCCAAGCACCTAAAATCCCCCTGCAAGAAAGCTTTGAGCCCCCCCCCCCCCCCCCCCCCCCACTCCACAAACACACACCTATGTACATAAACACACTCGTCAGAAAAACTGTGATTGCCCAATGCATGTTACATATTGTCAACCATTCCAGAGTGAGATAGTAATAATAATAGGCCCATTATTCATTTCTCACTCTAAACTGAGGACCTGTTGAGGCTTTAAAGCAGAGGTCTTCAAACTATGGCCCTCCAGTTGTTCAGGAACTACAATTCCCATCATGCCTAGTCATGTCTGTGAATGTCAGTGTTTTACAATGCATCATGGGATGTGTAGTTCTGCAACAGCTGGAGGGCCATAGTTTGAAGATCCCTGCTTTAAAGTGTTGCCTATGGAAAATATAGGATACTGAGGGTACCGAAGTTTGTCGCTGTTTCTCAGCCACATGCAATTTTAAGGTTTGACATGTTTTAAAGTGTTGAAGTATTTATTTACTTGGTACAACCTCATCTTTTATAGTTTATCAGAAAAATTGGTAATGTTTAACAGTTTTGTGCCCTAAAATTAACTTTTATGTCAAATGTATTTTGCAACTGAAATTATGTGATTCATAAACCATTGTGCTAATATCATGTGACACAAAAAATTGACACTACCACCATTTTATTTTCTAGGGTGTCTACTTTCAGAAAATATATATTGTTGGGGGGTTTTAACTAATCCTTAGGCCTAAAATAATTTTTAAAGATGTAAACAAAAAATTCAAAAATGGCTCTGGGACTGAAGTGGTTAAATGTTTACGTTAATAGGTATTTTAATCAATTATAAAAAATAATAAAACAATTTCTGCACTAGTGCAATTCAACTAGCTGGCCAGCTGCTAGCAATGGGAAAAGATATATTCAGATCCATAACCTACAAGTGAAAACTTATTTGCAGCACCAGTAATATCCATACAATTACATATTAACCAAATTAAAGTGTGAGTAGTGCAAAATACATATATAAATAGGTTAAAATGTTTGACTAAATTCAAGTTCATACAGTGAAAAGTGAAGTAAAATTATGAATTCTATAAAAATAAAATGAATGTCCACAGTAATTATGGTAGTTTATAATATCCATAAAGTAAACATAAAAATTAGAATGCAAAAAGCCAAATTGATATGTACAAAATATATATTATTATAATAATAATAATAAAAAGAAACAAAGTGCCCGCAGTGAATAGTGTCCACTTAATTGATAAAATGAACAAAAAAAAATTTAGATT
The DNA here is from genome assembly GCA_018402905.1 of Glandirana rugosa. Classification (NCBI taxonomy): domain Eukaryota; kingdom Metazoa; phylum Chordata; class Amphibia; order Anura; family Ranidae; genus Glandirana; species Glandirana rugosa. Next base: position 87,560 of record BLSH010326521.1, on the reverse strand, counting down.
CCAGAAAGCATCCACCAGTGCTGATCAATGCTCTTTCATCCACCCGAGATTAAAAAAGGAGGATTACCAGCTCCAGTATCCCAAGAAAGAGGAATATTGCACTTGACTTGATCAAGAGATCTCTCTCATACAACCACCGAGCACAACCGTCCTCAGGAAGCTTTGGTGGTGGTGGTGATTTTTTTATAATACGCACAATGTCAAAAACGTAATGTTTTCTTTTTTTGCTCTTCTGTGCAAAGAAGGGATGTTATCCTTTATCTTGATGTGTATGAATGCGTCATGTATTAATTTGATGTTTTCTTATACTAGGTGTCAGAACAATGCTGCTTTCTCTTGAAATTGGGACGCTTTTACCTTGGCAATGTTTTTCCTAACATTGAACTTTCTCACAAAAACATAAACGATAAAAAGCGCAACAAACTTTATCATAACTTGGCAAACGCTCTTCTTGGCCTGAAGACAGAACTCAGACAATGTGTAAGTACACTAACCTCTTATCAGTTTGTACAAGTCACAATTCAAGGTTTTAGCACTCTGCAAAGGTGTTGGCTCCTGATAAAACATGTTCACATTAGTAAAACATAAACAGTAGTTGCACCTCTTTACACTTCTTGGTTAACTTAATATTTTAAACCAGGGCAGTAAAATAATAAATACCATTGTCATCTTTAAAAAGAGCTGTACATCTAAAATGTTCAAACATTACTTGCTGCAGCATAGTAAATGTGGAAACAGTCATATTTATTCTATTTGAAAATAACCTCATTGCCAACCTCAGAGCTGATGAGTGACCTCTATGGTGTCAAGCAAAAGGTCTCCAAAGGGTCACAAATGATTTTTATAAAAACCTGTAAAAATTAAATGAAGATTATGAATTCTAAAAGTTTTGGCATTTTAATCCCCTGCTTTAAAGTGTCAAATTTACCACAGGGTTGAGTGGTAGTGCTTTCACACTGGGCGGTACTCTTGCAGAACGTTACAAAAAGTCCTGCAAGCCACATCTTTGGGGCGGCGCGGTGGGCGGTGATACACCGCTCCTCCACTGCTCCTGCCCATTGAAAACAATGGGTAGCGCTTCTGAAGCGGCTGCGCACCACCTCGGTAGCCCGTTTTCCCTTGTGGGGGTTAAAAGCGCCGAGCACCCGTCTGTATAGCGGCGCTGTAGACGGGTGCTCATTTGTTGAACATTTGTTCTTACATGTGAGCAAATGATAATACAGTCCACTATGCTTATATATTTATTATGCTAAAAGAGGTTATTCACAGATCCAACAGAACCCCCCATTGTACTGCTTGAAGTTTTCAAATAATTAACTTCATCAGCTAACCAGAACATACAGAGGATGGGTTTAAAACATATCTAAAGCCAGATTTTTTTTTTCATAGATTATGGAATTAAATACAATTTCTGTTAGTTTTGTTTTTCCTTTTTTGTTTTGCTTTTTGTGGCCTATTCAGGAGATTTCCTTTCACTTCCTGTAATGTGTACACATCAGAAGGTGATAAAAAACCTCTCCAAAGTAAGGTAAATCCCCTTGTCGCCAAAACTTGCGTCCCTCATTTTCCATTCCAGTGGCAATTGTCCCTAGGACAAAGAGAAAGACTCTCTCCAGTGGAACACAGATAGCAATGAAAACCCAAAAGAGGTTTTAATCCTTCCTGTTATAGCCAAAACAAAAAAATATTTGAATTTAGATACCAACAGCACTTTAATAGAAGAAAAATACAAAGCTATTTAAATTGATCATGAGGATTGTGTGTGACTGACAAATCATATTCTTAAGATTATTATAATTTTGCTGACATTGTAGTGTAACAAGGAAAATGTGCATGACATAACATTTCTGACGGAAAGGAAGTCATTACTGTAAGCTGTATCCCCAGGGCAAATACATTGCTGGCAATTACTCTCTTTGGTAAATTTGACAGTGATCCAACAATTTTAGATGTACAATTTGTCCCTGGATTGTGTAAGCTTTAATTGTAAACTAGATGCACATAAACCCACGATCCCTGTTATGCTTATTGTATCCTCGTGGCCCTGATGTGCTCTGAGTATATTGAGATTTCATCCCCTGCTGTGGCTTTGGAACATTTGTCTGAAAGCTCATAGACAGTGGCAAAAAATTGGATGTTGTTTTGCCATTTATGCAGGCCAGTATTTAATACCCTTACAGTAAATACCAAAAAGCATTACAATCTTGTCCTATATGTCAGTATTCATCCTATAATTTATGGTTTACAGTAACCACAAGTGTTTTGATATATGATATAATTATGCACCTTAATGTAAATGCATTTATTTCATTTTTTTAAACCAGCATTCTACCATGAGATGTCCTTGCGGAGAAAAAACATTGAGATTTATTGAAGAATTTAAAAGGGAGTTTTATGAGGTATATTATCCACTATATATATATTAACTGCTTAGATCTTTGCAGCTAATGTTTAGTATTCATTTATGGATGAATGATTGTGTTCCTAGTGCAAGGAGCAATGGTAGGCTGCAATTTATTCCACCAAATTAGATATCAACTTTCAAATTATTCAGGCATTTGTGGGCTTATTTAGTACATCAGTACAAAGGACAATAATGAAGCTATTAAAGATAAAAACTTCAGATCATACTTTATATCAAAGTCCAAAGCAAATTAAGTAATAGCTTTTGAATCATCTGCTCCCATACATGTCCTCATGTCCTTAGGGGATTTAGCCCCTTACCACCAAGTCATCATTGAGAACAGTGCTGCATAAGAATTTCCCACTGTCTGTGCTGTTTTGAAATGGTGTAAACAGCTTTGGCAGGTCCCTGCGGCTGTCAATATGCAAAAATAAGAGAAAAAAAGTATTTTGTTAAATGCATAAAGTGCCTATTTGAATACATTTATGAGGACATAATTTTTTGGGGTGATTTGAACGTTGTGTTTGGACTGGCAATGTCTAAGATTTGTGTCTCCTGCTTTGGGTATGAAAGACAGACTCCAGAGATATTGTTGCTTAATACTTTGAGTTGCCCGTGGCTGTTTGTGCTGGAAATACTGGTTTCAGTGACACTGTCCAGTATTAGGTCCAGGAAATGGCTTCTGATCTTGCCACATGCTGCTCAGAAGAACAACTTTTGTCCATTGTAGTAATGGGGAAGTCCTTAGACATCACTACTATTAAGAAGCATAGGCATAATTACATATAATAAACATTTATCCAAAATGAATATAACTTGTCCTTTAGACACCTTCAACAAAACACTAAAAGTGTTTGGTTGGCTGGACAAAGACACAGCTTTATTGATTGGACAATGCATAACCTCAACTCATAACAAACATCTGCCTGTCACAGCTGTACTGTGAGCACCCAATTAACAGAACAAAGTATAATGGCCTGTCTAGGGCATTGCAATAATCTGACTACCCACAGCTCACTAAGGGCTCACTTACACCTGCATCAACCTCTGCTGCTCCTCTGAAAAGCAACTCACAGTGAATCACTTTTCAGAGAGAGTTTGAAAGGCAGCTGAAAGGCAAAATGTCACTTCCTCATGGCCCTTTTTTAACCCTGAAATGTTTGCACCATCAGTGGTAGTTGCAATGCAGTCCGATTCAATTAAATGGGTTATGTTTGGTGGTAATATAGAGTGCCCAATGTGACATTTTTACCATGGTCACAAGGCACAGCATAGCAGGTCATAGCATATGTACAATCCCTCCAGAATGTAAGGTGAAAGGGAATGCTTAGAAGGAGGTAAAACTGCAGCTCAACAGCCTATTTTTACCTCTCCCCAACTACAAGTGTGAATGAGCCCTAAGGGCAAAAAAAAATCAAAGACTATTTGGTTGATGGCTAGGCAAAAGTCTGCCAATAAAACTGTGTCAATAATAAGAAAAGTAGGATGTGAGCATGGGAACTAGTCAGGCAGGTGACCGAGACTCAGGTCAGTGTCACTTGCATTTGTTGAATTAGTTCCATTCCTGTCCTATGCTTTGGTGAGGATATTCAGTCAAACTTACTAAAAATGTGATTATTTTTATAATTCTCATGTAAATACTGTATGTATTTTTAAATGTGCTACTATATAAATAGTCATATACTGTACATCTCTAAAAACCTAAAAGATCTCTGGGAGATAATGAGATAAAGGATGTTTAAGGTGCTGGCCTCAAGTCCCAAAATTAGTTGAGTGTTGCGGGGAAAACTATATAACAAACAAAATATTATGTGGCTTGCAGCATTCAGGACTATGCAATGTAGACCACAACTTAAAGAGTGCAACTGTCAATAGTGAGTGCCCCCTTGGATATTGTTGGTCAGTGGTGAGTGTTCCCTTACATAGTGGTGGTTAGTGGTGAGTACCTCCTTATATGTTGTTGGTAGGAGGTTACTACCCTCACAACATTGCTGTTTGGTAGTGAGTGCCCCAATAACATTGGTGTTCAGTGCACCCATAACTTTGCTGTTCAATGGTAGGCCTCTAACCATTGCTTCCATATTTTCTGAGTTGTCCTGCCAGAACTCTGCAGGTACTGTTGGGTACTTCACCTAGGGCTGCTGTCATACAACAGAGCATGTCATTCTGACGTCCTAAATGACATGCTCTGTAAGAGATCTTACTAGATCCAGGGCACTTAGCAGGAAATCTGTTGCATCCCCTGGGTCTAGGAAAGACTATGTTGAATCAGTAAGAGATAATTAGCAATGGTAAAGTCAAGAGGTGCTGATTTAGTATAGCTAGCTAATTTTACCAAAGTCTGATGATGCAGCCCCTCACATTTATAGAGATCCAGATACTTGCTTAGGCGGGTAACCTGCTGTAACTTTCTATACTGAATCTTATGGCAAGCAGCTTGATATGCTTTCTGAATGGATGTACTAGATAGTAGTGCACAATTTTAGATGCTCATATTTGTCCCCTTCTTGTATCTTTGAAGTTGGAGACAGAAGCTGCCACACGAAAAGCTATCGGGGACTTGAACATTTTATTTCGCTGGATGGAAAAGAAATACATGGTCTGAGAATCATGACCTTAATGGAAGTAAAACTGCTACGTGAAAATCAAGATTGCGTCGCTGTACCACAGAGTGCAGAACACATGTAACATTCTAATGGCTGCCACTGCCAAATCAGCAGTTTTTTTCACCCGCTATTTAAAGGATAAGTGCAATTTAATGAACCCCCAACTCTTTTCTTCTATATAGATTCCCTTTATCCCTGCTCCTAATATTTATTTATTATTGTATTATGTATCTAATATTTAATAATATTTGGGTTATATGCATTATTTATATAATAATTATATATAAAATGATCTAGTATTTAATTTATTACGGGTTGCTATTTATGATTGTAAATCCATGTAGCTAAGTAAGCTGTGTATGGTTATTTCTTGATATTGATATATACATATATGTACTGTATATGTACATGACAGCATGCTTAGCTGTTTCAAGTGTAAATGTGTGAGGTCCCTCAACAAACATCCATGGAAGTTACTTGGAAGGCTCCCCACAGAGCTGAACTGTGCACTCCAGAATAGGAATTCAATTATCCATGAAATGATACTTCCTAATTTGTTTCAGAAACCCTATATTATATACAAAGACATTCTGTGGTTTAGACAATCACAATACATAACATATTACAGTTCTGTCCTAAGACACCCAGGTCAAAAAACGTACACTCCAACTATAGCTCTTGGGAAGTCCAACAACTGTTTCTCCCTGACTTGCCAACAAGGCAGCACATGCTAACTCACCCTATGTTCCAGCCTCAGATTGTCAGAATTTCAAAGTACACTTTTGCATGCTCCAATTACGAAGCAATGTTAGCCATAACAGCTTTCTTTGAAGAGAATGTAAAGTAAATTCTCTCCTGATTTGCAGTTAGCTGGTAAGCAAAAGGGGGGTATTTTAACTAATAGCAAGATTTATCTAGGATCCTCAGCAATGAATGTCTATTTAATGATTTTAGCCATTTCAAGCAGCAGTATTTTAAAAATGTATTTTTAAATTTGTTTTGTTATTTATTTGTATTTAAATGTATATAACGAGGTGTAGAAATGCCAGTATTGAGCACCAATGTTATTGTAACATAGTTATACTGCATTTACTGTCAATATACTGTAAATGGAACCATTTGACTTTAAGAAATGCAGTTACTGCACTGTATGTAAATTATTTATTAAAATATTTTCGTGCAAATCAGTTTAGTCTTTATTTTATGTTTATATATAAGGTTGTATTATGCTTAAATGATTGAATGAAATTAATTTTCCAGGCCAAGCTGACAAGCAAATGTGACAGTGGCAGGACATGGGGCAAACTGACACCGCCAAGGATATTTAAGCCATTGTAGTAACACTTTTTATGAGATATAAATGTATATTTGACAGTTGTATGAACCCATGGTAGCATTAAAGTATATGTGAACCCAGTTTAACATAGAAATGCAAAGTAATATATATATATATATATATATATATATATATATACTGTGTGTGTGTGTGTATATATATATATATATATATATATATATATATACAATATATATATTTATAGTATATATACACCATATTATCAAAAGTATTGGGACACCTGCCTTTACATGCAACTTTACATGCAACAGAATCAGAACCTCCTTCCTCCTGCTGGTGATCCCTCCACTGATACATCCCAGAATTCTATTGTAACACCTGGACCTGATTTTCCCTTAGTTCACTGCAAATGAACGCATGCAAGGCGACACATATCGTCTATCGATTACCTCGCCTTTCATAATGTCACAATATATGTATGTATGAATTCAGTATCTCACAAAAGTGAGTATACCCCTCACATTTTTGTAAATATTTTATTGTAACTTTTCATTTGACAACACTGAAAAAATGACACTTTGCTACAATGAAAAGTAGTGAGTGTACATCTTGTATAACAGTGCAAATTTGCTGTCTCCTCAAAATAACTCAACACACAGCCATTAATGTCTAAACCACTGGCAACAAGATTGAGTACACCCCTAAGTAAAAATCTCCAAATTGGGTCCAATTAGCCATTTTCCCTCCCCGGTGTCTTGTGACTTGTTAGTGTTGCCACGTCTCAGGTGTGAATGGGGAGCAGGTGTGCTAAATTTGGTGTTATCGTTCTCACTCTCTCATACTGGCCACTTTAAATTCAATGTGGCACCTCATGGCAAAAAACTGTCTGAGGATCTGAAAAAAAGAATTGATGCTCTACATAAAGATGGCCTAGGCTACAAGAAGAAGACCCTGAAACAGAGCTGCAGCACGGTGGCCAAGACCATACAGTGGTTTAACAGGACATGTTCCAGTGCTGCCAGCATTGCTGCAGAGGTTGAAGGGTTGGGGGATCAGCCTATTAGTGCTCAGTTCATACGCCGCACAGTGCATCAAATTGGTCTGTATGGCTGTCATCCCAGAAGGAAGCTTCTTCTAAGGATAATGCAAAAGAAAGCCCGCAAATGAGGTGTGTTTGGGGCCATTATCATGTTGGAATACTCCCCTGTGGCCCAGTCTGCGAAGGGAGGGGATCATGCTCTGCTTCAGTATGTCACAGTACATGTTGGCATTCATAGTTCCCTAACTGAACTGTAGTTCCCCAGTGCCGGCAGCACTCATGCAGCCCCAGACCATGACACTCCCATCACCACACTTGTCTTTGTACTCCACACCTGGTTGCCACCACACACGATTGACACCATCTGAACCAAATAAGTTTATCTTGGTCTCATCAGACCACAGGACATGGCTCCAGTAATCCATGTCCTTAGTCTGCTTGTCTTCAGCAAACTGTTTGCGGGCTTTCTTGTGCATCATCTTTAGAAGATGCTTCCTTTTAGGGTGACAGCCATGCAGAACAATTTGATGCAGTGTGTGGCGTATGGTCTGAGCACTGACAGGTTGACCCCCCCACTCCTTCAACCTCTGCAGCAATGCTGGCAGCACTCATACGTCTATTTCCCAAAGACAACCTCTGGATATGACGTTGAGCACATGCACTTAACTTCTTTGGTCGACCGTGGCGAGGCCTGTTCTGAGTCCTGGCCACTGTGCTGCAGCTCAGTTTCAGGGTCTTGGCAATCTTCTTATTGCCTAGGCCATTTTTATGTAGAACAACAATTCTTTTTTTCAGATCCTCAGAGAGCTATTTTCCATGAGGAGCCATATTAAACTCCCAGTGGCCAGTATGAGAGAGTGAGAGTGATAACACCAAATTTAACACACCTGCACCCCGTTCACACCTGAGACCTTGTAACACTAACAAGTCACATGACACCGGGGGAGGGAAGATGAATAATTGGGCCCAATGTCGGCATTTTCACTTAGGGGTGTACTCACTTTTGTTGCCAGTGGTTTAGACATTAATGGCTGTATGTTGAGTTATTTTGAGGGAACAGCAAATTTACACTGTTATACAAGCTGTACACCCTCTACTTTACATTGTAGCAAAGTGTATTTTTTTCAGTGTTGTCACATGAAAAGATATAATAAAATATGAGGTGTACTTACTTTACTTTTTGAGATACTGTATATATATATATATATATATATATATATATATATAATTTACCGGGTGGGATATATATATATATATATATATATATATATATATATATATATATATATATATATATATATTATATATATATATATATATATAT
>BLSH010326521.1:28354-42401 GCA_018402905.1 Glandirana rugosa | reverse complement strand
TTTTTTTTAAATTTTCGTCCTTTTTTTGTTTATATCGCAAAAAATAAAAAGCGCAGTGGTGAACAAATACCACCGAAAGAAAGCTCTATTTGTGGGAAAAAAAGGACGCAAATTTTGTTTGGGTACTGCATTGCATGACCGCGCAATTACCATTTGAAGCAGTGCAGTGCCAAATTGAAAAAAGTGCTCTGGTCCTAAAGCTGCAAAACCTTCCGGTTGGTAAGTGGTTAAATAAACCCCACTGGTCAACAGTATTACGCTATGTGGAGTGTTTTTATATATTTCTGCTGAGGCTTGCTGGTATCTTGGCTGGTGTCTGCATCCATATCGGGAGACCTACCTGTGAAGTATACAGCTCTGAAGTGTGGCCGGGCATTAGGACGGGACAGCTGATGTGCTGACGGTGATGTCCACCCGATTTGCCTTGGATATCCATTCTTATGCGCTTATACTTCTTACGTCATTATTATTGGTGAAGTTGCACAGTGCACGCTGGTGTATTACGGCTTACTGGAAGCACAAGTCACTTTATTTTGGTGCTGCATACGGTGAAGGACTGCATATGAACTTTCATCATCACTTCTTTACGGATTTATTATTTATGGTTTATTTTATGTTCACAGTTATGGACTTATTATTATCTGTATCAGGTGTTTCCACCACATCAGGTTGACTGGGTTAATACCCAATCTATCCTTTCACTTTAGTTTGTGGCTTTATACACTGTTCATTTTTGTATATTTATACAGCGCTGCACTTGATAATTACTAGATTTTTTTTACTGAGCTCATAGAGCCAAAATTCACCAAGAACTCTCTGAAAAAGCTGGTAGAATCTCAATACAGTTTCTTACAGTCCTGTTCTAACCCTATATTTACTGTTTTGCATCTGTGTGATGAGGAGCAGAAGAGAGGGGTCTGACACAAATAAGAGTCATTCCTCTGCCCCCCTGTTACCTGTCCACATAGGCATCGTTTGCACTGTGCTGTGTACAGAGATTATAGTTTTCACTGTTGATTGTGCTATATTGATATATGATTGCCATATAGTTGCCAGTAACATTTCTAATAGAGATACCATTCTGAACTGTAAACTTGTGTTGGACTTTCAATTGTTTTCATCTTACTAAAGTAAACAAGCTCATTAGTTCAATCAACTCTGGTGTACTTATTTAATTGCTATCATTATTAAGAGGGAAAATGACTGAACCCAGGGTGTCAGAGGCGGCGGAGGACTTGCAGGGTCAGAGCAACAAGTGGAGCACTGATTTAACTAGCAACCCTCACAAGGGCATGGCTGCACAGATAAATAAAAATAGTAAACCATCCATCATCTAGGATACAATAGGAGTGTAGCCAGATCGCTGCACAGCATACTGCTAGCGCAGGAAAGCCATATGGACCAGATGCCAGTCCTCCTCAGCATCCAGTTGTGAATGCTTTGTTCATTGTTATCGAGCCAAGAGGATGCCTGTCAAGATGTTTAAAAAAAGTGAGCTTGCCATGATGCCGTAACTCTCAGATTAGCAGGGTATAGCAAAGCATAGGCCACCTGTAGGTGCTGTAACATTTTCTTACCTAACGCAAATTTGACCCTCTTTCGTTGAACTGCTGCTAAAAAGTGCAGGTAAAAAAACACCATTTGTACTATATAGTAGTGCGCTCTGTTGCAAGATTTAGTATGAATTCTCAATCTTTATAGCCTAAAAGGCAAGCCAGCATGGGTCTAGGCGGGTGGTCCAGTGGTATTGGCCATGGCAATGATCTGTAGGCATGTCCCATTGAAAAGAGAGGAGTAAACACTTCTTTGCCAAAGAACTCCAGCAACCAGTGCTCTAAAGTTCGTGGAATCTTCATCCTCCACTCTGTCAGGCAGGCCCACTATGCGCACAACTTATTTTCAGTATCATCTGCTGTCACGCACCTGGTGGCGGAGTCTGTCTTATGCAGGGAACAACCACTCTTGCGTACCTGATTCTGGGGCCCCTGGTAGAGTAGACAGGAGACCGAGACTGCAGGATGGCACGAGGGCTGGATAGTCTCTGATGATGATGTAAGAGATTCCGGGTTGGCTCGTGCAGACAGTAGGGAAAGTAATTCAGGCTGGGTCGGCAACTGGTGGACGGTGTGGTACAAAGGAGCAGGCAGAAGAGTAGTCAAAGTCCAAGCAGAAGTCGTAATCAGGCGGGCAGCAGAGGAACCAGGGATCAGAGAGAAGAGTGGTCGTGGGTAGCCGGGGGTTGGAGCAGGCTGGAATTAAGCAGGTCAGGACAAGCTGGGTCTTCAGGGAACAGGATCAAAACAACAGGAACAGAGCTGAGGCTCACAGGTACACTATACACTGTAGAACGGACAGCACTGGCTGCTGGGTGCTGTCCACTTAAATAGGGCCTTTGGCGCCAATGCCGGTGCATACACATTCGCACACGCGCAGAGGCGCTCGCACGCGCTATGTGCACCTGCGCACAGGCCTCCAGACCCGGTTTCCATGGACAACAGCAGTTTCTTGATATTGCCCCCCCAAGGGGCAGCCTCCAGATGCCTTGCCGGGTGCCAACTTCCTGGCGGTTTCTTCTGAAAGCTTGAATTAGTTCCACTGCATGAATGTTTTCTTATGGTTCCCACAAGTTCTCTTCGGGTCCATAACCCTTCCATTTCACCAGGTACTGAGTATCCCCAGCCCTCTTCCGGCAATCCAAGATGGCTTCCACGTCGAACTCCTCCTCTCCGTTTACCAGAATTGGTTCAGGTGGACCTGCCTACCGTCCTGAGAAGAGGTCTGGGACAGCCGGTTTCAACAAGGATGTATGAAAGACCCGGTGGATCCGTAAGGAAGGGAGAAGACCCAGTTCAAATGCCACCCTATTAATTTTTCTCTTGATTGGGAATGGCCCAATGAATCTAGGTCCCAACTTTTTAGAAGGGCAGGCTAACTTTAGATTCCTGGTTGACAGCCAAATGCGGTTGCCTAGCTGGAGTTCCAACTCCCCCCGCCTTCTTTTGTCAAAGGCCTCCTTGTTTCGTTCTTGAGTCTTAGACAGAGTGTCCTGCAGGAGCTTGTTGTTGGACTCCAAGAAGCTTGTGATATCCTTTGCCGCTGGGACAGGGCTTTCAGAAGTCAGATCAGGAAGGAATGTGGGATGGAATCCGTAGTTGGCCCAGAATGGGGACTGCATGGTGGCCGAGTGAATGGTGTTGTTGTAAGCAAAATCGGCCAGTGGTAACAGTGCAACCCAGTCATTCTGAGAGAACGAAGAAAAGCAACGAAGATACTGCTCCAGAGTCTGATTCGTTCTCTCAGTCTGGCTGTTGGTCTGAGGGTGGTATGCAGATGAGAAGGATAGCTCGATTTCTTATAATGCACACAGGTCCTTCCAGAATCTGGAGGTAAATTGGACCCCCCGGTCAGATACGATATTACCGGGAACTCCGTGAAGTCAGACTATTTCCTTGATGAAGGTGTTTGCCGTTTCGGCAACCGTGGGAGTACCCTTCATGGGTAGGAAATGTGCCATTTTAGTCATACGGTCAACAACCACAAAGATGGTGGAATATCCTTCTGATGGGGGCAGCTCCACGATGAAGTCCATGACTAGTTGAGACCACAGGCGTTCGGGCACCGGGAGCGGGTTTAAGAGGCCCCATGCCTTGGCCTTTTCTGTCTTATTCTGGGCACAGATGGGGCAAGAACTGACGTACTTCTTGCAATCCTCCTCAACTCTTGGCCACCAGAAGGAACGGGAGAGCAATTCAGCCATTTTTCGAGCCCCGAAATGTCTGGACAATTTGTGGTCATGGCAGAGACCTAAGGCCCTTAGGAACAAAGACCTTGTGACCAAACCACTATAGCCCATCCTTTGTTATCAGTCTTGAGTCAGAGGGACTGGAGGAGCCTGCTAGGTCCCGTCTGATTTGAGACAACAAATCCTCCTGGGTGAGCAGGAAATTCCTTGCGGGAAGTATGGTGTCAGGCGGAGTGATGTCTCCCGACTCCGAGAACATCTGGGAGAGAGCATTCAGTTTTACATTTTTTTACCTGTAGGTCAGGTGGAACTGGAACCTGGAGAAAAAGAGTGCCCAGCGGGCCTGTCGGGCTCTCAGGCCCCTGGGGCGTTCTCAGGTACTCCAGGTTCTTGTGATCAGTGTAGATAAGGATGAGGTGCGTGTCCCCCTCAAGTAGGTACTGACATTCTTCCAGGGCCGACTTTATGGCCAGTAGTTCCCTGTCCTCCACATCATAATTCTTCTCAGGTGCAGATAGTTTGCGGGAGAAGAAGGCTACTGGGTGGAGCAAGGCCTTGGTTCCTTATTGCTGGGAGAGAATGGCTCCCACTGCAGTTTCTGAAGCATCCACTTCTAGGACGTAAGGCAGAGCAGGGTTTGGATGCTTCAGGACGGGTGCAGAGGTCAACAGAGATTTGAGTGTCTGAAAGGCAGCTCGGGCTTCGGCGGACCAATGGAACTGGGAGTTCTGCTTGGTCAGTTGGGGGATTGGGGTGATGATAGCTGAGAAGCCCTTAATGAATTTCCGGTAGAGATTAGCAAAACCCATGAACCGTTGGACCCCTTTCCTGTCTGTTGGTGCTGGCCAGTCCAAAATAGTGGATACCTTTTGAGGATCCATATGGATACCTATGACGGAGATGATCAGCCCAAGGAATTGGATGCTGGGTTGCTCAGAGGCACACTTTTCTGCCTTGACGTACAAGCCATGTTGCCGGAGCCGGCTCAGGACTTTAGCGAAATGCTTGCGGTGTTCCTCAAGGGAGGAAGAGAAGATTAGGATGTCACCTAGGTATATGATGACAAAGAGATCCAAGAAGTCCCGAAACACATCATTTACAAAATGTTGGAAGTTCGCAGGAGCGTTACTCAGTCTGAAAGGCATGACCAAATACTCATAGTGCCCAAAGCGGGTACGGAATGCAGTCTTCCATTCGTCTCCTTCTCTGATGCGGATGAGATTGTAAGCTCCCCGAAGGTCAAGTTTGGTGAAGATGGTTGCCGAACTCAATCTCTGAAATAACTCTGAGACTAGAGGCAGGGGGTACTGATTCTTAATTGTAATCCAATTGAGTTCTCGGTAGTCAATGCACGGCCTTAATAAATGGTCCTTTTTCTCAACAAAGAAAATACTGGCCCCCGCGGGGGATGTGGAGGGTCAGATGAACCCTTTTTCTAGGTTGTCGTCTAGATAGGCCTTGAGGGCCGCTAGTTCGGGTTCTGATAGGGGTAGATCCTACCGAAAGGTACTTCTGCCCCAGGCAAGAGTTAGATAGGGCAGTCGTAGGGCCTATGAGGGGGTAGTTTGTCAGTTCCTTTCCTACTAAAGACATCAAGGAAGTGGTGAAAGGCAAATGGAACCAGTAAGCAGGTGTCTGGCTCGGAATCTGAGTCCAGGCAAAGTAATGGGGGTGCTGCATCTCCTTCGGGTTTCAGGCAATGCTGATGGCAATAGGAGGACCTGAACTGGATGGCCCCTGTGGACCAGTCAATACTGGGACTGTGAGCCCGAAGCCAGGGTAGGCCCAAGATGATGGGGAAGAGGGGAGGTGCAATGGCATCCAACAGTAAGAGTTCCTGGTGGCCCTCTGATGTCTTGGTAAGGACAGGAGTGGTTTCATGGGTCACAGTTCCGGACTTGATGAGGGATCCGTCTGCCAGTCAGATAACCATCTTTTGGGCCTTTAGTTGCAACGGAATGCAGTGCAGCGCTGCGAAATCCTGGTCTATGAAGCAACTGCACGCTTCGGAGTCAACGATGGCTGGGACTCTGATATTCCCTCTGGGAAGCTGCAGAGAAAGGGGAAGAATAAGGTGAGAAGCTTGACCCAGTGGGATGGGTGTTTCAATCTGGGCAGCAGGAGGACACTTACCGCGCTTGGCAGGGCACACTCTGACTACATGACTGGGTTCCTCACAGTACAGACACAAATTCTGGGAGAAGCGTTGCTGCCTTTCCTCGGTGGTAAGAGATGGGCGTAGGAGTCCTATCTGCATGGGCTCGGAGGAGACCTGGGGAGAGGAGGAGGAGGTTACCGGACTGAGAGGAGCCAGACTTGGGTAGCTGGGGATCCATGGAAGCATCCAAGTGGGACGCAGCGGTCTGGATGATCTTTCGGCGCGGCATTCTGTGAGATGCCGATCAATAGAAATGGCAAAGTTAATGAGTGGTTTGGAGCACCCCTACTCATGCCAGCTTGTCCTTAAGGGGTTCGCACAATCCCAAACAAAATTGGAAGCACAGGGCGGCATTGTTCCATGCTGTATCTGCGCTACAGCACCGAAATTCAGTTACATAATCTTCCACTGGGCGATGACCCTGCTGGAGTGCATGCAAGGCGGCCTCAGCCGTGGCTGCCTGGTGAGGGTCCTCATAAAGTTTAGCCATGGCTTGGAAGAAAAAGGCAAGTGTGGAGACTTCCAGGGCTCTCTGCTCCCATAGCCAGGGGGCCCATGACTGGGGTTCATCCTGTAGCAGAGAAATAACAATCCCCACCTTGGTGGCCTCGAGAGAGAAGGTGCATGGCTGGAGCCCGAAGTAGAGCTCACACGCATTACGAAAGGCCCGGAACTTGTGACAATCCCCTGAAAACTTGTCAGGCAGAGGGACCTTGGGTTCCGAAGGCAGGGTCATGATGGTGCGAGCTGCAGATGGACCAGCCTCAGGGGCTGTAGGAGCTGCGAGTTCTTGTACCCATTCCTCCAACCGGGTATAACCCTCTTGCAGATTTTTTACTGCCTATGTGAGACCAGTAAGGTGAGCACACAGATCGTCCATAGGAGAGTGGGTTCCCTGTGCAGATTCGGTCATGGCTGTCTGTTTCTCTGACGTACCTGGTGGCGGAGCCTGTCTATGCAGGGAACAACCAATTTTGCGCACCTGATTCTGGGGCCCCTGGTAGAGTAGACAGGAGACTGAGAGTGCAGGATGGCACGAGGGCTGGATAGTCTCTGATGATGATGTAAGATATTCCGGGTCGGCTCGTGCAGACAGGAAGGAAGGTGATTCAGGCTGGGTCGGCAACTGGCAGGCAGTGTGGTACAAAGGAGCAGGCAGAAGAGTAGTCAAAGTCCAAGCAGAAGTCGTAATCAGGCGCGCAGAGGCCTTCAGACCCGGTTTTCATGGGAAACAGCGGTTTCCTGACATCTGCCCTGTTATTGGTAACGTTAGTCAAATGGAAAGCAGCATACGCATCTCATAAGGGGTGAAAGCTTATCCTCAATGTCACTAATACAGCTTTCAGTAGCTGTGGTACACTCCCTGATTTTCTGGAGATTGTGGCACAACAGGGACACTTCCTTCCACAGGCCTCTGAAATTTTCTTTAAGAGTATTAACAGAAGCTGTACACTTGTTAACCACTCTCAACATTTTCCCCAGAGTAGGTTGCTCAGTGTCATCAGCATCAGTACCAGACTCTTCAAGAAGTGAGTCTTGTGAGGTAGCAGGCATCTCCATGCTGTGCAGTATAACCGCCGCCTCCGGTGTACCCAGCCCAGAAGCTTTCCTACCAGGATAGCGGGTAATTTCCCACTAGTCTGCCTGTCCTGGGGCCACTTTGCAGGGTGCACCTGCCCAGGCGCCGTGAGCTGAGGCAGAAGGCGGTGCCCAGGGCCGGCCCTACCATGGGTTCAACCGCTGGGTCCATTGGGCTGCATCTTAGGGAAAGGGGGGCAAGCGCCACCAGATTACACAGAGCGAGATATCCGGCTTACCCGGCGGCTTCTGGTATATGAAGTCCCACCTCCTGGACTGGCTCCTATGATGGATGTGTGACGTCCATCATAGGAGCCGGTCCAGGTGGCGGGACTTCGTATGACAGCCTCCTCTCTCTCCATGCACTGGTTAGGCTGCGCTAATGGACACTGGTAAGGCTGAGCTGATGGATACTGGTGAGGCTGCGATGATGGACACTGGTGAGGGTGAGTTGATAGGACTGATCAGGCTGCATTGGATGGAAGCTGGTGAGGCTGAGCTGATGGGCACTGATCAGGTTGCATTGGATGGATATTGGTGAGGCTGCATTGATGGACACTGATCAGGCTGCATTTATGGGCACTGATCAGACGGCATTGATGGGCACTGATCAGGCTGCATTGATGGGCACAGATGAGTCTGAACTGATGGGCACCGGTGAGACTGCATTGATGGGCACTGTTCAGGCTGAGCTGAGGAGGCTGAACTGATGGGCACTAGTGAGGCTGAGCTGCGAGGCTGAGCTGATGGGCACTGTTGAAGCTGAGCTGATGGGCACTGCTTAGCCTGCATTGATAGACACTGGTGAGGCTGCATTGATGGGCACTGATCAGGCTGCATTGATGGGCACTGATCAGGCTGCACTGATCAGGCTGCACTAATGGGCACTGATGAGTCTGAGCTGATAGGCACTGTTGAGGCTGAATTGATGGGCACTAATCAGGCTGAGTTGATGAGGCTGAACTGATGGGCCCTGGTGAAGCTGAGCTGATAGGCACTGATCAGGCTGATATGACGAGGCTGAGCTGATGGGCACTGGTGAGACTGAGCTGATGGGCACTGTTTAGGCTGCATTGATGGACATTGGTGAGGCTGCATGGATGGTCACTGATCAGGCTGCATTGATGGGCACTGATCAGACTGCACTGATGGACACTGGTGAGGCTGCATCGATGGGCACTGATCAGGCTGCATTGGATGGAGCACCGAGGAAGTCCAGTGATTGGTCGGATGAAATGCATCAACGGGCCGTCACCCCACAGCTTGGGTGACATTGCTAGACCCACCCCTCCACCCAATGTAAACTACTGGGGCATGTACGGAGAACCTAGGATGCATGTGATCCAAGGCTGGACTTGACCGTATCAGGCGGTATTTGGAGATACAAGGCCCAGACTGACAGGGGCTGGAGCAGCACCATCCCTCAGGCTACGAACGGTGAGCTTGCATAGCCCTCTTCACTGAGGATATTGACTGTTGTGTGACCCTGCAGACTTGACAGCACTGACAGTGGCTTAAAGCAACTCTGGACACTTGTGCTGTCTGGGACGGTAGAAAGCAGCCTTGTTGAAGGCAGCTCCCATCCCAGCCACAGCAGAGTCATTCATTTACATTCTACCCCTTGTCTACCTCATCAAGCCAATTTCTACCTGGCAATCAATGAGGCGCTGTGCACAAGTGTTGAATGCCTCAGCAGCACAGAATTAAATACACTTGATGTAAATACACAACCATCCCTGTGAGGATGATTTACTTAGTGGTGTTTCAACCCTATCAGTCACTGCTTCCAAGGAAGGAGATGGGAAATATGTGTTGATTGGAGTGGTAGAGAACAGCCATAATTACAGCAAATCCCATTCCAGACATACGAGCAACTCCCGTCCTCAATGGACACTTTTCTCCCCATCCTCCCCATCCAATTGTGATGATTATGGCTTACAGCTCATAAAAACCCCAAATCCACAATCTCAGAAAATTAGAATATTACACGTAATCAATAAAACAAGGATTGTACATCGAACAATATCAGACCTCTGAAAAGTATAAGCATGCATATGTACTCAGTACTTGGTTTGGGCCCCTTTTGCAGCAATTACTGCCTACATGCGGCGTGGCATGGAAGCTATCAGCCTGTGGCGCTGCTGAGGTGTTATGGAAGACCAGGATGCTTCAATAGCGGCCTTCAGCTCTTCTGCATTGTTGGGTCTCATGTCTCTCATCTTTCTCTTGGCAATGCCACATTGATTCTCTATGGGGTTCAGGTCAGGCTAGTTTGCTGGCCAATCAAGCACAGTAATCCCACGGTCATTGAACCAGGTTTTGGTGCTTTTAGCAGTGTGGGCAGGTGCCAAGTCCTGCTGGAAAATGAAGTCAGCATGCCCATAGAGCTCATCTGCGGAAGGAAGCATGAAGTGCTCCAAAATCTCCTGGTAGACGGCTGCATTAACCCTGGACTTAATGAAGCACAGTGGACCAACACCAGCAGATGACATGGCTCCCCAAATCAACACAGACTGGGGAAACTTCACACTGGACTTCAAGCATCTTGCAGTGTGTGCCTCTCCATTCTTCCTCCATACTCTTGGTCCTTGGCTTCCAAATGAGATGCAAAATTTGCTCTCATCAGAAAAAAGGACTTTGGACAACTGAGTTACAGACCAGGTCTGTTTTTCTTTAGCCCAGGTAAGACGCTTCTGACGTTGTTTGTTGTTCAGGAGCGGCTTGACAAGAGGAATACTACATTTGAATCCCATGTCCAGGATCCGTCTGTGTGGCTCTTGATGCACTGACTTCAGCCTTAGTCCACTCCTTGTGAACGTCCCCAACACTTTTGAATGGCCTTTTCCTGACAATCCTCTCCAGGCTGCGGTCATCCCTGCTGCTTGTGCACCTTTTCCTTCCACACTTTTTCCTTCCACATAATTAATGTGCTTTGATACAGCACTTTGGGAACATCCAACTTCTTTTGCAATTACTTTTTGAGGCTTTCCCTCCTTATGGAGGGTGTCAATTATGGTTTTCTGCACAACTGTCAGGTCAGTAGTCTTTCCCATTATTGTGATTCCTACTGAACCAGACTGAGAGACCATTTAAAGGCTCAGGAACCCTTTGCAGGTGTTATGGCTTAATTAGATGATTAGGGTGGGACACTTTGAGCCTAGAATATTTCAACTGTTCACAATCTTCTAATTTTCTGAGATTGCGGATTTGGAGTTTTCATGAGCTGTAAGCCACAATCATCACAATTATGACAAATCACGGCTTGAACTATCTTGCTTTGCATGTAATGAGTCTATCTCATATATTAGTTTCACCTTTTAAGTTGCATTACTGAAATAAATTAACTTTTGCACTATATTCTAATTTTTCGAATATCACCCGTACACTGGTATACAAGCGGTACACTCACTACTTTACATTGTAGCAAACTGTCATTTCTTCAGTGTTGTCACATGAAAAGATAGAATAAAATATTTAGAAAAATGTGAGGGGTATAATCATTTTTGTGAGATACTGTATATAGTTCACAGTACACAGTACATTATATGCTGTTGCTTTTTCCAACACTGATGAGGCTTCGCTGATGGGCACTGATGAGGCTGCACTGATGGGCACCGGTGAATATAATGCACTCTTCAAAAGTGCTTTATTTTCCCTTTTATGAACAAGAAAATAATGACGTTATGCTGTTGGGCTGGTATAATAATGCTATTGGGCTGGTATGAAAAATTAATTCCAGGGCTGGTTTTTATTCCCAGTCCAGCCCTGATGCAGAGTCCTCCTGTAAAACTTGCTCTTGTGCCCCCAAGACCTTTTAAGTGTAATATAACATATCACTGGCAGGATCCTTCCCTTATGGGTGGCATGCCTTGCTGGGCTTACTCTCAGTGTTCTTGAGCTTCTCTGTTTCCTAGGGCGGCACGCTGTGGCAATGCTGACTGGGGACCATCTTGCATCTCTGGGGCCGCCTCTTCCTCCTTTCCTTTACAAGTCATCATGTCGGCAATATGAGTCAAAGAGGAAGCCAGCAGGGTCACCAAGTTATTCCCAAGGGATCTGGACAGAATCAAGTGACATTTTATCAAATGAGGGTGTTTATATTTACTATTTTGTTTATTTTTAAAAAAATTAATAATATAAGGAAACTTGTGTTTATTCATCTGGGGGGGCTGGATATCTAGGGGCCCTCTTTTTTAAAGGGGTTTCCTTATTCCAGTCAGTTCTACTCCAAAGACGCCTATATCTACCAGGTGGGGAATATGGGGACAAGGCCTTTTTCTCACCAACATGGGAGCAAAGTACCTTGGAGGGGTGGCTTTGCAAACCCTCTCCGAAAGGTACCCTGCTAATGTAGAGGATGGGGAACACATACCTACATAATTTTTTTTTTTGTCTGGGTCATCTAAATCCTTAACAGACTCCTAAGAAAAGGGTCTATTATGAATTTTGGTGGGACCCCAATTTTTTTATTCTTAATAGAACAGCACACATTTTTTAAACAATGTGCACTGCCTTAACCACTTCAGCCCCGGAAGGATTTCACACTTTAGGACCAGAGCACTTTTTGCGATTCGGCACTGCGTCGCTTTAACTGACAATTGCGCGGTCGTGAGACGTTGTACGCAAATGAAATTTGTGTCCTTTTTTTCCCACAAATAGAGCTTTCTTTTGGTGGTATTTGATCACCGCTGCGTCATTTCTGATCACCGCTATAAACAAAAGAAGAGTGACAATTTTGCAAAAAAACCCAAATTTCTTTTTTTTCTAAAATACAAATCCAAAAAAATATATAAAAAAAATTTTTTTTTTCATCGGTTTTGGCCGATTTATATTCTTCCTCAAATTTGTGATAAAAAAAATCGCAATCGGCGTTCATTGATTGGCTTGCGCAAAAGTGGCCGCGTTTACGGATGATGAGAATTAATTTCTGGGGTTTTTATTTTTTTTTATTTTTTGCTACTAATGGCAGCAATCTGTGATTTTTAGCGGTACTGCGATATTGTGGCGGACATGTCCGACCATTTTGACACTTTTTTGGGACCATTGGCATTTATACAGCGACCAGTGCTATAAAAATGCATATGATTACTGTGTAAATGCCATTGGCAGTGAAGGGGTTAACCTGGAGGGGGCGCTCTAAGGGTTAACTGTGTTCCCTGGGCGTGTTCTAACTGTATGTGGGCTGCCCTAGCAGGGGAAGGGGAGCGATCACAGCTTCCATATAGAGGAAGGCTGTGATCACAGCCCTTCCCCCTCTCACAGAACGGAGATCCGTGTTTACTTACACGGACCTCCATTCTTTCACTGCTGGGGGGGCATCACGGGTAGCCGGCGGAGATAGAGTCCGCCGTACCCGCTCCCTGGCCCCCCCAAATACAGTGAGCACCTCCGGCGGCGCGCGCGCGCTCACAGTGCATGATATCGCAGCCGCCGTCGTACGACGGCGATTTGCGATATCAAGCCACCTTGTCACCGTCAACCTGCGGTTGGCGGTCGGCAAGTGGTTAAAATGTAGGTTCACTTAAGTTATCTTAAAGGGTAAATTTACCTTTACAGAAAAATCTGTAAGGTGAACTTACACAGCATGCCCTCCTCATCCCCCCCAGTCCCACGACCTGTTGTGTGGTGATCTCCCATTCTGAGCCTCAGTATAGCCATCTCAGGGGTCCAGGGGTTAGAAATCCCCTCGGAATTCACGCATCTTCTTCCCCACTGATAGTATGGGCTATGCAAGTTCTGATTGCTCTGTGCCATCACAACCAATTAGAATGCTCCAAAATGTCCCTCCTGACAGGGTACATTTTGGAAATTCAGCTGTAGGGATTTCTAATCCCCGGAACCCTGAGGCGACTACACTGAGGCTCAGAACAGGAGATTGCCACGCAACAGGTCGGTGGGACTAGGGGGGGCGGGGGGGGGTGAGGAGGGCATGCTGTGCAAGTTCACCTTACAGATTATTCTGTAATGTTGAACTTACCCTTTAAGATAAAAAAAGCTTAATTGGGGTCCCCCACAAAATTCATACCAGACCCTTATCCATTAGATAGCAGTCTGGTATTAGTAAGAGAATACTGTACTGTTTTTGTTTTTTTGTTTTTAATAAACAGAAGCATGGCAAGTAAGAAACTGTCATTTAGCACAGTAGTTTTTTTCTAAATGTCACTTTTGTGGGAGTATAGGTGTGCCACTCCATAAGCAGGTTTAAAGTGCTTGTTATCCCAACATTTGTCTTCCCACACAGTCGTCTCCAGACCGGTGACCGTCTTTCCATCTGACACGTGTGTCGTGTCGGTCTTTTGACTGGTGTAACCCTACCTACTCGAAGACACAGATCGCACCAGTCAAACTTTATCCTTTCGTCCACCTGACCGTCCTAGTTATATCTAAAGTGTGTTTCCTTCGTTAAGTTTCTCTTGTCCTATGAAAACTTTTATATTGTCTGTGTATAGTCCTTATACTTTACAACCCTATTGTTCGTGAAATTTGGACGAATACCTCACCGTGTGGATATGAGGGTGTTTTCACTGTAAATCTTTTTTTGATGACACGATTTACTGTCAAAGAATGAA
>BLSH010326504.1:6846-17630 GCA_018402905.1 Glandirana rugosa | reverse complement strand
AACTCCACTAAAAAGTCCATTGATATGTGTGACCATAGCCGTTCGGGAATGGGCAGCGGGTTTAACAGACCCCATGCTTTTGCCGGCTGGTCTTGTGTTGGGCACAGACCGGACAATCGCTGACATATTTCCGACAGTCCTTGTCAGCGGAAGGCCACCAAAAGGAGCGCGACAACAGCTAAAGCGCCCGGCCAATTGATGGTCGTGACAAAGTTCCAACACTGTTAAACGTTGCTGCTCCGGGATATAGAGTTTATCTTGGAACCACCACAGTCCATCTTTCATTGTCAGTGTGGGGTCAGGGGACATGGTTGACCCGGCCAGGGATTGTTTAAGCCGAGACAGCAGATCTTCCTGCATTAACAAGAAACTCCTGGAGGGGAGGATGGTGTCCAGTGGCGTGGAGTCGCCAGGCTCACTAAACATCCTGGACAGAGCACCCAGCTTCACATTCTTCGACCCAGGCCTGTAAGTAATATGCAGGTTAAAGCGAGAGAAAAACAGAACTCATCGTGCCTGCCGTGGTCTCAGTCTTTTAGCTGTGCGCAAGTAATCTAGGTTCTTATGGTCAGTGAATACAATAACAGGGTGTAGAGCTCCTTCCAGCAGATACCGCCATTCCTACAGGGCGGACTTGATTGCCAGAAGTTCCCGTTCTCCCACATTGTAATTTTTCTCTGGTGCTGTAAGTTTGCGGGAGAAAAAGGCGATGGGGTGGAGCGATGCCCTTGGACCCTGTCACTGGGATAGGACTGCTCCCACTGCTGTCTCTGAAGCATCCACCTTCAGGATGTAAGGCAGAGCTGAATGCAGGTGCTTAAGAACAGGTGCCGTAGTAAACAGTTCTTTGAGCTTCAGAAAGGCCATTTGGTCCTCAGGAGACCAGTGAAAGCGGGAGTCCTGTTTAGTGAGTTGGGTGATGGGTTCGATCACCACAGAAAATCCCCATATGAACTTCCTGTAGAAGTTGGCGAAATCGATGAACCATTGGAC
Source organism: Glandirana rugosa (assembly GCA_018402905.1). Lineage (NCBI taxonomy): Eukaryota > Metazoa > Chordata > Amphibia > Anura > Ranidae > Glandirana > Glandirana rugosa. The sequence goes on along the minus strand of BLSH010326504.1, from coordinate 16,637 downwards.
TCCATTCCAGTCAACGGGAGCTGGCCAATCCACAATTGCAGAGACTTTCTGGGGATCCATGGTGACTCCGGTGACTGAGTTGTCGAAGCCCAGGAATGAGATTCTGGAACACTCAAAGGCACACTTTTCGGCCTTAGCATAAAGTCCATGCTGACGTAGACGTTGTAAGACTCACCCAACGTGCCTGCGATGTTCTTCCAGAGAGGCCGAAAAGATGAGAATGTCATCAAGGTAAATGATGACGAACTGGTCCAGGTAGTCATGAAACACATAATTTACTAGGTGCTGGAAAGTAGCTGGAGCATTGCAGAGCCCGAAGGGCATCACTAAGTATTCAAAGTGACTGAAGCGTGTCCGGAAGGTATTCTTCCACTCGTCCCCCTCCCGGATGCGGATGAGGTTATAAGCTCCGCGAAGATCCAGTTTGGTAAACACAGCAGCTGTTCCTAGTCTTTGAAATAAGTCAGGGACCAGTGGCAAAGGGTACCGTTTTTTAACGGTAATTTTTATTAAGGTCCCGATAGTCTATGCAGGGTCTGAGAGTGTGGTCTTTCTTCTACAAGAAGAATATTCCAGCTCCTGCAGGTGAAATGAAGGGCCGAATGAAACCTTTTTGAAGGTTATCGTCCAGATAAGCCTTGAGGGCTTTCAGTTCCAGCTCAGAGAGCGGGTAGATTCAGCCAAAAGGTACTTCTGCCCTTGGTAGCAGCTCTATCGGGCAGTCGTACGACCTGTGAGGTGGGAGAGCATCTGCCCTTTTCTTGCTGAACACATCCAGTAACTCATGGTAGACAGATGGAACAGTGAAACGGGTTTCTGGATCAGTCCAGACAGAGCACTGAAGAGTGGGATTCTGGAGCTGGTGACAAACTGAACTTCTCCAGAGGACCAATCAATGGTGGGGCAGTGTGCCCGGAGCCATGGCAGACCCAGAATGACTGGGAAAAGAGGGGCCGTTATGGCATCCAATGACAGGTGTTCCAGGTGTCCGCCTGCTGTCCGGGCAAGAACAGGAACTGTCTCATGGGTGACTGCTCCGGATTTAATGGTGGACCCATCAGCCAAGCGAATGGCCATCCGATGGGTCTTAGGCTTGAGTGGGATCTGGTGCTGAGCTGCAAAGACCAGGTCAACGAAGCAGCTACAGGCTCCGGAGTCCAGGATAGCCGGGACCTGGATATTCCCATCAGGGAGCAGCGGCAGAACAAGATGTTTGGAAGGGTCGGGCAAAGATAAGAGTCCTCCAGGGGTAGAGTGGAGCCTGTTTCCCTGCTTAACTGGACAGGACTTGACAAGATGTCCGGGGCAACCACAATAGAGACAGAAGTTGTGGATCAGGCGTCTGTGTCTCCTCTTCAGGAGAGCGATAGGGCCAGAGAGGTCCGGGTTCCGTCCGGACAGAACGAACAGCACCTGCAGTTTCTTCGGCTCTACGCTCCCGCAGACGTCGGTCGACCTGGATGGCCAGGTTGATCAAAGCTTCCAGTGTCTGGGGAACACCCACGCGGGCCAGCTCATCTTTGAGCGGCTCTGAGAGCCCCAATCTCAACTGAGGACAGAGCGCAGCATCGTTCCAGGATGTATCTGCGCTCCAGCGCCGGAACTCTGCTATGTAATCCTCCACCGTTTGGTGGCCTTGCTGGAGTGCGTAGAGAGCAGCCTCAGCTGTGGCAGCCTGGTGGGGATCCTCGTACAGCCGAGCCATGGACCGAAAGAAAAGGACGAGGTTGGTGGTTTCAGGAGCCCTTTGTTCCAGCAGCCGGTGAGCCCAAGCTTGTGGCTCATCCCATAGTAGCGGGATGACCAGTCCCACTTTAGGGGCTTCTAAGGAGAAGGTGCGGGGTTGCAGGAGGAAGTACAACTCACATGCATTGCGAAAAGCCCAAAACTTCCGGCGGTCCCCCGTGAACCACTCGGGCAAGGGTACCTCAGGTTCGCTAGGCAAGGTCAGCATGGTGTGATAAGCCAGCTGGCTGGTGCTGGGAGAGGCAGGCAAAGTGAGTTCCAGCACTCTGTTTTCCAACCGGGTTTATTCCCCTTGTAAGTCCCTCACCGCCTGGGTGAGCCCGGCTAGGTGCATATTCAGATCCTCCATAGGAGAGGGCCTCTGCGCAGACTCGGACTGGCTGTCCGTTGCTGTCACGTACCTGATGGTAGAGTCTGACTTATACAGTAGGCAACCTCTCTTATGGCCCTGGTTCCAGAACCCCTGTTGGAGCAGACAGGGAGCGCTGGAGCACAGGGGAGCACGAGGGCTGGATTGGACACAGGTGATGGTAAGATCTCATCCAGAAGTCTGTGCTAGACTGAAGAGTAGTGATGCAGGCCGGGTCAATAACATGCGGGTAAAGCAGTACAGGAGGAGCAGGCAATGGGGTGGTCGGGTGCAGGCAGGGTCGTTAACAGGCAGGCAGGTTGAGGTACACAGGGGTCAGACAGAAGAGTGGTCGTAGGCAAGCCGGGGGTCGGTGCAGGCAGAATTCAAGCAGATGCGGGTTCAGCCCGGGTCACAGGTAACAGAAAGCTCAGAATGGGTCACTCAAATACACGGTAACGCTGTAGAATGGACAGCACCAATTGCAAGGTGCTGTCAGCTTAAATGGCCATCTGGGGACCGTGCTGGCGCGTGCATACACGCACCGGCGCGCAAACGTTACATGCGCCCGCGCATGGGTCCCCTGGCCCAAATTCCAGAGGCGGAAATGGTCTCCTGACACCTGGACAGAGAGTTAGAGCATAAGATTCCGCCGGGGCGTCGGGTCTAAGAGCCAGCAGGTTTTCACCAGAGCCTCTGATGGACTATGCTGCAGCTGACTCCAGGTCACGGCCCCTTGGGTCTCCCAGCTCACACTCACAGCTGTCTCTGGAGGATGGAGCGAAAGCAGCAGCACAGGCAATGAGGAATGGTCAGAAGGCAGGCCAAGGTTTAGGGCGACAAGCAGACAGTTATGGTCGAGACAAGCCGAAGGTCGGGACAACAGGCAGGCAGGGATGGTTAGGAGAAAGCCAAGTCGGTACATGGAACAAACAAAGAGCACACAGCACGAATGACATAAGAATGCCTAACACAACTGTTAAATGGCAAGGCTTGGCTTGTAGTTCACAGGGTTAAATAGTGTTTCCTGTTAGAGGCTGGGGTGGAGCCATGCTTGAGGGAAGATTACTTAAGCACAAAGGTGAACAGCGATCAGTCTCTAATCAGCAAAAACTGAGACAGAGCTATCAATTCCTTACCCTAGGTCGTTAATGAATAGATTGAACAGAATTGGTCCCAAGATAGATCCTTGGGGTACCCCACTCGTCACCCTAGACCAGTCTGAGTACACTTCATTAATTGCCACCCTTTAGACACGCCCCTGTAACCAGTTCTTTACCCAAGAACAAACCTTATGGTCTATACCTGCAGATCTAAGCTTGTAGATCAAGCTTTTATGGGGAACTGTATCAAAAGCCTTTGCAAAATCCAGGTAAACTACGTCCACTGACCCCCTATCTATATGGCCGCTCACTTCCTCATAGAATGTTAGAAGGTTTGTCTGGCAGGAACCCGTGCTGATTACTGCTAATGATATTACCCTCCTCATTTAATTTTTGGATATAGTCTCTAATTATCCCCTCCAGTAATTTACCCACTATTGATGTTAGGCTGATTGGCCTGTAATTCTCAGGAATATACCTCTGCCCTTTTTTGAATATTGGCACCACATTGGCTTTCCTCCAATTGGCTGGTACCACTCCCGTCATTAAACTATCCACAAATATTAGGAACCGTGGCCTGGCTATAACCCGACTGAGTTCACTGTGGACTCTTGGGTGTAAGCCATCTGGTCCTGGTGATTTACTTGTATCTAATTTTTTTAAAGCTGAAAGTCTGCAGTTAAAGCACATCTTGTTCGTTTCATTTCAAATCCATTGCGGTGGTGTATAAAGCCAAAAAGATTAGAATTGTGTCGATGTCCCAATATTTATGGATGTATTACGTAGGATGTGTAGCTATGATATTCCACCCATAATCCCCATTTTTTTACATATAACCTTTTAGTATTCTACTTGGATATTTGTAAGATACTACAGTGTATACCTTTTTACATTTTCTCATAGATAATACTTGGTGATAATACTTGACTTATGTTTCTGTATAATAATCATTATGCCTCATGCATCATGTTTGATCAACATTATTTGTTAGCTGGAATTACACTCTGTGGATATAAATTTATAGGAGGTATAGCATTGAAGCTTAACATATAACCGTATGTTTATGTTGTGTCAACATTTTTTCAAAGGGTAATGCAATGTTGATTATCTGGTTAAATTTGTTTATTGGGTTTTAACAGTAAACATAGATAAATATATTAGATAGTAACAAGATATGGATTACATCAGCCTTTCTCAATCTTTTCAACACTGAGGAACCCTTGAAATAATTCTTTGGTCTCGGGGAACCCCTGCTTAAAGCGGTTGTCTACCCAAAAAAAAAAATAAAAATAAAAATAAAAACCTGCAAGACAATAGCATAATGAGCTAGTATGCACCGCATACTAGCTCATTATGAAATACTCACCTTGAAACGAAGATCTGAACGAGCCGCTCGGTCCCCTCCGTGGGAGCGGACATCTTCACCCGGATCTTGCTTCCGGGTACGCGGCTCCGGCGCTGTGACTGGCCAGAGCCGCGAGACGTCACTCCCGCGCATGCGCGTGGGACTCGTTTTTCCCGGCAGGGTCCGGAACTAATGCCGGACTTTGCCGAGACATATACGGCGCATGCGCCGGAACATACACGGCGCATGCGCCGTAACGTTACATTAAATTAGAAAGGGAATATCTTCTAAACCGTACAGGTTTAGAAGATATTCATTTTACCTACAGGTAAGCCTTATTCTAGGCTTACCTGTAGGTAAAAGTAGAAAAAAAGGGTAGACAACCGCTTTAAAATAAAAAATCTACAACTTATGATACATTAGTGTAATGGTTAATGGGAAGAATGCTCCTTACACTTGTGGTCATTGGGAAGAATTACCCCTTACACATAGCTAAAAAGATCAATGATCTCATTGGGAATTTATCTGAGAGGTAGAAATTGACCATTGCTCGAGGAACCCCTAGCAACCTCTGGAGGAACCCTAAGGTTCCACTGAACCCTGGTTGAGAAACCCTGGATTACATATATAATAATGGGAATTGAGTAAAAGTTCAGACATCAATTGCAGATATATAAATGTTACATTTGTTATATAAATAAAACCACTGAAAAGAGTAGATAACGTGTGAAGAAAAATTGTTACGAAGTAAAAATAGTTTGAAGTGTAATGACTTCTGAGATAAGAATGTCAGAATTGTTATCAGAGCTGTGTCAAGTAAAAAAGGGTATATTTACACAATCCAGAAATTTATTTGATGCATAGGAACTATGAATCTTTGTTATTTTATGTTACTATAAGTATTCAATGTAAAGGTAGAAAAAGAGACAGAAAGAATAGAGGAAAGTGTAAGAAGAGGGAAAGAAAGAGAGATAAAAGGTAAAAGGGATCCCCAGGGTAAATCTTGGTTTTAACCACTTGCCGACCGTGTAACGTAATTACACAGCCGCAAGTGGCACCCATTGTTCTGGGAGGACATACTGTAACGTCCTCCCAGAATCGCGCTCCTGTGCACCCCCTGGGGCGCGCACACTGGAGTCTCCATGCTCGCCGGGTTCCCGGGACCCGGCGGTTCACGGATCGCTGTAATGATGGTGTGATCACAATGTAAACACTGCAGGGTCATCGAGAGTGCCGGCTCTCTCATCTCCTCACACCGATCCAGTTTGTGAGGAGAAGAGAGCGATCGATGCCCTGCAGTGACAATCTGAGTTTTTTTTAATTCTACAGTGCCCAGCAGTGACCAGCAGTTCCCAGCAGAATTCAAGTTCTGCTGATAGTGCCACATCTGTGCCACCACAGTGCCACTATAGTGCCACTAAAGTGCCATACAGTGCCACTACAGCGCTCATCTGTGCCACTAGAGTGTCCATCTGTGCCACCAGAGTGCCCATCAGTGCCACCAGAGTGCCACCAGTGCCACCTGTGCCCATCAGTGCCACCTGTGCCCATCAGTGCCACTACAGTGCTTGGCTGTGCCATCAGTGCCACACCAGTGCTGCATCAGTGCCACACCAGTGCCGCATCAGTGCCACACCAGTGATCATCTGTGCCACCTCAGTGCTCAGCCAAACTACAGTACTCATCTGTGCCATCATAGTGCCCATCAGTGCCACCTGTGCCCACCAGAGCCACCTGTGCCCACCAGTGCCACCTGTGCCCATCAGTGCCACCAGTGACTATCAGTGTTAGCTGTGCTAATCAGTGCCACTACAATGCTTAGCTGTGCCATCAGTGCTACCTGTGCTAATCAGTGCCACTACAGTGCTTATCTGTGCCTTCAGTGTCACCACAATGCCCCACGTGCCCATCAGTGCCACCTGTGCTTTTATTGCCACTAACGTGCTCATCAGTGCTGCTACAGTACTCATCAGTGCTACATTAGTGCATCTACAGTAATCATCTTTGCCATCAGTATCAAATCAGCTCCAACAGCGTGTCCATCAGTGCTACCTGTGCCCACCAGTGCCACCTGTACCCACCAGTGCCACCTGTGCACATCAGTACCACTACAGTGCTTCTGTGTTATCAGTGTCACTACAGTACTACACCAGTGCCACCTGTGCCTTCATTGCCATCAGTTCCACTACAGTGCTCATCTGTGCCTTCATTGCTACTAAAGTGCCCATCAGCACCACTACAGTGCCCAATAGTGCACATCAGTGCCCATAAGTGAGCGCTCATCAGTGCATGTCAGGGCCAGCTAATCAGTGCAGCCGCAGTGCATTAGTGCAAATCAGTGCAACCTCATCAGCGCCCATCAGTGTATCCACATCGCACCAGTATGGCAAAAAAATATTCTGCTGAGGAGGCATACCAGATTCTGAGCCTGAGCGAAGAGAGCAGCGGGGAGCTCTCTGAGTCTGCGTCCAATTCTGATTCGGATTATGAGCCCATTCTAAGCAGTGGGTCTGATTCAGAATCGGAGGAAGAAGAACTGGTGCCCATGAAACAAAGGCGTTCTGGTGAGGAGCAGCAGGCTACTACAAGTAGTGCAGTGCCATCCACCTCTGACGCAGTGCCATCTACATCTACCGCAATACCATCCACATCTAGCGCAGTGCCATCCACCTCTAGTGCAGTGCCACTGCAACAAAGGCCAAGGAGCCATGCCAGCCTTCCCTATGCCCTACAGAACCCCCTGTGGCTTCCATCTAATTCCGGAGCAGCAAACCTCCCCCCTTTCACCGCCCAGCCAGGTGCCCAGGTGAACACCAAAGGTTTTGCCCTAATTGATTTTTTTAATTTAATTTTTACTGAGGACTTTCTGTCATCCATCGTGGCCCAGTGCAACCTTTATGCCCAGCAGTTCATCGCAGACAACCCCGGTTCTAGTTACGCCCGACCTTTTGAATGGCGAGAACTTACAGTGGCCGAAATTAGACTTTTGTTAGGCCTAACATTTAATATGGGAATCACAAAAAAAAAAAAAAAAAAGAACTGTACTCCTATTGGTCTACCAAGCCCATTCACCACATCTATTCATTACTCATGCCAAGGTCAAGATACCTTAGAATTATGCGGTTCCTCCACTATAATGATAACGCACAGTGCCCTCCCCGCAATGACCCAGCTTTCGATAAATTATTTAAAATTCGCCCCCTTCTAAATTATTTTTCTGAAAAATTTGCCCAATTATATACCCCCAACCAAAACATCTCTATTGACGAGTCCCTTGTAAAATTCACAGGCAGGCTGGCCATAAAACAGTTTATCCCCAGCAAAAGGGCCTGATATGGGGTTAGAGTATACAAACTTTGTGACAGAGCCACCGGCTACATCTATTCCTTCTTGGTCTATGAAGGAAAGGACACCCAACTGCATCCCCGTGAATGCCCTGAATATATTGGAGCCAGTGGAAAGGTTGTTTGGGAGATTATTTATCCACTACTTGAAAAAGATTACCACCTTTATGTGGATAACTTTTATTCAAGTTTTCCCCTCTTCCACAACCTTTACCGGAGGCAGACTTCAGCATGCGGTACGGTCAGAGCCAACAGAAAGGGCTTCCTGCAAAGGCTCGTTAATGAAAGGATACAAAGAGGGGAGACGGCGTCTTTGCGGAACCAGGAGCTATTGGCTGTCAAGTGGAGGGACAGACGGAACGTCCCCATGCTGATTCAGTACACAATGACACCTATGTGGAAATCCCCAGGAGGAGAGGAGGCACAATCCGGAAGCCAGCTTGTGTCCATGATTATAATTTGTTCATGGGGGGTGTCAACTTCAATGACCAGATGATCGAACCCTACCTTCCCACAAGAAAATCCCGCCACTGGTAAAAAAAAGTTTCCATATACCTTTTCAGTTTGGCCATGTATAACAGTTATATTATTTACCAAAAATCAACCGAGAACCCCATATCCTTTCTAGAATACCATGAAGAAGTCATCACCACCCTAGTGTACCCTGAAGGCCCACCAGAAAATATTGTTTTCCTGAAAAACTCCCCTTCCGTGAAACAGGCCAAAGACGCCAGAAAAAATGCCGGGTGTGCTCCAAAAGAGGAGGTAGAAGAGACACCGTATATTTTTGTCCCCAATGCCCTTCTCAACCAGGTCTCTGTATAGGTGACTGTTTCCGCCGTTACCATACTTCACTATATTATTAGTGAAGTATGGTAAACGTAATTGTCATTTACAGCCACACCCCTTATGCCACTGCACTGCACATACCGCTGCCTTCTTCGGAACCGACCCTGGCCTGCTATACGACCACGCTTCTGCCTCACGCTAAAAATACATCTGCCTGCTTCGGAACTGACCCTGGCCTGCTATACGACCACGCTTCTGCCTAATGTTAACATACCTCTGCCTGCTCTGGAACTGACCCTGGACTGGTTGACAATGTTTTTTTGCCTACCTCCTGGACTGATCTTTTAGCCTGCTGCTGGAGTAATGGGATTCACACACAAGGGTCTCACATATGTGAGGGGCTCCAGAATTTGTATTTCTGGATGAAAAAACTACGTTTTTAGTTTTCTCATTTCCGGATTAGGGTCTGGAGACTCGGAGGCTTCAAAGGGATTTGGGTGGGAGAAGCCTCTACCCCTGTCCCCATTCTTTCCTGGCCTGCTACCCGTACTATGGATCCTGTTCCTGCCTACTACCAGGATCAATATTTTGGCACTGCCGGCAATATCTCCAACTGCACTGACCCTGGACTGTATATGGACAGTACCCCTGCCTGTATGGACTATGGACAATATTCCTGCCTGCTGCCTGGACAATTCTGTTCACTGTCGCTGACCACGTCCCTGCCTGCTGCCTGGATGAGGGCTGTCCTCCTGTGGACAACGGCACTACTAAACCCACAGGTAATCTTTTGTTTTCCCTTTGCTTAGCAGAATGTATTTTGGGGTGTAATTCTTGGTATATACATGCTATATCTTAGAAATATAAAGAGCTTTCAAAAATGTGATAGGTTGTCAGGAAATTAGATGCATAATGTATGTCCATAGAACACCTGATGGTGCTCCTTGGATGTTGGGCCTCTGTATGTGGCCAGGCTGTGTAAAAGTCTCACACATGTGGCATCGCCATACTCAGGAGGAGTAGCAGAATGTATTTTGGGTTGTATGTTGGGTTTTATGTAAGACGATGAGGAGGACTCATACCGCTACGGTGTACACACTCTGAAAATGTGTCGG
>BLSH010326374.1:107489-119025 GCA_018402905.1 Glandirana rugosa | reverse complement strand
GCTCTTTTGGCTGGATGGTTTAGTCCATTCACATTGAGCGAGATCACTTTAAGCGCCATGGGGAGTTGTAAGAATGCATATGGTGTGGTGTATTTCATCAAGGTATTTGCTTACCTCTACACTCCCGAGGCAGAATGAGGGTTTGTGTGACGTCTCCTGGGCTGAGGAATTAGGGGTCAAGTCGGTCCAATTTGTTTGGTGGTTGTCGGGTATCGCTGGTGAACAATAATAGTAGAAAAAGGAAGATAAGGTTAAACACTTTGTGCAACAGGCACTTAAAAATGTAGGAACCATCCTGTTCCTGTAGGCAGATTTCTGCGCAACAATGTAAAGGGGGGTATCTGCGGAATTGCATGTCCACAGCACTGAACTTTAAGTTTGGTTGTGTTGAGATTTATTCCCGGAGGGTTGGGAATGATGTTTCTTGTTTGACTTTTTACGTGCCACCAGGTGCCATTCTTCCTGAAGGTATGATGTGGGTTTAGATTGTGTGTCGTTATCTGATCCTCCTGGAAGTATATCCCATTTACGCAGAAGGGCTAGGCCTTCGTCTAGAGATGAGATTGTAGTGGTCTCACCATCTTTGGTGATGGTTAGTTTAGAAGGATAACCCCATCTGTATACGATGTTGTGGTTCCTTAACGCTTTTGTGACAGATATCAATGTTTTGCGTTTCTGCATCGTATACTGCGAGAGGTCAGCATAGAGTTGAAGGTTTGCGTATCGTTCCTCAGGGCATGTGTTTTTACGGAAGGCTAGCAATAATTTCTCTTTAACGTGATAAAAGTGTACCCGCATGAGTACATCCCTTGGTACGTTATCCGGTAGGTGGGAGGGTTTAGGTAGGCGATGAATTCTGTCAATAATGAGTTCTGCCTGTGGTGTTTCCGGGAGAAGGTGGTGCATCATTTCTTTGACGTAATGTGTTAGTTGATTGGGCAGGATAGCTTCTGGGAGGCCTCTGATCTTAACATTATTCCTTCGCGACCTGTCCTCAAGGTCAGCGACCTTTGCCCTCAGCCAAGCCACCTCGTCTGATTGTTCGTTGTGAGAGTCAACCAGGGAGTTGTAGGAGGTTGCATATTCCCCCATTTTCTTCTCAATATGGTCTACCCTGCCTCCCATCTCCTGTATTTCTCCCTTGAAGCCCCGCATGCATTCCATCATGCCGGCGTGTAATGAACCCCGCAGAGAGACTAACATATCTTTGAGTGTCGTGTCTGATACAGGCCGATTGGATGTGGGGAAGGTATCAATGGTCTCTGCCAGTTCTCTAGTGTCATCCAGAGATACCTGGTTAGGAGTTAAGTTGCTTGCTACACTGTCATCTGATAGCCGGGGTTTGGACTTCACTGGACTGTGGGAAGTTGGGGTAGATAGTGCCGGAGAGTTATAGATTTTCTCACCCTGGGAGACAGGACTTGGGGACCCTGTGGCAGGGGAGGATGAGGCTGGGGGGCTATTGCTTTTAGTATCAGAGAGTGGACTTTTGTTGATTGGGGAGAAAAAGTCATTCAGCTTTTTTGGATGAGAGGAGTCCTTCCTTTTGCGGGTCATGTTGGTGGTGAGCTCGGTGGGGGATGGAGGCGATATGGTGAGCACTTATGGCAATGATGTAGTCCGGGTGAGTATTTGTTCAGTGCTGTGTATAGTGATCATCACATGGACATGGTTGGCAGCAACATGAGTGTGTTCATGTTAGAGGGATTATTAATCTGTGTCTGGTTTGTGGCCTCTATGAAAGTCTTTGTCACTTGCACCTGGAATCGCTGCGAGTGCCCAGGGCCCAAGAGTCACATATTCATCTAGGATGGGATGTGGTGGTGGATATTGTTGCAGAAATCAAGCAAGGAGTTAAGTTTGAGGCTCTTGGGTGCACCAAAATGGCCGCCGATAATGGGCCTCAGAGCTCCAGGTGGGTGTAGGTGTTGTGATCCGCTCCACACCCCCCCCTATTACTGTGGGAAGGAATTGTGTGGGCCAAGTATCCTTCAGAGTTAAAGTCAGGGCCCCCTCAAGTGAATTTGGGCTGCAGCAGTGCGGTTTGGAGTACCAAGATGGCGGCCGCTCTAGGCCGCAAATGAAGCTGCGGACTAAATTTTTGGTTGCGGCCGCTCCGGTGTTCACTTTCGGGGGTTCCGGGCACCCATCAGAGCCTCCGGGCACTCCTCCCGGGTGTTGGCTATGCCGGAGGCCCGTGGGATAGGTGGATGGCCCGCAGATCAGGCGGCTGAGTACCGGGATTGAGGCCTAAGGTCACGGTGTGCGCGGACTCCTCCACAACACAATTTCAGGTCTGGGCTGCAGTGGGGTGTGTGGGGAAGGGTGCCCGGTGCTGGATGTCTCTCACCCGTGTTTCCTGAACCAGGATTCGTGAAGATTGTGGTGATTGTCCTCAGAGCTCTCCAGAAGCACGTCTTGTCATGGATCCCGTCAGGCCACGCCCCAGCCACGAGTACCGTTCTTTATGGGAAAGGCATTTAACAGAAGGCCAATTGTTCTGACTCGGGCTCTTGGGTTTGTATACAATGATGAGATGAACCCTATTAGTCTATTTCCCAAGCCTAGTTTGTGGAGGACAGCTGACAGGTAGTCCCAAGCCAGTCTGTCAAACGCCTTTTCAGCATCTAGGGAAAGGAAGAATCCAGGGCATTTTGTTGTGGAAAGCCAATGGTGTATATTTATAGCTTTGAGGGTATTGTCCCCAGTTTCTCTTCCCGGTATGAAACCCACGTGGTCTTTGGATATCAGGGTGTTGAGGAGTGGTAGAAGGTGGTTTGATAGAATTTTTGTGAAAAGCTTTAGGTCAGTGTTTGACAATGAGATGGGTCTATAGTTCAAGGTTCTTTCACTATCTTTTCCTGGTTTGGGGATCATGCAGATGTGAGCTTCTAACAGATTTTGAGGGGAAGTGTCCGGGCTTGCCAATTGGTTAAAGGTTTTGAGGAAGGGATCAGTTAGGGGGTTTTGAAATGTCTTATAGTAAGAGAGGCAAAAGCCATCTGGGCCTGGGCTCTTGCCCTGCTTCATTTGCTGTATGGCAGCTATAAATTCTGCCTTTGTGATCGGGCCATCCAAAGCCTCCTTTTGCTCCTGGGATACCGGCTTTGGGCTATATTTAGTCAAGAAGTTTGTAAGGACCTCCTGTCTAGATCTAGGGTCTGAGGTGATTGTCGGTGCTGGGGGAGATTATAAAGTTTTGAGTAACACTGCGCAAATTGGTTAGCAATGTCATAGTTTTTCGTCAGTAGGTTACCTTGGGGGTCACGGATAGCTCTGATTGAGTTGTTGGCCTTTTTGGTCTGTAGAGCTCTTGCCAATAGTTTACAACTCTTATTACAGTATTCATAGAACAGTTTTTGTGAGAGAGCAAAGTTCTTTCTGACCCGTTTGCTCAGTTCTTTGCGTAATCTCTCACTGGCGCTTTAGAGTTTATCTAGGATGAGCTTAGCCTGTGACAGTTTATGCGTTTTCTCTAGGTCCTTTATTTGATTGAGCAACGTACCAAACAATTCTCTCTGAGTCCTGCTTTTAATTGCGGCCTTTTCCATGAGTAAGCCCCTGATCACACATTTGTGTGCCTCCCATTGAGATATACAAGTCACGTCTGGGATGCCTGATCCTCTAAAAGTGAGGCATCAAGTTTCCAGATTGTGTTAAACTTCATGTAATCTGGGAGAGGGATAGTTGCCGTTATTGGGTTATGGTCTGAGAGGAATTGGGGTTCACTGGTGGCTTCTTAGAGATAGGTGAGGTCTTTTTGCGATATGAGGAAGTAGTCCAATCTGGAATATCTGTTGTGGGGCGTGGAGTAAAAGGTATAATCTCTAGTACGGGGGTATAAAGTTCTCCATGTATCATGCAGTGAGAGGTCGTTTAATTGTGTCTTAATGTGTTTAATTGCTTGAAAGTAAGAGTGGAGGTCCCTGAGGAGGTGTCCTCTAGAGGGTTTAATGGTACATTAAAGTTGCCTCCCAGGAGGAGCAGGTCAGATTGGAAGGAGGAGAGATGCAATGTTATGTCACAAAAGAAGCTAGGTTGGGATACGTTGGGGCTGTAGATGTTCGCAATCATCATGGGCCTCTTTTGCAGCTTCCCTTTAATGAAAATGTAGTGACCTTTTTCATCAAGGAGGGAGTCCGTTATCTCAAATGGGAGGCGTTTCGAGATTAATATAGAGACTCCTTTAGTTTTGACCTGTGAGTTTGTTGCGTGCAATGCTATGGGGAAGTCTTTGTTCATCAATTTGGGGATATGATTTCATTTAAAGTGTGTTTCTTGCAGTAGTATAATGCCTGATTTAGTATTTTAAGATACATCATGAGTTGCAATATTTTTTGCGGTGTGTTTAGACCTTTGACGTTAAAAGAGAGTAATTTTAATGTAGCTTTAGGGTTTTTGGGATTAGTTAGCGGCATGTCTAATGTCTGACTTTCGTGATATATGGTGTTAAGGGTGGAATGCCTTTACCCCTGTATGGAAGGGCTGATTGAACAGGGAGGAGGGGGGAGAGGTAAGTAAGGGGGGCACTAAATGGTAGTTTCAGCTATGTGCTGAGGGATGGGAAAAACTGGAAAGGCTGTGGCTAGGGTAGGCCAACTAACCTGCCGGATTCACAGGTGTCGCCTCCGTTTGGTACAGGTGGTTAGGCTGCTCCATTGTAGGGAGGTGGTAGGTGCAAGGTTAATGGCGCCAAGTCTAGAGTAAGCGTGTGTTATATCCTCGAGAGGTTAGCAACGCCACTCCTTGGCCCATTTATAAGAGTGGTGCGTGTTGGATCAGATGGTCTGATGGGGGGAGAGCGGGGTCCTATGTGTCATGAGTGATAAGGTGGTAGTGTCAGTGCATGTTATGGCGGTCCCCCGTTTAGTTAATGAAGGCAGAGCTACTGGAATGGTACTGGCAGAGGGAGAGATGTATGAGTCTGTGTGAGCATGGTAATGTCTTAGCAGAATGTATGTGCCGGGGGGGATGTGTTTGAGAATTAGAGTATAAAGGCCTGGAGACCTGTTATGTTATCTGAGTAGACAATCGAGTCAGGCTAGGATATTCCAACTTTTGCTTTCCTTGTTTGTGAAACCGTAGTTGGGGAGGGGAGCTGTCACCGAGATTAAATCCTCTCCAAGCTACAGCTCCGCTCCCCATGACTGGTAAAACAATTAACAAATAAGAATGGTGATAAACTAACTAATAGCATAGCATTAAATGTTTACACATTTGTGCGGATCATGCTATATATACGTGAGTAGAAGTATGGTTCAAACTAAGTGACCAACCTGACCTTCTCCACCAGTGTGTTTAGCCTGGTCTGAAAAAGGAGAAGGAAGAAAAAAAAAAAAAGAGAGAACTTATTTTGCGTACAGTATGGCCTATGGGTGTATGGGTTGAGGCTTGTTGACTGGTGGAGGGGGCCATTTAGGTCAGAACAACATTTTAACATATGTTCTATGAATGAGATAACAAATAGCAAAGTTCCTTCCTACCCATATTTTTTCCCCTTCCTCCCTTCCCCTCTACTCCTCTATCTCGTCAAAAACAAAGAGAAATTATGAACTAGCAATTAACAATGGTATAAGTGTGTTGCGCACTGTAAGTCGACTCAACCCATCTGAGATAGATGAATTGTCTGATCCTAGTAGAATAGTTCTTAGAACTAGATAGTCCTTGCAGGGTTAAAGGAACTGAGTTCTTGAACCTTGCACTGACTCTACATTGAGAAATCAGTGGCCTACAGTTCTGGGAGGCCAGGGCTGTTATCCAGTGAGGACCAGAAAGGCAGGGTAAAGTCTTATCTGTTGGAGGTGCTGCAGGATTAGGCAGATCACTGAGTACAAGGATGCAAGTTCTTTGGAGGGAGCTTAGTTTCATGCTTCCCTCTATTGGTTGGGTTGAAATCAATCTCTTCTGGGTCTCCTATGCACTGGAGAGGTGAGTAAGTTGCCTTCTCTGGGAGGACGACGGTTGGGCGGTGGTGGAGAAGGGTTTGAATGATGGCGGCATCGTCTGCGAGTTGGAGTTGCATCTCTCCTGTGGGTGTGAGGGCATTTGTGGATCTAAGGACAAGTTTTCAATCCCGACCTGTGGGATACCTAGTGAGGTACAGAATACAGGTAGCTCTCAGGTAGTTCTCAGGGCCTTGCGCTTGGATAATGTAATCAGGGACAAGTCCTGGTAGAGATTTATTTCAAACCCCTGGTATAGGATACGGCCCCGTAATCTGGCCTGCCTCATTATTTCCTCTTTCAATTTGAAGTCCACTAGGTAGCCGATTATGTCTCTGGGGGGATCTTTGTCTCTACCCCTGGGGCGAAGAGCTTGATGGATGCGCTCAAACTCGACTGCTGTCTCCGAAGGCCTGCCTAGTAGGTCATTGCAGATAGAGGTAGCTGCTTGGGAGGTTTGATCAATATCAATTGTCTCCGGTATGCCTCTGAATCTAATGTTATGTCTTCGGCATCTGATTTCCAAGCCCTCTATACTCTTGTGCATTTCCCTTATATTGTGGGAGTGTGCAGATAGTGTCTAGTGGCTGTAATGGCCGCTTCATGCTGTCTGTTGTTTCTTCCAAGTCTTCTAGATGGGCGGCCACAGCTTGCATGTCAAGTCTCAGCTCTGCAATAGCCGCAGACAATGTATTTTTAATGTCTGTGGCTATGTGACGTAAGTCCTCTAAGCAAAGGGCTTGATGTGGGGGAGCCGCGCTTCTATCTGGGTGGGCACCTGCGGCGTGTGTGGGAGAGCCGCTCAAACTTGGACACTCAAACTTGGACAGCGCCGAGGCTTGAGCCCTGAGATGAGGCAGTGTCTTGTGACTGGGAGCCGGAGCGGAACATCTCTGGGATGTTCACGCTTAGCTGTGTGTCAGGCACCCGTGGTGGTCTGGAGCGGGCAGTGGAGGGGTCCCGGTCTGTTTTCCCCATGTTAGCTGCAGGGATTGCGAATGTCTGGTGTCTGCAATGGCTGATGAAAGGGCTGTAGAGTGGCAGAGCAGGGCGATCAGGCAGCTATTCTCCTCGATGTCCAAGCCACGCCCCTCTTTCTAATATTAAAAATCTCTTATGAATGTGGACCAACTACCACATCTCATTTTTGGGCAGGGTTATTGCAATAAAAATGGTGATTTTGCCCAAGATTCTGTTCTTTTTCAGAGCTCTCCCCTTATATGTCCCCAAAACATACATAGAAACTCTTCAAAGAGAGGTTAATAAGTTCTTATGGCACTTTAAACCACCAAGGTTTCATAAATCCCTACTACATAGACCCCAATCTCTTGGCGGTCTTGGCCTTCCAAACCTATGGCGATATTACATTGCAACGAGGCTTACCCAAACTGCAAAATGGCACACCCCTGCACACCCCTGCTACAGATATTCCTTGACTAAAGTTTGAAACATTGCACCCTTATCACCTCCCAGGATTGCTGTGATCCAGATCCATTTGTCCCTGCCACATAGCCCCACTCAGTAGTATTATTCACCAATCACTCTACCTCTGGTTGTTATACTATAATAAATACAAATTGAGAACTCCTCTCACTCCCCTTTACACATTTCTAGGAGATCCAGGTTTCCCCCCAGCTCACAATGAAAGAATCCATTTTCAGGTATGGAGCTCAATTGGTATGATCACATTTAAATCTTTCAAAGTAGGTACACAGTTCAAATCTTTCTCCCAACTTCAAATAGAATTTGATTTATCCCCCTCAGATCAATACACACAAATCTGACATTTCTTCCACAGCAGAGGACCTCTGGATACCCGAATCCAAGGCTGTCTGTACAAACATATATGTAAAAGAACTTCTAGAGAAAAAGGCATTATCTCTCAAATCTACAGATAATTTAATGAACTCACACTCACAGAGAAATCAAAGCAATGGCCAAATGAGAGACAGATATTGGTCTCACTTTTACACCAATCAAATAGGAAGAGATGCTAGAAAATATGCTTAAAATCACCAAATCACTCTCAATCTGTGAAACAGCTATTAAACTTCACAGCAGGTGACTACACACTATCTACCCTACAGTCTCATCCCTGTGATTTTGTGGTTGCCCGGAGCATGCATATCTTTTGGAGCTGCAAGCATTTAAACCTATTTGGCAACAGGCAGCCAACTTGACCTCCTCTATCACAGGTCAAGCGATAAAACGAACAGCCCAGTTGTGCCTTTTTTTCCCTCTATCCCAGATGTTCCCATTCAATGCATCAGGTTAATACACATACTCTTTGTGGCCGTACACTGGTCTATAGAACTTAATTGCTGCTCTTCCACTACATCATGGTCCCAAGTGTTGGCCAGGATGGAGATGATTAAACTTACAGAAAAGATTCATCATACCCTATACGACACCATGCATATATTTGTTAAGAAAAGGGAATGCTGGGATACCGCTTGTATTTGTTTCCATAACTTTTGCTCTATATCTGTATATGGCAATTTTTGATTAACGTAGATTATTCTGCTATACTCCGTAATTTACTTGATTTTCCAATATAAACATTTGTAAAAAAATAAAATCATAAAATGAGTGTCATAAACCAGTAACCAATGAGATAATAAAACAGTGAATGTTGTTAATTAACCACTTCCCGACCGCGTACTGTATATGTATGGTGGCAGTGTGGTTGTATTCCGCAAGTCGCCATATATAAGCGGCGATCCACACGTGTTCAGCTAGCTCTCGAGCCTGCCGCACTCTGGAGAAGTGTGCCCACGGCTCGGGCAGACCCAATGTCCGCCGGCGAGCTGTGATGATCTACCAGAGGGAAAGAACGGGGAACTACTGATGTAAACACGGCGGTTCCCCGCTCTGTCAGTGGGCATGTAAGAGATCTACTGATCCCTATACTCGAGATCAGTTAGATCTCTTATGCCCATGGTAGCCCAGCCCCCTCACATTTAGAACACGCCTAGAGAACACAGTCAACCCCTTCCCTGCCCCCTGCAGGTTAACCCCTTCACTGCCAATGACATTTACAGTATACAGTAATCAGTGGATATTTAAATTTCTGATCGCTGTAGTAATGTCTTTGGTCCCAAAAAAGTGTCAAAAATGTCCAACATGTCCGCCCCAATATCAAAGTCCCGATAAAAATCACAGATCGCCGCCATTACCAGTAAAAAAAAAATGTAAAAACGCCAGAAATTAATTCTCATGGTTTGTAAATGCGACAACTTTTGTGCAAACCAATCAATAAACTCTGATTGCAATTTTTTTTTACCAAAGATACGAGGAACAATATAAATCGGCCAAAACCAATGAATACATTTTTTTTATATTTCTGTTTGGATTTGTATTTTAGCAAAAAGTAAGAAATATTGTTATATTTGCAAAATTGTTGCTTTTTTTTTGTTTATAGCGGTGATCAGAAAGGATGCACAAGTGATCAAATACCACCAAAAGAAAGCTCTATCTGTGGGGAAAAAAAGGATGCAAACTTCGTTTGGGTACAATGTCGCACGACTGCGCATTGTCATTTAAAGAGATGCAGTGCCGAATGGCAAAAAGTGCTCTGGTCCTACAGTGGAAAATCCTTCCGGGGGTGAAGTGGAGACACACCAGATCACTGAAGGCTAAAATTACAGGTCTGTGCTAATCCCTTTATCCTCATTTAACCCTCCCGTAGCCATACTTTTAACATGAAGATCCAATGTGTCTTTCCACTACCCAGATGCTTGAGCCTTTTTTTCTGTTAGATTAAGGGAGGCCACCTCAATATCAAAAATGTGAGACCTCCGGTACTGCTGTTGTGATATTGTTATAATGGTCCTGCCTATATAGAGCTCACATGCACAATATAAAGCATAAACATCCCTTCCAGTCTGTTTCAGAGCACAGATGCAACTGTACCAATAATCACTATTATGAAGAACAAAGTATAATAATAAGAAAACAAATTTCTCTATAAGAGATATGAAGAGGGGTACGTTAATGAGGCATTTGAGACGTACCCTAAGCATAGGGTTGGTCAAACTGCACAGCATACTACATCAAAAATCTTGCCAACTCTTTCACCATTATTACCAATTACAATAGGCAGTTTAGGGCCATTAACATAATTATAAATAGGCATTGGCCTATCTTGCTACAGGATTCCAAATTGGAAAAAGTGCTCCCGAAAAAACCTAAGGTGGTCTTGAGAAAGGCTAAAACATCAAAAATATCGAGACCCGGGGGCGTGGCTAGCAGCCGAAGCGGACGGTCGCATCTGTGAGAAGCTCCGGGAGCAGGAGGAGAAATCCCCGGCAATCCGCCGCCGAGAGAGCAGGGTGAGCGACCCGACGGCACACACATACCCTCCAGACTCCCTAGGGTGACTACGAGCCACCAACGAGACACCGCGGAAGCCGCTCGGCCAAAAATCGAGGCCGCGGCTTTCGCGGCCTACCCGACGGCACCTGAGCACTCTAATAAACAACGTCCAAGGCACACCTAGTGGGCACACCATACCCCCAAGATACAGGCACACAAAGGGGCTACACTCCTGGACTCCCCAAGAGCATCCTCTGCAATAACATAGGGGACACGAGCGGCACCCGGCCGGAAATTGAGGCCGCGGATCTGCGGCCTACCCGACGGCACTTGGGCACAAAGCAAACGCGACTACAAAACACCTAAGTTGACACACCATATACCCAAGACACTGGAACATAAGGGGGCAACACTCCTGGACCTCCCAAGGGCATCCTCTACAGCAACCCAGGAGACGCGAGCGGCATCAGGCCGGAAATTGAGACCGCGGCTTTGAGGCCTACCCATACAGCGCCCCTGAGCAACACAGATTAACAATATCACACACACAGAAGCCCCTTAAAGAGGATCCCCAGGGACACTAGAAGGAGACAAAAGAGGATCACAGTGACAGATACCTCCTAAACCACAGACACCTAGCCCTCAGGGCCCCAATCCTCTCGTGGAGTACCGTGTCACATGAGGTGTGGGAAACAGTTGAACTCTTAAAGATTGAGCCACATCCAACAGCCCAACGATATCAAGAACCAGGTGTCCTCTATACTTCAATAATAGTACCCCTTGAACCCTAATGCCTCACTAGGCAGCTATCCTGGGAGGCCCGGTCAGCACGACACAGCAAGTGCAGAAGATTAAATACTTAAAAGAGGAAACAAAGAAGCACGAATGTCCCCCAAACGAAAAGAAGACAGGAACCCCAAAAAACTTACAGCCTTCTTTCACCAAAAAGAGAACCCCAACAACGTAAAGGGAACTCAACCTAATATGCGCCCTTGCTCCGTTACCTCACATCACACAACCCCAAGTCACGGAGGTTAAGAACGCCACTCACCTATACACCCAGGTAAAAGTAAGACCTGAACCGACCCGAGACACTGCTCCCTGAACGTCCTCCACTAGACCTCCCACTAACATAGTCATAACCCCCCAGGAGGAGAGACCCCAGGCGCAGTCCCTCTAGGCATATCCGACGACCTACCCATCCGTATAATCCAACTCAAGGGAAATGCAACAACCCCAAGAGAAAAACCACTTTCTTCCGACATTCAAAAAACCCCAAG
>BLSH010326374.1:67221-82135 GCA_018402905.1 Glandirana rugosa | reverse complement strand
CCCACATAACAAACAGAAAAATTGTTTAGGTTTTATGTGAGGCACTTTGCTTAGCAAACAAAATGTACTCTAGCAAACAAAAATCTCCTCTAGCACCCATCCACGAATAAATCGCTGTTTTTAACAGATTTCCTAAAGCTAATCTGTCCCTCAAAGCAGCAGTAGCATCCTCTCCATACACTAGCATGAGATGATTTTCTAAAGCTAATCTGTCCCTCACAGCAGCAGCAGCAGCATCCTCTCCCTACACTAGTATGAGTGACATGTAGCACTACATGACTCCAGCTTATATAGAGGCTGGGTCACATGATTTTTCAGCCTAAAATATATTCTACTACTTGTCCCGAGTATGGCGATACCACATGTGTGACACTTTTACACAGCCTGGCCACGTACAGAGGCCCAACATGCAGGGTGCACCATCAGGCGTTCTAGGGGCATACATTTCAAATCTAATTTAACTACCTATTACATTATTGTGAGGCACTGTGGTGGCACTGATGGGCGCTGTAGTGGCACTGATGGGTGCTGTAGGGGCATGGATGTGTCATGGATGAGAACTGATGTGGTACGGATGAGCATGAATAAGGCATAAATGAGAACGAATGGGGGTGAATAAGCCATCGATGGGGATGACAGAGCACGCATGGATGGGTGAGCACGGATGCATTGGTGAGCACGCATGCATGGGTGAGTACAGATGGATGGCTGAGCATGGATGGATGGGTGAGCATGGATGGATGGCGGAGCATAGATGCATGGGTGAACACGGATGAGGCTGGATGGGTGAGCACGGCTGGATTGGTGAGCATGGATGAGGCTGCATGGGTGAGCATAACTGGATTGGTGGGCACGGATGCATGGGTGAGCATAGATGGATGGCAGAGCACGGATGCATGGGTGAGCATGCATGCATGGGTGAGCACAGATGGATGGCAGAGCATGGATTCATGGCTGAGCATGGATGCATGGGTGAGCACAAATGCATGGGTGAGCACGAATGCATGGGTGAGCACGGATGGATGGGTGAGCACGGATGCAAGGGTGAGCACAGATGGATGGCGGAGCATGGATGCATTGGTGAACATGGATGCATGGGTGAACACGGATGAGGCTGGATGGGTGAGCACGGATGAGGCTGCATAGGTGAGCACGATTGGATTGGTGAGCACGGATGCATGGGTGAGCATGGCTGAATGGGTGAGCACGGATGCATGGCTGATGGATGAGTGAGCACGGATGGGTGAGCACGGATGCATGGGTGACAGATGAGTGAGCACGGATGGGTGAGCACGGATGCATGGTTGATGGATAGGTGAGCACAGATGCATGGGTGACAGATGAGTGAGCACAGATGGGTGAGCATGGGTGACGGATGGGTGAGCACGGATGGGTGAGCACAGATGCATGGGTGACGGATGGGTGAGTACAGATGGGTGAGCATGGATGAGTGGGCATGGATACATGGGTGACGGATGGGTGAGCACAGATGCATGGGTGACGGATGAGTGAACACGGATGGGTGAGCACGGGCGCATGAGTGATGGATGGGTGAGCACGGATGGTTGAGCACAGATGCATGGGTGACGGATGGGTGAGCACAGATGCATGGGTGACAGATGAGTGAGCACAGATGGGTGAGCATGGGTGACGGATGAGTGAGCACAGATGCATGGGTGACGGATGTGTGAGTACAGATGGGTGAGCATGGATGGGTGGGCATGGATGCATGGGTGATGGATGGATGAGCACAGATGCATGGGTGACGGATGAGTGAGCACGGATGGGTGAGCAAGGACACATGGGTGATGGATGAGTGGGCACGGATGGGTGAGCACAGATGCATGGGTGACGGATGGGTGAGCACAGATGCATGGGTGACGGATGAGTGAGCACGGAGGGGTGAGCATGGACGCATGGGTGACGGATGGGTGAGCACAGATGCTTGGGTGACGGATGGGTGGGCATGGATGGGTGAGCATGGGTGAAGGATCGGTGAGCACAGATGCATGGGTGACAGATGGATGAGCATGGATGGGTGAGCACGGATGGGTGAGCACAGATGTATGGGTGACGGATGGGTGAGCATGGGTGACGGATGGGTGGATACGGATGGGTGAGCATGGATGCACGGGTGACGGATGGGTGAGCACGGATGCATGGGTGACGGATGGGTGGGCATGGATGCATAGGTGACAGATGGGTGGGCACGGATGGGTGGGCATTGATGAGGGTGCATGGATGAGGCTGCATGGGTGAAGCTGGATGGGGTCCCTGCCTGACACATAGCGGTGCTGTGGGCACTTCAGATCCTTCCCACAGCACCGCTGCATCCCCTCTCTCCCCCTCTTCTCCCTCTCCTGTCCCACTGCACCGATCGGTGCGGAAAGGGGAGAGACAAGCCGACACTTCCGCCGCCTTGTTTACATGTGATGCTCCGCACGATTCTGGGAGGACGTTATAGTACGTCCACCCAGAATAATGTATGCCACTTGCGGCTGTGTATATACATTACACGGTCGGCAAGTGGTTAAATATGCCAAAATGTTGCCAACTGAACTAACAGAACATGATTAAAGTAGTGTCCCTGACACACAAGCAGTTGCAAGTGCACTGCACTTGCAAAAATGGCTGCAAACGCCCACATAACAAACAGAAAAATTGCTTAGGTTTTATGTGAGGCACTTTGCTGAGCAAACAAAATATACTCTAGCAAACAAAAATCTCCTCTAGCACACACCCACGAATAAATCGCTGTTTTTAACAGATTTTCTAAAGCTAATCTGTCCCTCACAGCAGCAGCAGCATCCTCTCCCTACACTAGTATGAGATGATTTTCTAAAGCTAATCTGTCCCTCACAGCAGCAGCAGCAGCATCCTCTCCCTACACGAGTATGAGTGACATGTAGCACTACGTGACTCCAGCTTATATAGAGGCTGGGTCACATGATGCACTGGCCAATCACAGCCATGCCATTAGTAGGCATGGCTGTGATGGCTTCTAAGGGCAAACCAGTGAAACGCTTGTTGATTGGCTGCCCTGCAGCTATTCAACAGGCGCAAAAA
Source organism: Glandirana rugosa (assembly GCA_018402905.1). Lineage (NCBI taxonomy): Eukaryota > Metazoa > Chordata > Amphibia > Anura > Ranidae > Glandirana > Glandirana rugosa. The sequence continues at coordinate 79,069 of BLSH010326374.1, read as the reverse complement.
AATACCCGAACCCAGACTTTTTCTCAAACGTCCAGTTTCGGATTCAGGACACGGACACCCTAAAGTCCGGTACGTACCCAAATTTTACAGTTCGGGTTCGCTCAACTCTACTGCAGTTCAACTATCATGAAAAGAGGACATTATATGTGCTAGTATTTTGTGAAGCTGATTGTAAGGACACTTCAGCATGACAAGTGAAAACATTTTTTTTGTGTGGGCCTGTGGAAATGATTTTGAAACAGATTGATTCAATATGTTGTTTAGAACACCTGCAATAGACCCAGAAAGGTCTGCATCACTAATGGATTCAAGAAGCCCTCTTATTTTTAAATTATTGTGGGGATTTCTATTTTCTTGATCTTCCAGCTTTAAAGAAAGAAATCTAATAAGAGAGCCCTGATGGTTTGATTTCACTTGCAGAGCTGTGATTAGCCATGTTTGTGAATTTTGTGATGATTCCACCTCCTCTACGAGCTCAAACAAATGGGTGCTGTCAGTTTTGAGGGAGAACATTTCTGACTTAATAGTTGAAATGAATCAGCTCTCTATTCCCTCAAAAAATGCTGCCAGCTCTTGTATATAGGGAAGGAACTGTTGAGCTGTAGCTCTGTGAGTAATGTCTTACTCTGTGAGTAATGACCCTGGTGGGAGGGAGGACTGTCTGCAGCCCCAGACAGTATGTTATTACTCCCTACTCCCCATCCCTCTGGAGGCAGTCTGTGTTTTAGCCACTTCTAGATTGTCAGATGCAGCTCCAGGACAGCTGGCAGTCAGATGAGCCGTACTTCAGTGAAAAACTTAAGCTGGGCTTAGACGGATTAAAATCTGCCCAGTTCAGCAGGGACTAGCCAGATTTCGAACTGTATGTGGCCCTTTCCATTTTACAGAAATTGATTGCTAGAAAATTTTTGTTGATCAGTCCCGCCGTCAGAATACAATGTCCCAGCAGGTTGGACTCCTTCATCCACCTCACTTGGGTGGATGGAGGAATCTGTTTCCTTTTTTTGTTCAGCTCACTGTCTGTACACAGCTTTATTCAAGGTGTTTGCAGCAGGAGTGTTCACAGCTGTCCACCATCAAGAGCAAGTCACCCCCCAAATGTGCATTTTAACATGTGTGTAAAAAATAAAAAAAATACCTCAGGTAGAAAAGTAGTTAAACAAAAATAATATTTGAAATATTCATACCACACATGACAATAGGAAATGTGTTAGACTTATTATTAACTATCTTTTTTCTTTGACTTTGATCTCATATGTATGCTTAACAGTACTAGTGTAGGAAATGAGGTAACAAAGAGGTTTCACTTAAATTCTACCAGTTGCAACTCTCCTCTAGGATACCTAGTAGAATGTAGAGCTGGTGCCTACTGGCATCTTAAAGCAACCCTAATGCTGAAGGAAATGTTGGTTGGTATTTGTAGGGCAGGAAAATGCATATTCCTTGTCCTAATGATGTAAGGATGCCAGCATGCATGCTTGGTGTGACATGTGTGTATAATAGTGTGCATAATTAGAAAAGGGGAAACCATTTAAATATACAGAAAGTTGATTATGCAATTGCCATTTTTCATCTGCATACAAAAAACAAGCAAATGTAGCTGCATCACAGGTTTCCCTTTAGGAAATTAAATCCTATCTGTCTATTTCTTTTTCTTCCTAACACTTTTACAAGAAAACACCTGCCACTCAGATAAACCTTTGCACAAATGATAATAGAATTCACCAAAGACTGAAAACTAGAATATATAAATAATAAATACTAGAGGTATCAATTTAATGTAAAACTGTTGCATGATGTGTGAAGTAAATATATTAATATTTTAAATCACTCAGATCACTCATTCTAAGAAAAAATACAGATTTGAAGGGAATATGATGGGAGGATGTGTTTATTTAATTTTGCATAAAATCACAACTCACCTTAAATAGTTTTTTTTTTTCCTGTCTCTTCACTTATCCTGAATGACTGCATGAACTCTCTCTCCAAAAAGATTATGTATTCAATGTAAGCCTTCAGAAACAGTAATGCTCCATCCTATAAATAAATAACCATATAAATATGTATGCATTTAAAAAATTAAGAGGATATATTTTTTAAACTTTTATTTTACATTAGCCATTTTTTCAACAGTTTTTATTAATATTTAATAAGAATTAACAGGTTGTACAGACCGAGAAATAACAGATACATGCAGATTGATACTGTAACAAAGCTGAAATGACCAAGGATTCAGGGGCTATGACAAACATATTACTGGGAACATAAAACTTACACCCAAATACCTATGACTCTTGAACAATATCATAGTGAACTACAACCCGTATAAAACAATGTCTGTTGTATCTCGGTAAGAAAGTGATAGGAATAAAGGGACAGAAGAACTTGGAAGAAGATGCAGCACTATTAATTACCTTGGATGTATTTACTTGACATGTTGACTGTACCAAAGGGACCAGGGTTCCCAAGTATGGAGCATGTTAAGATACGAATGCCTGTCTGACGTTAATAACAGTTCATATGAGTAGTGTGTTTGAACTGTCCTAATGATATCTAGCAACTCCAAGGAGGTAGAAGTATTCCAAAGTTTGGTGATATATAATCTTGCAGCTAAGAGTACGTGGGTAATAACTTTGTGGTATTATCTAGGGATTGACTCAATAGATAAGTTCAGTAGGGCCAGGTCCAGGGCTAGAGGAATATGATTGTGTGTGATTTGAGAGATTAGAAGGAAAACCTCATTCCAATAATTTGTCAAGCAAGGACACTCCCACAGGATGTCTAAAAGTGAACCCGATGCACTGCACTTTCTCCAGCATTGTGGAGAAAAGGGATTTTTGAAATTGGTTAAGATTTGAGGGGTAAGATATCTACATTGTATCAACTTCTGAGTTAATACTGATAGTGAGGTGCAGCAGGTTGCCTTATATATGGAAATGATGGCCGCCGTCCAGTGCTTGGTAGAGTAGTGCTGCCTTAAGTCAGTTTCCCATTGATTGATATGTGATGTAAAGCTAAACACTCTTTTCTCCTGAAGTAAATTATAAAATAGAGATATGCCCTTCATGGTCTGGGAGCTAGTGGAGAGGTATGTTTTAACCTGACTGGGCATGTGGACTTGAAGGTGAGGATTACTTTGCAGGCAGTGGGCTATTTGCAGGTATTGGAAAGCATCTGAAGGTTGGAGACCCAGGTCCTGCTGAAGATTTGGGAATGGCTTAATTCTCCCTGCTGAGCATAGATCTTCTAAATGTAAGGAGGGACTTTTGGACCATTTGACTAAATGTACATCAGGAATCAAAAGTGAGAGGATGGAAATTGGTAGCCTCAGGGAAACAGTAGGTGTGTTAGACCAGATGCTATGCACCAAGTGGTGTCAGGCTGTTACTGCTGCCTTGATAGTGGGGGTAAGATAAGGTAGTGGTGGTTTGGCAGGGTTAAGGCTGCATAGCCATAGCTTTAAGTTCCACCCGGGGCACTGAAACATTCAATATCTCCCCATAGCAAGGAGGCTGTTGCTTGGAACCATTCTTTCAGTTGGGTGAGGATAGTGGCGTAATAGTAGTCAACCATATCTACCCAACCTGAACCCCCAACTGATCGATGTTTGGTTAGTATACTACGGGCTGTACAGGGTTTTTTCCCCTGCCAGACAAACTTGCTCAGTAACTTCTGAAGGGAGGATAGGTAGCTCTTTGAGACGGGTATAGGGAGAGTATGGAAAACATACAAAATTTGTGGAAGGACATTTTAAATGCCGACAATATTTTGGCCCAGGAAAACTCAAATATGGAAAGTTGTTGTAGTGTTTGGATAATTTTTTGATGGAGTGGGATAAGGTTGTCTTTAAACAGCCTATTGGATGACTTAGACAGAGAGATACCCAGGTATGATATATCTGCCCATTTGAACAGGTAGAGCGACGACAAGAGGACTCTTCTGGTGCCATCTATTTCAAAATCTAGTATGTGCAATTTAGTGGTGTTTACCTTGTAGTCGGAAACTTCGATAAATCTCTGGAGTAGGGTTCGCACCCCATCCAGAGAAGAGTGGGGATTAGTTAGCATTAGAATAACATCATCAGCGAAGAGGCTGATTTGGTGCTCTGTTCCCTAAGCAGAAACCTAATATTAGTTGTGATGAATGTATATGTTCAGCTAATGGCTCCATTACAATATTAAATATTAATAGAGATAGGGGGCATCCCTGTCATGTTCTATTTGTGATCTTGAAGGGTTTAGACATCATATCATTTGTGAACACCTGGGTCGACGTGTTGGAATAGAGAGCCATGACGACAGCGTGGATCCTATCAGGAAACCCGATTTTGTGGAGAACGGCTTAAAGGTAAGAACATGCACCCTATCAAACACCTTCTATGTGTCCAGGGAGAGGAGCAGAGAAGGCATTTTTGTTTGTCCAGCTATGTGTATTATATTGATTGATTGTCTGGTGGAGTCAGAAGTTTGACAACTTCTAATGAATCCAGATTGGTCTCTATGGATTAGGAGGAGCAATATCTATTAATCTGTAAGACAAGACTTTTGAATACATTTTCATATCAAAATTTAGGAGGGAAATGGACCAAAAGTTTTGTGGGGTGTTAGTGTCTTTCCCAGGTTTGGACAGTGTGATCACCAGTGCATTCAACATTTCCTTAGGGAATGTGGAGGAGGAGGTGGTTTCACTAAACAGGTGGCATAAATATGTAGCCGGTGTTTCTTTAAAAACCACTTCAGCCCCGGAAGGATTTACCTCCTTCCTGACCAGAGCACTTTTTGCGATTCGGCACTGCATCCCTTTAACTGGACAAATCCACAGTAATGCGACGTTGTACTCAAACAAAATTAACGTCCTTTTTTGCCACAAATAGAGCTTTCTTTTGGTGATATTTGATCATCTCCGCGGTTTTTATTTTTCTATAAACAAAAAAAGAGCGTCAATTTTGAAAAAAATATATCTTTTTACTTTTTACTATAATACATATCCAAAAAAATATATAAAAAAAAAAAATGTATTCATCAATTTAGGCCAAAATGAAATTTTCTTCATATTTTTGGTAAAATAAATCACAATCGGCGTATATTGATTGGTTTGAGCAAAAGGTGCCGCATTTACAAGAGAATTAATTTATGGCATTTTCACTATTTTTTATCTTACTTGTAATGGCGGTGAGCTGCAATTTTTGGCGGGACTGCGATATTGCAGTGGACAAATCGGACATTTTTGATACTTTTTGGGACCAATGACATATACAGCGATCACAGCTAAAAAAAAAACACTGATTACTGTATAAATGTCATTATTAGGGAAAGGGTTAACCTGCAGGGGGCAATAAAGGGGTTAACTGTGTTCCCTCACTGTGTTCTAACTGTATGTGGGCTGGGCTGGCAGGAGCATGAAAGATCTAACTGATCCCGATCACAGGGATCAGTAGATCTCTGTCAAACCACCTGTCAGAACAGGGAAGCGTCATGTTTACATATCAGCGGTTCCCCATTCTTCCTCTCTAACAGGCAATCACGGGTCACCAGCAGACATTGAGTCTGCCCAACCCACAGGCACACTCACAGAGCGTGCAGCGGGTGTGAGTGTGCCCTGCCCGCAGCGCGCTTCCACCCACAACTGAGCCTGCGTGAGCCGACGTATGGGTATGTTGATTCACGCAGGAGAGCCGACCCGTTACAATATATCTGAGTGAGCAGGCCAGCAAGCCGTTAAATTTTTCATAGTATTCTCCTGGCAGACCATCAGTGACTGGAGATTTTCAATTAGGTAGGGATGCACTGCCCTAATGCCAAACTCCACAGAATGCCAAACCCGTGTCACTTCCGGTTGCTTTAAACCCTGATAGCTTACTAATTATGACGAATTTCTGTTTAGCTTAAACAATTGGTGTTTTTAAAAAACAGCGACAACGAACTACATTCCGGTGCATGGTATATGAGCAGAGATTTATACTCCGCTCACATACTAACCAAGGAAATGTTTGTCCCCATTAGCCGCTGTGTTCCCAACACAGCAACATCTCCTGGTAATGGATTGTAGTCCGTTGCCGGTGTTTTGTGCAAACAGAAATTTGTCCGAATTAGTACGTTATCATGGTTTAAAGTGACGCTGGTTTGGCATTCTGCAGAGTTTGGTATTTGGGCAGAACAAGGGAGTTGATGAATTTAATAATTTCTTGTGTGATGACTGGGGAGCTGAGTAGATTCAATTGTACATTAGTTAAGGTGGGTAGGTTAATTTGTGCTAAAAAGTCTTGTATTTGTGAGGTGGAAGGCTGTGGAGTAGATCTTTATTTAAATTATACAGGGAGTTGTAATAGCTACTAAAAGCATTGGCTATGTCTTGGGGGTTGATACGTTTCTCTATTGTGAATGGTACAGAATGTATGGGATTTTTGTTTTGACTTGATGGCCTTTGATGCGAAGAGCCATGGCCTTACCTACTTTGTTATTGGTAGCTAGGGATGGGCCCGATGTTTGAGTCGAACGTAAGTAACATTGGGTGTTCATTTGTTTGCAGAACAAACAAACTAGTGCGGCGCTCGTGGGACTTTTGCCCTCCGACGAGCGCCCCATAATGCACTGCGATATTGCAGTGCATTGAAGGCTGCTGATTGGCCAAAGCATGCACCTGACTTGTATGCCCTGGTCAACCACAGTGCAATGTGCTGTGAAAGCCATGATTGGCCAAAGGCAGGGTGCCTTTGGCCCATCATGACTCAGGGGCTAAGTCCACGCCCCACACTATATAAGGCTGCTTACATGGCGGCCGTGTATAATGTATTTGAATGGAGAAAAGGGAATGTAATTAGTGGATTGTGCATTCAGTCAGTGTAGAAAATATAATACAGTGTAGTGTAGAGAATATATAATACAGTGCAGTGCAGAGAATATATAATACAGTGCAGTGGGAACCAAATGAAAGAATTTAGAAAAAAACAGCATGGGGTCCCCCCAAAATCCATACTGGGCCCTTTGGGTCTGGTATAGATTTTAAGGGGAACTCCACACCAAAATGTAAAAATAAAATGGTGTGGGGTCCTCCCTAAATCCATACCATGCCCTTTGGGTCTGGTATAGGCTTTAAGGGGAACTTCACACTAAAATGTTTTTAACCACTTGTCGACCATGCCACATACATTTACTGTGTGTTCCCTACCCCGATCTGTCTGACTATCTCTTACTCTGTCCCCTTTTAAAAACCTTCCTCTACTGAGAGGCCTATCCTGCCTCCATCTAACAACTATACTTTCTCCATCAGCACATCCCTCACAATTATTACCTTTTGTATCATTTGACCCTCTCTTTTAGATTGTAAGCTCTAACAGGCAGGGCCCTCTGATTCATCCTGCATTCAATTGTATTGTAACTGCACTGCCAAATTGCTGATGCTATATAAATCCTGTATTATAATAATAATAATGTAAAAGTTTTTGTTTTTTTTCCCAGAAAATTATGCATGCTTTAGTGGAGTGACTCTCTACTGCTACACTTTTAGCTATGGATACCTCCTCCTTACAAAGGATGAGTTTCAGGTTTATTTTAAATACAAGTTTGATCCAAACCCAGCTTATTTGAAGTATGGTGAATGGGCACCTAAACCCTGGCTGATGTTTGTAAACAATCATGAACCAGAACTATGCCATTTTGCAGCACTAACACTGCCATCTCAAATTGGCAGTTCCCCAGTAGGGATGGACTGAACACACCCCCGGTTCGGTTCACACCCGAACATGTGAACAGACAAAAAATTTGTCCGAACATTCGAACACTGTTAAAGTCTATGGGACCCAAACATGAAAAATCAAAAGTGTTCATTTTAAAGGCTTATATGCAAGTTATTGCCATAATAGGTGTATGGGAACCCAGGTCCCCATGACATGTATCAATGCAAAAAAAAAGTTTTTAAATTGATTGTTTTTTCAGGAGCAGTGATTTTAATAATACTTAAACAACTGAAACAAAAAAATGAAATATTCCTTTAAATAATGTGCCTGGGGGGTCCCCTTAGTCTGCCTGTAAAATGATGCACCTCTGTGATGTTTAGACCAGTGCCAGAGCAAAATGACATTTGCGAAGGAAAATTTTCATTTATTATTGCAACTGTAATGTATTGCCGGGAACAAAAAAATCACTGAAAAAATTTACGTAGGGGTCCCTTTGGGTCTGGTATGGATTTTAAGGGGAACTCCATGCCAAAATTTTTTAAAAATTGACGTGCGGTCCCCCCTAACATCCAAACCAGACCCTTATCCGAGCATGCAACCTGGCCACCCAGGATAGGGGGGATGAGTGAGTGCCCCCCCTCCTGAACCGTACCAGGCCACATGCCCTCAACATGGGGAGTATGGGTGCTTTGGGGCAGGGGGGCTCTGCTCCCCCCACCCCAAAGCACCTTGTCCCTCTGTTGATGGGGACAGGAGGCTCTTCCCCACAACCCTGGACTGTGGTTGTTGGGGTGTGCGAGCGGGGGGCTTATCAGTATCTGGAAGCCCCTTTTAAGAAAGGGTCCTTCAGATCCCACCCCCCATGTGAATTAATATCGGGTATATCATACCCCTTCTAATTCACCCAAAAGTGTCAAAAAAGAAAAAAACCACAGGAGACAATTAGGGACAAGTCCTTTATTAAAAAAATAAAATAAGTGTCCCCGTTGTAATCCATAAACAATAATGGCGCGCGATGGACCTCCTCCATGGGAGGGGCTCCCACCAACTGAGCTCGGTTTGTTTTGACAGTTTATTTATAGTGAAGGGCGGGGCCACCCGGTGACATCATTGAGTGATCCGCCCCCTGATGTCACATGATGTCAGAAGGAGGCGTGGTCACCCATACGTCACCAGGTGGCCCCACCCTTTACTATAGATGAACTGTCAAAACAAACTGAGCTCAGACAGTGGCAGCCCTCCCATGGAGGAGGAGCTGTGCGCGCCATCTGCACACTATGCATTATGGGGCATTCAGCTGTGCCGAAAATGCGCCAAACACCCCATAATGTTCTAAATTCGGGGATCGGGCGAGCAGTGGAAGTTCGGTCCGGACGTATGCTCGGGCCGAACCGTTCGCCCATCCCTATTCCCCAGCCACTTGATGTTTATAAAAAGACTGACTGGGGAATTCTGGGTGCTGTCACTGACCAAATACTGTATGTTCATGATGATATTTGGCCAATAACGTCACCCAGAATCCTCAGCCAGTTTGTTGACATACAACAAATGGCTGGAAATCTTTTATTTGCTATTGGAGTATCAGCGCATGGCCATCATCAGGCATTATGAGTCATTGTGTTTGCAGGTTATCATAAATGACATACATTGTCATTGCTGGACACCATGATTCATTTTAATTTATTTCAAGTGACATTGTGTTTTTTATTTATTTTTTTTCTAGTAAAAGACTTTTGACTGATGAAAGTGCTTTTATTTACTTTTCCCTTTTTTGTGAACAAGTAACAAGGGGAACTGTGTACTCTCTAGTTATTTCCAAGGTGGGTGGATATCTGGTGGTCCCTTTATTCTAAAGGGTGTGTTTGGATTCCAATAATTTGCTCCTACAGGACTATTGTTTTTGGGGACAGAATGTGAGGTTGAAGTCCTTGTCCCCTCAACACTGGGGGCAATAAACAATACCTCCAATGTAAGTCGAATGTAAATCACATTGTCGAGTGATGTATATCCTTGTCAATCATGATGACCCACTGCCAGATGAACAACCCACCACACCAGACAATGCTCATTCATATTTGGTCAATGACATCACTAAAGATCCCCACCTTGTTTGTTTACATACAGAAGCCAGTTGGTTATTTGACATTTGTAATGGTAATACTGGAGGGTGTTTTTTTTTTCTAAATTCCAGCTCCCCTATGTACCATATACCATCAATGTACCTCTTTTGGAGAAAAGAAAAATCCTTCAATATGTCCTAGACCATTCATTACCTCAGCCTCCAGTTTGTTGTATAAATAACTCCTCAATGACTTCCTGTTACCTGTCCCTTAGGTTGGGAAAACTGTTAAGACACAGGAAGGAGTTCATCAGCTGACCTCAATAACACACACCCTGCATTTGCCAGCCCCCTCCATGAAATTCCTTCCTTCCACCTCTGTATTCACATACATTCAATGTTAACTAACAACATTCTCACTGAATACACAGCAATGGTCTTCCCTGTTTTGCACTTTACCATTTCCTTGCATAGACCATTAATTTGACAGAGTGTACATGAGCTGAGCAACCACAGCCCATGTGGAGCAGATTTGTAGCAGTGAAAAACATGAGAGTATGTCCCTAGAAGTCTGTAAAGCTCACCATACATTATACAATCTGATTGTACAATCTCCTTTAGATCTACCATCAAATATGTAGTGCAAAAAACTGTCTGATTTGGATACAGACTGATTGTGTCCTCCTAATATATAGTCTTGGTAAATCTAAAGGAGATTGTACAGAAAATGGACAATCACATTGTATAGTGTATGACCACCTCTATACACCAAAAATAAACTAGTCATGCTTTTGGTGCCATTCATTTTTAATGACATCCTAAATGCAGAAGCATGTGACTAAAAACAGTGACAAATGCAGCAAATACACTGCGCTATGCATTTTGCTGGAAAATGATTAAAAAATATGTGCTCTTACTACGCTAGATATGGATGGATGCTGATAGTGAAATCGGTGTGTTTACACAAGAACAATGAGGCTCCATTCACATCTGTGAAGCAAACTGCACAGAAAACACACTTTGCTGCGCATTTTGAAAACACTGCAAACATGCATCACACTAGCAGGCTAGTGTCTGCCATGTAACAAACACGCTGAAAACGAGCCATGATCTATTCTAAAAAAGTTCTGGAACTTCTTTAGGGCATTTGTCACACTTAGGGCAGCCCATTTAAGTGGATTGGCTACCCTATGTGTGGCAAGTGGGAATGCTCCAAAATGCCCAAGAAAAAAATCCCATGTGGGAATGTGAGTTCCCATTATTGTGGAGATTTGAACAGGGCTTGACAGCTGAGTGACTTCATCTACTTCCTCCTATGTACATGTATAAAGATGGTCATACACTATGCAATCTGATTGTACAACCTCTGTAACCAAAACTATGGAGTAGGCGGACACACCTGAACAATCAATTCAATTTGTATCAAATCAGGCAAGCCCTTGCACTACATAGCTGATGGTATATTTAACCACTTGCCGACCGCCGATCGGCATCTGACGGCGGCAAAGTGGCTCGTTCCCGCAAAACGCCATCATACGACGGCGGCTGCGGGAACGAGTTTAGTGAGCGCGCGCACGCCGCCGGAGGCGCGCCCGCGCGCTCACTGTGTTCGGGGAGGGCCAGGGAGCGGGTGCGGCGGCTTCGATTGCCGCCGGCTACCCGCGATGGCCCCCCCGGAGCGAAGGAGCGGAGGTCCGTGTATGTAAACATGGACCTCCGCTCTATGTGAGGGGGAAGGGCTGTGATCACAGACTTCCTGTACGTGAAGGCTGTGACCACTTCCCTTCCCCAGATAGTGCAGCCCCCATACAGTTAGAACACGCCCAGGGAACATAGTTAACCCTTAGAGCGCCCCCTGCAGGTTAACCCCTTCACTGCCAATGGCATTTACACAGTAATCAGTGCATTTTTATAGCACTGATCGCTGTATAAATGCCAATGGTCCCAAAAAAGTGTCAAAATGGTCCGACATGTCCGCTGAGATATCGCAGTGCCGCAAAAAATCGCAGATTGCCGCCATTATTAGTAAAAAATAAAAAAAAAATAAAAACCCCAAAAATGAATTCTCATCATCCGTAAACGCGACCACTTTTGCATGTCCTTCAGACACTAGT